>JAYKKI010000058.1:7220000-7687500 GCA_039881145.1 Druceiella hillmani | reverse complement strand
GAAACTTTTTTTCGAGTAATTAATTTGTGGGGTTCAATACTAATTTTAATATTAATAATATTATTACTGTGCCAAATTTCAAGTTTCCAACTCAAGAAATTTTTGAGAAAAACGGCTCCGATAGACAGACACGGTAAGTGTCCATAAGTGTTCATATAAAAGTTCCATCACCTTTTGAGCTTCGGAACCCTAAAAACAGTAGCTTTATAGCAGAATTAATTTTTTGCTCGGGTAAATCTAGAATGGGCATCTACTGAAATATATTTCTCGACTTAACAGTCGATAGAAGAAATAGAAATATTCTGTACTCAGCGCTGTTGAACAAATTCCCATACTGCGTGTTCAACAATTTCATGCGTGTCTGTATAAACACCACCTTATTACAATATCATCAACTTGAACCGATTTGCACCGGAACTTTCTACTTTCTCACAGTTTGATAGTGGCCGTAGGATAGAACCAGAGTGAATCAGTTTGTAACAAGTTAAAATTAATTAGTTGACATATAGGTATGTATGTTATCGTCATCTGTCATCAATTATCGCAATTCCGCCTGGAATCAATGAAACGTGACCGATTTACTGATGATAAATATAGGTTGTTAAACTTTTAGACATTGAAGAATACTCCCCACTGCACTTTGACAAAAGTGAGTTTTTACACTGATATTCCTTTACTTAATTGAAATAAAACTTATAACTACCCATGTTTTGGATGTTATAAGTCTTCTGCGCTTTGATAAAAGTAAGTTTTTTCACTGATATTTCTTTACTTAATTGAAATAAAACTAACAACAATTCATGTTTTGGATGTTATAAGTTTTCTGCACTTTGATAAAAGTGAGTTTTTCCACTGCTATTTCTTTACTTAATTGAAATAAAACTTATAACAATCCATGTTTTGGACATTATGAGTTTTCTGCACTTTGATAAAAATGAGTTTTGTCACTGCTATTTCTTTACTTAATTGAAAGAAACTTATAAGAACCCATGTTTTGGACAACTGCAAATGTCGCGATTTATTTTGTAAAAAAATTGTTCAAGTAAATATTTTCTATGCAAATTAAATTTTCGTAACGAATTGCGTATAAACATTTTTTCCTGCTTAAGTTTTTTTTCTTTTATCATTAAATTCTTAATATGCAAATGGGAATTAAATTTGGTAAGCAATGAATATAAAATATAAACAATGTTTCAAAAAGTCAATTAATTGAGAAAAAATTGTGAAATGACGTTTGGAATTTTATAATCATTGATGAGGTTCCTTGGTAGTTAAATAATTTTTAAATCTTTTTTTTTCTAAATTAAATCGTTTTTATTTATTTATACAAGTTTTACTTCAGTTTAAAAAAAAGAAGAAAGCGAAGAAATTATATTTTGTAAAGGGCATTCGAACTATCTTTGAAGGCTTTATTAAAGTTGGTATACAATTTTTAATTTATTAAATAATAGAGTTATTAATAAATAATACAATGTCAAAAAATATATTGTATACATCGATGTAAAAAGGAAAGATACGGTACGCTTAAACGGTGCGTGGTTCACGTAAACTATATATTATATTATAGGTCCAATGGACCTAGTTTTATTTTGTTCAATTCAGTCGTACGTAGACCGGCGGTTCGTACAGACGAGGGGTTTTTGAAATTAGAATTGCCAATATTTTCAGTCAAACTGATCCAAAAATCTTCTATTGCTTTTACCACATACATTAACCATTTACAAAAGAAAAACAGGACACGTGGATTTACTTTTCAAGCGTAATTACATAAAAATGTTATAAGGTTTCAAAAAATATTTTCTTTTATTACCGTCATATTTGAATGACAGCGGCATGCGAAAGCGCCGCCGCGTGAGAAACTACAGTACTAGCACTGCGTTCGGTGCAAATTGTCAATTTACTGATTCTCTCGCACTACAGTCACTATGCATCGCTTTGTCTCTTTCAGTTAATTTTACATGTAGGCAATTGTGATTGCAGCTGGAGAGTTTGTGTGGGTGTAATTATGTCCGTTTTGTGTTTACATAAAGTAAGAGTGTACTGTATCTTCCCTTTTTATATCGATGATTGCATAGAACTTTTTGTAAAATTATTTAGCTCTTATTTGTGACGTTATTTACATAACGCTAATCTAATGTCATACACCAATAAATTTATATAAATATCTGTATAATAGTGTATCATTTTCATTGGCATTAATATTGCCATTTGAATTAGCGCCCACAGATGGCACTGTTCATCTTATAATTTGGAAGAAATAATTTTTGAAAAAGGAATATACTGAAATAATATTAATTTTTGTATCTTCGATAATTTTATCTTCGAAATAATATTAATATTTAGTTTCTGATGTGAAACATCTAATGGCGTGTTTGGATTGAAGTTAAAACGTTCTGATGGCACGTTTCGAGGTGCTACTCGGCCAGCTTCGCGTCTCGTCGACTCTTTCTGACTTAATTCGGCTAGCTGCGCGTCTTGTCGGCTTAATTCGACCAGCTTCGTGTTTTGTCAGCTCTTTCTGTCTTAACGCTTTCCTCTTTACTATAATACACACACGCTACTTTACGCGTGAGTTAGTGTATTAGAATTGTTCTTTATTTACTAACGCTTACAATTTTACTCGTTTAAATCGTGTTTACAAATTCCGTTATTGAACGTGCAACGTCCTAAAAATATTTCAATATCAAAAAATTAGATGTCTCACAACTGCCAGGTATCCCATGATGGCTTAAATTTTTTAATTAAATTTTCCTTTCATGAATATAGTCCTGGACTTTGTTTTAATTAACATATAGTAATGTATCATACAACGATGTGCTTGTGATATTTACACACCAAGGTCTCCTCACCCTCCGTGTTCCATCTCAACGCGCGACTAAACCGCACCGTACTTTTAATTTCTCTTAACTAATAAACCCAAATAACAAGGTTTGAAGAGTCAATTTTTATCCATTGAAGACACTTCAAATTCATGTTTAAAAATTAATACATTGACCTAAGCTTCACTACTTTTATCCCCCAAACTTTTTTAACATAAAAGTATATACTGTGGCTTATATATAAAATATAGATAAATGCTGTGGTAGACTTTTATTTAGACCTTTTTAAGGCCTACAAATCCTCCATACAACCTACAAATCTCCCATACGCCCAGACCAGCGACTTATTCTCCGACTAAGTTGGTATAATTAACTACATTTCAAAAATCGTATAACATGTCTTCATACTATATAATCTATGACAATCTGGAAACTATACGCTATCATATTGCGAAATAAAAAAAAAACAAATACAACTAATAAACAAGCAATACAACTTAATAAACAAACAAATAAAACTTCTCTCTTTAAAATATTAGTGTGATTAGCTATATGTTCTGGTTTTGCTTTTTTTATTTATATTAACTTATAAATACATAACTGTACTGTCTAGTCATGTCACATAACACACAATCTATAATAATCGATTATACATAACCTGGAATTCTTTTGTACATTTGACTGTCATGTACAATTCGTTCAAACATTATTTTCATGTAGCTGTAACGATTTAGTTTCTTTAACTCAAAAATACTTCTACGTTCTAATTTTGCAAGATAAACTGGTTATAATAGATACTCTGTAATATTACTGATAGTAAACGCAATCGAACTTTTTTGTAGCGTTTCATGTTACCTGCAATATCTTTGTACATCATTTTAATATAGCTCTAATGGTTTAAAAGTTCTACTCAAAAATGTACCCAGCGAACTTAGATTCCCCTCACATAAATCGCTATTGTACATTACTCACAAGATGTTATGAGGTGTTATATACCTTACGTCCATCTGAAAGCTATAAGGTCATTCAGGGTTATATGGCCATATTTTTAGGGAGCCATTTCAGAGTTTAAAATAAGAAGACGTATAATTGCTTTCATTTTTCATTTAATCTATATTAAAAACAGAGATCTTTAAAAAACAGAAATCTTCCGTAATTATAAATATAATTATTTATGTAATATAAATTAATTGACGAAACCTTGTCATTGGCCATCTTATCGGATATGTACAGATAAGAAGGCTACTTAACTAAGGATAAATTGTCAGTAGCAACGCCACTTATTTGACTCTTTTTCTAACTATGGCGAAATTTTTAGCACTAGACACCTATGAGCCAATGAGCCAGGATATAATATTATTTTGGAGTCTTTGGTTTGCATATAGTTTCTCTCTAAAGTATGTCAATAGTGAAGGAGGCACGGTGAACGACTGTGTTTTTATACCGTAAATTGGAATCACGGTATGGTTTATATGTACTCACAGAACATTTGAACACATATGGCCGTATAATCTAAACCAAAAATTGTCCAACCTATCTCTACTGATGTTATTAGTGATTGTTTTTGAGGTTACGTTACTGTTAGGTAACTACAGTTAAGAAAAAAAAACAAGAAAAATGTCACAATTCTCAAAATTAAAATACTGTAGTCTAATTACTACAAATATTTCAAAAATCTGGGAGTCAGTTTTTTTTAAGTCAAAGTCTTGAATAAAGTTTATATTACGTGTGAATAAAGTTTATATTACATAATATTAACACTAATAATTAGGTATTTCACACAGAGTTTACAACGAATTGTGTACAGAAATTAATTATTAAAAATAAAAAAGTTTCACTTCAAGAGCATTAGTAGTGGTAGTTTTCACGGATACATAGTATATTAAATATGTAATAAATAAATATAAGTATTCTCATTTCCTGTATTATTTACGTACGTTTAACGCATTCTTGCGTCCGCATATCTTCATATCAACGTTCTCTTTGTTCGCAGCTCTCTCGTTACATTGTAACAATGTATAGCATGTCACACACTTAGACAGTTCTGTAATATAATCAAATCGGCGAATCGTTAAATCGATGAAACGAACGAAGAGTATCTAAACCTACGTAGTGTGACGTGTGTTGTCCGGCCAAAGTGACATGTCGCGATGTCCAATAAGCGTTGATTCAACAGCATGATCAATGACCTGTCAATACTTCGATTCATAACTGCTATAACAACAGAAATTACTGTCACTATAAACTGAATGGCGAAACTTTTTGCTTAATCATCAAAATGCGACGATATTGACACACATATTTGTGTATTGTGACGAATATTTGCGTATTGTCACGAATATTTGCGTATTGCCACGAATATTTGCGTGGCATTGATATGTTTGTACGATGACTTTATTTAGTATGTAAAATAGACTGTAAAGTCATGCTGCACTTACTTTTGCAAGCAGCCAAGCATATCTGCTGTCACGCTTGCTTGTTCGCAAAAAATTAGGCAACATATTATGTAATTATATAAAAGTGTATTTGAAGCGTGTTTCTATGGAAAAAATATAATTTTTTTTCTTGACATCACAACTTTGAGAGTGATTTATTCCGAAATGGTTGAGAATGTTCATATAATCCTTTACATATTTTCGACTCAGTTTGGTGCAAAGATTCATATTTATTATATATTATATTTATATACTTTATATATTTATATATATATATATATATATATATATATATATATATATATATATATGGCAGACTTATTGCTATGAGAGCAATCTATTACAGCAAACCATAACACCAGATCACGCCCGTTTGATGAATGGCCGGGAATCGGACCCGGGTCTCCGCGATGCGCCGCGCCGCCGTCGAAGGTTGTATGCCTTATGATCAACCCAACACACGACGGCGACGACTCATAAAGTAGGAATTAAAATAATAATAAGTCAAATTTATTAGTCTAGATGAATATTTTTTATAATGCCAATAACGTTGCACACACGAGGTATCGTCCTGAACTTATCACTAATAAATAAATTATGTTGTCTTCGAAATATCAATCGCGTTGTCTTTACTTAATCAAAATTTGTTGATTAGGGCAATTTAATTGCAAAAAAATCAATTGTTAGTCATTTTATTTTAGTAGTATATATGTCATGAATCTAACTGAATCTCCAATAGATTATTTTTGTAATTAGTTTATGAACATACATTAATCTAATCAAAACAATTAGTAAACAGTGATAAAGATCAATACTATATAATAGTGATCTTTTATGTTTATTGTGTAGATCCTATTTTATTCAAGAGTAGGTACTGATTAATCTTGCTGGCACAACTTGGCAAAAAGATTATACTTGCTGGCACAACTTGGCAAAAATATTATTCTTGCTGGCACAACTAAGCAAAAAGTTAGTGACAGTAAGAGAACATTTATTATTTTAATGCGTGGCGGATTGGAAAACACAATTTGGAAAAAAAAACAAATATGGGACAGTCTATAAACCAATAATAAAATTTGCATCACTATTGTGGTTTAATCGAATGTACACATTTACCCTTAGAATAAAGAGTACTCCAGGCGAGAGTACGCGGGACGGTGTGTCCAAAAAATACGCATAAAATACGTAGTATCAAAACACGGCTGTCAGCGTAATTTAAGAAACAGCTCTGAATGGTCGTGTAGTTTGTATGTGACAACTTCGCTTAAAATGTCGGCTTATGCTATTCTCATATCCAAAAATATCACTGGACCCCAACAAAAACAAATGGGGATTACTTTTTATAGGTAAATACTATTACTTAATTTTATTTTCAATTGATTATACGATTTTAAAGTATCGTTTAGATTATTATTAACAGAAGCGCGCCATTTTCGTTGGTGTTGTCACCTCTTAAAAAATTGTTTACCCAAAATAAAACATCTTAATAGCTTGATACTGAAAAATGTAAAATTTAATTTGTTAAAAAATAGGGATTTGGGAGATCTCGTTGGAGAATTTGGTGTAATATTTGAAATTTCCGTTATCGTATTAAATTTTAGAATATTTTACCTATTTCGTATACAATAATTGTATATAGGATTAGGGAGACGCGTGAAAGAAACAAATGTTACGTCCATTAATTTTTGAAATCTTTATTTTCCTGAAAATGCGAACGGATATTGTTTTAAAATAAGTGGAAATTTCATAACGACATTGAATGCTAATTAATATAAAACAATTTCTCTTCTCATTTTGAATTTATTTAGTACGGGACCGATTATTTTAAAATTTTTATAGAGGGCTTTTTAGTCTCTCTTTTTACTTTAAGACATTATGCTAATTGTTTTATTTTTATGTTAACAAAAAAAAATCAAAAAAATAATTGGCAAAAGTGTCAATATAATTTGGTAGATTAATGTGTACACACACTGTTACGCACGCACGCACACACACGTAAATAAACATAGGCGCACGCACGCTCACACATACCCGCGCGCTCGTACACACACGCACACACAGACACAAACATATTTAATGACAATGTATTTTAATACTCATTTTAATTAATAAAATTGTAACAGTGTTTAATAACTTTAACCTAATTTTTTCGGCTATTGGTTGTGGTTGGAAATTTTAGTAATATAACACGTGGGTCATAATAATATTTAATGTAAGCCAAACAATGCACTACATAATCGATGCAAATGTGTATCGTATGCGTCGATTTCCCAGAGTTAGTGGGCAAATTTATTGTGCTGGTAACACTACGTGCGTAGGGTGGGGCGCTAGTAGAAGGAATACGGCGGAGGGGGAAGCGATTTTTGGCTTCAGGCGGCCGCCAAGAGATATGTGCGTATGCCCCTTCTGGATTACTCTATATTCTAAGCATTTACCATTTGTCGAAATATATTTTTTTAACACCGCACGATATAAGAAGCTAATTTTTCACATCTTAAACTTTGTCATAATCCAATTAAGCTAAACACAAAAACTTTAAAGGTAGGTGTATATAATTTTTGACCAAAATAAATACTTTTAAAAAAATCCTGTGAAGCACGACTAGAACAGCCCTACGAGGGTTCAATATGAATTTAGTCCCTTATAAATATTTAAGGTTAGTATTTTAATTAAACTATTTACAAATATTAATTTTGCACAATGTAAATTTATTGCCGACTGTCAGTCTCAGTTTTAAAGACATTCTCCGAGACATTGACAAATAATTTCGGGGATATAGGTTGTTCCTTTCCACAGAACATAAAACAAATCTGTGGTATCCCCCGACCCAGCTACAAAGGAATTTTTAGAACGAAGTTCCTTATCGCGCGTTGCGAAAGGGGGCTAGACGGAAAAAATTAAGACCAAAAGTTGTAACGACACTTTTTGCTATAGTTGCTAGCGGGCGCGCTGCAAGCCATGCGGCGTGCGCGTGTTTCTCTGTCTGTCTCTCTCTCTCTCATAGAAAGTGAGCTAGTTATTTTCGTTTCCCCTTTCTATTTCGCATTGCACAGTGTGGTGTCGCGACGATTATTTTTGTTGAGTGTATACAGGTTGTTTGTACATAATAAATAATAAAAAATAATAACAATAATTATTATTATAACTTAAAAGAAATAAAATTTTATTACAATTCCTTCACTAATTAATCGAAAGGACTTCGTTCCATCTGGGTGTCCCTTGACACCTCTCAAGTTTCTTTTTTTATTAAAATTTCCCAGTATTTACAGATTTAGATCCTTGCCAGTAGATATTATAGAAAGGGTTCTAAATTAATATCAAATGTAATCCAAAAAAAAATACTTTTAACGTGAGTACATATGAAATTATTTTTTTCACGTACGACGTCGAGTGTAGATATTTTGTAGTGTATTCCATTCCACATGAAAAGAAAATGTTTGTAAACAAATTAATTTGACAGTTGAAATATAGTTGGCACAAAAATACAGTATCCTGGAATAAGTGTCGGACAAAAAAGACGTTATTCCTTGACTGAAAAACAGATTGTGGTTAAAGTAAAATTTAAAAGATGATTTTTTTCGTACACACGATACTTGCGTACATTGTTCGGCGCCGCGCGGGGAAATAAACCACGAACAGCTGCGAAAACATCGCCACAGTGGTTAAACAACGCACTCCGGGCAAGTATTGAGTGTGTTAAAAAGAGTTATGTGTAAGATTTTTTTTAAAAAGAGCGTGTTTTACGTTTTATTTCAACGAGAATTTATTCCTTTATAGCCAACGAAAAGCGTCTTCCCTGGTCCGACACCTATTTCCGAACACCGTGTATATTCAATCAGTCGATGCCTATTCACAAAACTCATTACATTTCACACGTACTAATACTAAACGGTATATTTCAATCATTATATAAACTTAATAAACACATTAGATAATGTTATAAATACCAATATTACATAGTTATTTTAGTAATATGAATTGTAAACTTTAGAGACGAAAAATGAACAATGCTTCCTGTCAATTAAATAAAACTCAGAGATATAAAACATTTTGGAAAAATATTCAATATTCCGACGCATGCGAAATCTATACTCGTATATACTATTGGGCACAAATAAATTATTTTATAACGTTTGGAATGAAATAGCTACAAAATAAAAAAAAGCAAAGATGGTGAAAAAAAAGCAATATGACATTTTATTTTCGAATAAGTGTTAATATTATTTTGCAATATAGAATACACGTTTTACTCACAATATGGCTGTGTTTCTTTATAACAGGTAATTTTTTGATCTTATACGACTGTATATTTTCGATTGTTATTTTTTATATTCGGCATAAATATTAAGAAAATAATATTTAAAAAACCTTAACGCTAACTTTCGGCATTATTTATAAATAAAGATTCTTTAACACATTCTTTAATATATATGTATGTATATATATATATATATATATATATATATATATATAACACAAATAAATAATAATGATGATTGAGCAACTTTGATAATCGACACGTGTAGATACTGAATCAAAGTGCAAACACTTTGCATAGTCAAACAAAGTAAATGTGTGCAAGAAGGAAAACCTTTTCGCAAATAAATATGAACATCTCGTTTGCCAACTTAATCTGACGGTGATATAAACTTCGCGGCAGACGTGTTACTTACATCTACATACATATCTTACATTGCATCTATACCTTGTTTTAGTGAAAATATGTCAACAAAAACGCTATAAAAGATTTAAAAGTTGATTTTCCGCATTGCGCTAAATTCATTTTGGAAAAGAAATAAAAACTATTACAATTATAATTAATTAATAGTTAATTAATAGTAAAGTAACACAATTATAATTAATTTCTTTTTAAGACTAGGAATGAGGATGATGGTTGTATTTCAAACGTCTAACAGAGGAGACGTAAGCAATAAATAGGGAGAGACCAATTCATTCAATATAAAATATTGAATTGTTTTTTAAATATATTTTTTTTGCAGTAAACAGTTAAGGGGATATGTATACTAACGTGTATCTTACGATATAAGGGTATTTTAACAAAAACGAACTTTTCATAGTTTTTAGGGTTCCGTCACTTAAAAGGAAGAAAAATCAAACCCTTATAATATCCTGTCACAGCTGTTCTGGGAAAGCGTTTAAGGCAGAAACAGGAAATTGGGCACAAAACGCCTTAACAATTTCATGTGTCGTGTCTCTAGCATGACTCCAAAATTATTGGAACGAAGTTCTTTTACGCGGCTTACAGTAAAGCGAACTGGCAGAAATCGTCACGTAAGGAAAAAGTGTTATGCCTCCTCCAGGCGACTTTTCCTCTCTTTCTCTCTGTCTCTTTCTCTATTATTTACAGTGGTATGTGTGTATGTGTGTGTGTTCGTGCGACCATCGACATTCGAGCAGCAAGCATTGTGCGCGGTCAGCTGTATAACCGCAATTTTAAACAGGTGTAAACATTATTTAAACTTATTTTTTTTATTCTATTGGCTTTCTTTTGTAAGTCTATCATCTGCCAGACCGTTTCTAATTCGGAATGTATTTATTTGCCTTATAAATTATTTTCTTCAGAATTTTACGCAAGATGATTTCTGAGATATCGCTGAAAATTCTCAGCAACTATCTTGCATAAATTCGAAAAAAAAATTACTTTTTGTAAGTATTAATATTATTATCCAACATGCAATAGAAGCACTTTGTGTTTACATGTGCTTAAGTGGGTACGGAACCTTTGTAGTTCGAGTCTACTCATACTTAATAGTTTGAAAAACCACCCACGATTAATCTTGTAAAACAGTGATTAATAAAATGGTTTTGTTCAAAACAGATGGCTATCAAATGTAAAATTTCTTAAATCTTTCGCACATTTTTTTCCTTTTTTTTTTTGTTTTCTTGATTTGTTGTGTTCAATATTGCACAATTTGTGTTCTTATTCGTATATTAAGTGTTTTTGATGAAAAATGTGAATTACGCTGAAAAATCTTTTACAAACAATTCGTTTTACAAAGAAGACAAAATTTGGAAACAATTTTTTTAAGTCGATTTTTTGACGTGAGAATGTATAGATTAGGTAGCCAGGTAAAAATTTTCGATACAACGAAATTACGCCGAATTTTGCGACACGATAATTCAGTGAATAATGGGTGGATAGGAAATCACGGATTAAATTCAGAAAGTTAGTTAGGTTCTGGCTAGTTAGGTTATTTCGACAATTGAAGTATTCTAAGAGCATAGCGGCCGTGTGCGAAAGAGATGGAAATTTAGAAGTATTCATATTTTATAGGCGGTCTACCTCATGAATGCGTGAAGCTTAGACGCGAGGTGTTCATGGAAAGCCCTTAAGAAGTTTTAATAAGACTTCAAATTATTTTGGCTTAATTACAATAATCAATTTTATGACCTTGCAAATTTGAAAATTAATTTTTCAGAAATATTGGTCCATACTAGAAGAAAATATGCCATAAGCAAAGGATATGGCAATCAGAGGAAAGGGTTGATCAACGAGAACCACAAAAGGGTGCAAGCGGTATTGGCTCTAATAACAAAAATCAGAACTTTATGACTGAAAATTTGAAAAAATATATTTTGTTAGGGATATCGGCCTATGTGAGATGAAAATACGACCTGAAACGGAAAAATGTTCTATACACGTTCTCAGTATTGATAAATATAACACATTTTATCGCAAAAAAAAAGAATTATATTTTTTTTTATTTAATTCTTGCAATGATGCAAAGAAATAGGAGAACATGGCGTTTTCACGTAAAATCTTACGACTTGAACACGACTGGACCCATTTCCTGATCTGTTTTTTTTAAATAAGGTGGCCTCTAAGTTTTCCTTCAATTAAACAATGAAAAACACACTTTGTTAGAGCGCACTTTTTCCCACCATGGTTTGATTACCGTATTGAAGATATATTGTCACTTGTTTTACTCTGGGTCTCTTACAGTCTACTGCACGACTAGGTTTACTTCTGATGCAACGTGGTCATTCAGATAACAGCAGTTATCAATCATTGCAAGCTATTATATTAAAAATACCCATCCATCAAATATATTCATCTATAGCTTTATACAATTAGTGAAGTCAATGAATTGCAAAAAAAAAATGACATTTCACTATGCTTTAATCAAATAAGTCTGTTTCTATAACAAACAATGATAACAAAGAAAAAAAATGACAAAACATTTATTACTGTGGTACAGTTGCACTTGATAAGAGACGACAATAAAAACCAGTAATTTTTTACTTCACATGCCTCTCGGAAACATAAAACAAAAAAACCGATAACATTTTTTAAACAGGCTCAAACCCACTTTTTTAATTCAACGTTCTTCTTGAGTTCTTTATATCCATAAAAAACACAAGAAAAGCATTAAATTACGTTTATGTAATTGATTTTACTTTCTACAAAATAACACACGTACATTTCAATGCTGAAGGGGGTTCGTCGCGACGCGTTGTATCGCTTTGATGACACCGCGCTTTGTTTACTTCCGTGCCCTGTAGGACGCTTAATCATTACATTAACGTTGAAATAGAATATATCAAAAACGGTATGAGATACCAAAAAAATATATGGATTACAATTGTCTCATTTTATACATAGGAACTCATAGACGCCGGCTTGCTATAACTATTCATCAATACCTATGTGTATAGTTAACACCATAATGTTTGAGGCGACCCTCAGTTACACGATGGGGCAAAGTGCTTACAGTTTATGTCATACTTGACGTTGGTGGGCTATAAAATTGGCTATTTACCCACATTTAGATTGGCTAGCCACTAATTAAGTACTATATGACCTATTGTTTGTACATTAACGAACTAATTGTATATCTCATTAATTTCGAATATTTATTTCTCAATACCTCGGGCGGGACGAGAGTAGCAAATACAAGTACTTTAGTGACGTAAATGTTCTTACATTTACCTATTAATAACTTTTATGTCACTTAAGAACTTGTATTTGTCGATTCGATAGGGTATTTAAATGATATCGATATTTTTTATAAAAATCTGAAAACTGCAGAGTAGGTTTAAAAAAACAACGTGATGAAAAAATAGTGCTTATAACAAACAATTAATCGAAACTTCTAAATAGGAAAAAGTATAAATTTTTTCGTTCATTACATTGAAAAAGTTATTATGAATTTAGTTTCCACATAAAAAATGAGAAAATTATAATATTGCAATATTTAACTTAAACGCAATATTTAACGAGATATTAAAAAATTTAATAAACTCCCTTATAATTACTGCTACATAACTAGCTAGTGACGTCATAAGCCAGTTGTGTTTTGTATGGGGCGTTTTCGCGCGAATCGTAGTTCGTCAGTTTTTAAGCCGTTGTAACTTTGTAATGAAAAGTCCAAGGTGCGATATATTTATTTTAACCGTTTTTAATGTTATTACTTATTTTATTTTAGTAATACAAAAAAATATAATAAAATACCCTATTGTTTATTATGTTATTTTGAAAAACGTAATTACGTATCTGCAAAGCGCGTCTCGACTGGTGACGTCAGCAATGGAACAGGCAGGCAGTAACTGTTGTTCAATCTTTATTAACCCTTTGGTAGATCTAGACCATGATACGGTTTAACGTTAAAAGTAGGTACGGGTTAACAAGAATCTTAGAAAATCGACCAGTTCTTTCCCAACAGATGGCGTTGCTATGAGTCGGAATATTTAATTAATATATTGTGATTTCAAACCATGAATATACTTACCTCCATGTTCCTATCGCTAGTTTGATGACAGCTGCCACGTTGAACTTTAACCTCCGGCTGATAAAATCATTTCTCCTCCCGCGTTTCTAGCACTGCTGACATCGTCTTGCCGTCCAAAGCGCTTTGTGCTTTCTCGCGTTTTAGAACACGCTTCATAAATATTAACCTCTTACCAAACAATATTAACTATTTCTGCGTAAAGAAGCGACACTCACCTCCCCCCGCCAATTTAAAGTCACCCACAGATAACGGGTACTATCAAGAGTACGCGTTCCAAGGTTGCTGCTTGCTGCGTGCGCGTGTTATTTGTTTGATTTTGCGATGTTTGTCGAGTTTAACTTGTATAATTCAGTCTTTATTGATAACTATTTATAATAATTCAATATAACGGTTCATTATTGCGATGTGTACAAGTACTTAGAAAGCAATACAATAACTAAAGATAGAAAATTGTTTTTTTCCCTTTGTTGTTTCTTGTAAATGATTTTGTTTTGTATCTTCAACTTATTTTGTTAGTACCTATAATTTTATATCAACAAACATGTTCCTAAACAGTTTTAAATTTCAAACTGTTCTTAAAAGTCATTGTGTTGTTTGAATGCGATATGTTTGGAAAAGATATTGTATTGTTTATTAAGAGATCTTTGATATGAAGCAAATCTCATCAAGTCAAATGTACAATGAAGACAATATTTCTGTGTTACATTTATAAATAAACAAAATATATCTTTATTTAAGATTTTATTCCGTTTTAAGATCCATACTAAGTACATTTTTTCAAATTCTATCTTATTACTATTATCAGAAGTGAATCGATAATATTATTATTATCAAATCACTTCCACACAATTAAATGTATAGTGTAAAATATTTAATTATATGATTACATTTTTACAATTAGATAGTAATAAAGACGTGCGCCCCAGTATCGATATAGTCGATCGACGCCATTGGCTAGAAAGAGAAACAGCTATATTGCTGACGTATATCGTCAACTCGCTCCATCGGCGCGATTGCCCGCAACGATAAAGATCGATATGTAGAATTAGTAAATATTCTTTACCTACACGCTGCTGACAGCCCTACATTAATTTACACACAAACACACACACATACGGATACGGATAGGCGAGTACGTATGTAATAGTGTAGGCAATTAAATCTGTTCGCTAATATGGAGCGTCGAGGATGTGCCCTTAGACTGAGCAAGTACAGTAATATCTTGGAAATTGTTACACTTAGAAATCGATAAACATAAAGGGTAGTTAAGTCAACATCAAAATCCACTCAATAGAACTCAAATTATAAGCAAATAGAGAGATAAATGGGAAAGCAGATGTGTTTTACATGCATATATGTTTATCATATTTTTTCATATCTCTATTTTCTTAATAAAAACTTTGCTCAAATTAGACTTTAGTCCCAAGTTAATGAAAAAAAACAGCAAGTTAATGAAAAAGTAATAAATATTTACATATAAGACGAGTATACGAAAATAATAAATAAAATACAAAAAATACAAACAAATTACAAATCGGCTAAAAATAATGAGTCGATTGTACCTATACTATTCACCATTTTAATACTGAAGTCTGTCGTGGTTTTAACCAGGCAAAATATTGTTTCTATCGCTTTTTTATAATATCTATATAATAAACCTGCGGTGTCGCCCGCGTGAGAAAGAAAAAAATTGGTGATGAAATTTAAAATCGAATCGAGATGGTGCAATGTCTACAATATCATATTAAGTTAATAGCGCGGATAATCGGGTATCGCAAGCGGATGATGGTACGCGCATGCGGAATAGGAGATAATGGATTCCTTCGTACTAACGCGTAACACGTTGGTATAAAAAAAGGTATCAATTTCAACACTGAAGTGTCAGCGAAAAGTGACAGAATCGCTTTTGTGTCCGTCCGTCCGTCACGGATGATTTTCTTGGAAACCATTGAACGTAAAATTTGAAATTTAGCACAGAGATTGAGTATGGTAGTCCAATTATATATGTGAAGTATTAAAGCTCAATTTTGATTCTAGGGGTTAATTTTAGGAGGAAAAAGAATTAAGCGGATCGTATAGGGTGTTAAATGAAAACTGATTGAAACACGTATTCAGCAATAAATATAATGTATTTTTTTATACATTTTTCGGGAAAGGCCCTTAAGAACTTCTATCTCCACTCTTATTACCAAAACGAGCGCTCAGAAAAATATGAAAAAAAATATGAATATTATGAATTATATATCTGTATATAAATTATCAGGATTTAAAAATTCTAGCGCGATTAAAATGTAAATAAAAAAAATTGTGCGTGTCAGCTCCGACGAGCGACTGGGAGTTTACTCCTGAAGTGCGACTGTCTTGGAATGTATAAAATAGGTAACACTGTATATAAATATAAATATTAATATAATTAAATGTAATTGGAAAATTCTTTAATAAAAAAATGCCGACAATATAATTATTTTCAAGTAAAACACAAATGAACAAGATTTTCATTTACAGTGTTATCTACTTTATACATTCCAAGCAATCGTACTTAAGGAGTAAACTCCAGTCGCGCGTCGGAGCTCACACGCATAATTTTTAATTATTTTTAAATACCTCTCCTACATGTACAGGGTATCGTTAAAGAAGTCTTTCAAAATATTAGGGCTATATTATAAACACTTTTTCGATACAGTGACCTGTTTACGAAATATTAAGTTTTAAATAGGTCATTCTTATTAGAATTACGTGTCCCCGTCACCTATCAGATCAACCGTTATATTTGAGTATTTGAAAAGTATATAAATATATATATATATATATATATATATATATATATATATATATATATATATATCAAATTAAAATGAAAACTATCAGAGCTACATAGCTCCTATTAGTTTACGAGTAGCAATCGACCAACTTATGACATGTATCCTACGGTCTCTAAAAAGTTCATAGCAACTCCATTCAAATTCTTAAAATGAACTGTAAAAATGACTTTGTATTTTAAAATGTATTTGTATAATGTTGATGAAAGATATACTAGGCAATGTGCTCGAGTACTATGCGTGCTTAAACGTTTGTATGTGCTTAAGTACTATGTGTGCTTAAAAGTTTGTACGTGCTTCAGTGTGTACGGAATAAGTACTATGTACGCTTAAACGTTTGCATATGCTTATGTACTATGTGTGCTTAAACGTTTGAATGTGCTTCAGTGTTTACGGAATAAGTACTATGTATGCTTAAACGTTTGCATATGCTTATGTACTATGTATGCTTAAACGTTTGTATGTGCTTCAGTGTGTACAGAATCAGTGTTGCCAACTCCAATAAATCCAATTCGCTAAACTCAGAACCCAGGGGGCGAGTCATATATATATATATATATATATATATATATATATATATGTATATATATATATATATATATATATATATATATATATATATATATATATATATATAACATATATACAGTTTAAAAATAGTTTTTATGCGAAATACAAAACTGAGATAAAAATTATTTTTTTTATTTTAAGTGAGCGGCAAATATTTTTTTAAATAAAATTATATGCTAATTAATTGCTCCTTACATACTCTTTCAGAATCCGCAATTGCACCGCTTCTATAATTATTACTTAATTAATAATACATTTTTAAAAATATTTATTATCAAAAAAGTAATTTTTCTATAAATCGTAAAAAATTTACATTTTATATATATTTTTTGACTTTAAAAAATGCCCTTGATTTGCTCTATAAATTAAGTAATAAAATTAATTAAATTTTACAATATTTAATAATTATATTTAAAAAATTTTTTGCATGGCAATTACTCCACTCCATAAGTCGTCAGATAAGTCGCTAAATTATTTTTGTAGTCAAAACTTTTTTTTGGTCGCTAAGACTTAAGCAAAAGTCGTCATTTCTAACGACAAAGTCGTTAAATTGGCAACCCTGTACAGAATAAGTATTATGTATGCTTAAACGTTTGTATGCGCTTAAGAGTGTACGGATACAGTTATACTCGTACTCAACAATTTTATTTAGTTTCAGTAAAGATCAGTTTGTTCCATTATGGGTATATTTTAACAGTTATTTTAATGTTACTCAGTATAGTTACTTAGTATTCTTTCATATAGTTTATATAGTTAGTTAGTATTCTCCTCTGACTACAGTGAAGTAAAAGAAAACGAAATGGACCCAGTCGTGTGTGAGCCGTAGGCGTCGGATTTTACGTAAAAAGGACATGTTCCCCGATTTCTTTGCATCTTTGAAGTAATTTAATCAAAGAAATACCACCTCTAATTTCGATAAAATGTATTCAATTATCTATGCTTGTATAGTACGTAAATCTAAATTCAGCACTGTACAATCTGATTCGATGTTCAGTGTTGTTTAGTGGTAATTAAATTATGAGACATGACGTACATGGATGGAGTTCAGATTTTTCGTGACCGGCTTTTTCCTCTCATTGCCGTATACTTATTATCATATTTACGTCTCATATGGGCCCATATTTCTAAAAAAATGTAATCTTTCAACTATGTTGTTAAAGTAAATAATACTTGAGGTCTTATTAAAACGACTTAAGGGCTTCCCATGAACAGCTTCACTCGACTGGCGCCGTGCTTCACGCGTTCACGAGGTAGACGGCATGTAAAATGTGCATATTTGCACATTTCTGTCTCATCCGTATATGCCCGCTATGTTCTTAGATTACTTCAATTGTTGAAAAAAATTTACTAATCTTCTAGATCTAACTAAGATTCTAGATCTTAAAAGAGTCTTAAAAGAGTAAGCTTTCTGAATTTAATCGCTAATTTCCTATCGGTCCATTATTCACGGAGTTATCTCGTGACAAAATTCAGCACAATTTCACTGCAACGAAAATTTTATCCTGGCTACCAAAGTGTCTAGTCTTAATATCCACTTTTACGCAAACGAAGCCGTTGTTAACAGCTAGTACAATGTAAGCAATAATCCGGTTAAAGTTATCTTGTCTACATATAGATATTGACCCAAATACAGCTACAAAAGTATCGTTAATTACCGTGCTTTTAAGATAAATGTTGTACAAATAAGCAATGGGCATTACAGATAACAACAGTGGGATTTTAGTCACCCTAGTTACACATGGATATCGCAGAAGCCTTATCACTACAAGAAAGGCCCAACGCCGGTAATCGTTTTAAATCCAGAAATAAATTACAAACATAGTTTCATTTTACGGTTCCATAGCTATTTATTTATAAGAAACCAGACGTATTTATAAGGAGATCCGTACCTCGAACTGACTCTCCCTCTGTCACAGAGATGTTTAGAAGAAACAGCTTCATGAAAAAATGTGAAAGTTTGCATAGTAGTTAAGCAATTAGTTTACATTCAAAAATATTTGTATTGAAATTTTTGGGGGCAAATTAAATACTCAAACTTCTTTTTTTTTAATTCCATACATAATGTGTTTTCATACATAATATAATTAATAATGTTCCATACATAATATCATTTTTTCCCAAACATACAACCACCTTTTATGAAAAGTCCTTCGCTGCCTGAGCTATAAGGCTTTGGAATCGACTGAATCCGGATACCAGGGACTCGCCCTCCTTAAACGTATTCAAAGATCGTCTGAAAAAGATCCTTCCACTCATAATCCCTCAATCCTACCGTTCCTAATTCCGTTTTGTTCCCTTTTCTTTTTTTCTTTTTTTTTGCACTTTTCCAACCATGTTAAGATTTATAATTAACCATATTTATTTGTTTTGTATTATTCATATAAGCTACATATTAATACTTTTACTATTTACATATTATGACATTTTTTGTTGTTATATCCTAAGTTTCGTTTTCTTTTTTAATGTCTTTTACAGTCATCCCCATCACAAAATGTGTATATTTAATCAATGTGGTTGACTGGAAGAGATTGTTCATGTAGCAATAAGTCCGCCACATGTATGTAGTTTATATATGTTAAAATATGAATAAATAAATAAATAATGTGGGACATCGTATAAATAGCTAGTAATAAATGACTAAAAACATAGGTTGTGACATACAACGGAGAAATATGCAACTAAATACGGTTCTCCCCTCTTTATTTCCGAAACTAACCTAACTTACAATTTTGAAAAAAACAAGATGTTTAGTTATAAATAAATTAAGTTTATATATTGCTAACTTTGTGACAGATGAAGTACACGCAAAATATAATAAATAGATAAATAAATCGACAAAATCTTGACAGTTTACTTTTGACATACGTAACGTACAAAACAGTTGGCAGTGAGCGACATTTTTGTTAATTTTCGCGCATGCGTACATTTCATGATGTATTCTATCATGTTCATCTATCTCTCTCGGTCGTTAATCAAGTACCTATTTTCCGTCCTTCTTGTGATAGATTCGTTACATTCATATGTTACAACTAAACGTTGTATGAAGAACGTTGCACGAACTCTACCTTGAAATTTTAGTCTACTAAGATTGCAAGAAAGCTATAATGATAATTCTAAATGTCACAGGTTTTTAGATATTCACGATAACCTATACATCATCCCTACTTAATATATATTAGATATTAATACATATTTATTGTGCTGGAAAATTCATATTAGTGATTATTTGAGATAACTACAGTATTCACACTATACACGAGGTACAAAACCATTGATGCAGGATCCAGACTCATACTAATAGTCGACCAACATGTTACATGTAGTTGGGTCTGCAAAGATTCATGAAAACTCCATAGAAATTACTTAAATTAACTGGGTTAAATAATAACAAAATATCTAGATAGGCACGTAGGGGTGCTGACTGCGGAACCCTACATTGCGCGTGGCACTAAATGCACTTGCCTGTTTTTGTAAATTCACGATAACTTTTACATCATCCCTACTTAATATATATTAGATATTAATACATATTTATTGTGCTGGAAAATTCATATTAGTGATTATTTGAGATAACTACAGTATTCACACTATACACGAGGTACAAAACCATTGATGCAGGATCCAGACTCATACTTGGCACTTTTTTAATTGCACCTTACACACTCACAAAGCTGGATAAAATGGTATTTTATTATCGCACGGCGTGGTAAAACAGAAGGCCTTCGGTGTGTCTGTACTTTGAAAATAATAGTTATGATCACAAGGAACTAGCTTTTCTGATTACATTTTACTAGAAAAAAAAACAGGCAAAAACATTTAGTCCCACGCGCAATGTAGGGTTCCGCAGTCAGCACCCCTACGTGCGTATCTAGAAATTTTGTTATTATTTAACCCAGTTAATTTAGGTCATTTGTATGGAGTTTTCATGAATCTTTGCAGACCCAACTACATGTGACATGTTGGTCGACTATTAGTCGTAAACTAGTAGAGGCTACTTAGCTGTGATAATTTTTGAAAATAAGTTCTTTACGACACGTTACACGCTTAGCGAATGAGAGCCTGCCTGAAAAAAACGTAAGATTTCGAACGCTACTTTTGTTACCGTATAAAACGATACTTTTGCTACAGTATAAGCATAAGCGTTTGTCAATGATTTATTTTTGCTGGATTTCTATTGTAAGCTAATCATCTGTTGAACGTCTCTAATTCGGTACATATTTATTTGCATTATAAGTTATAAATTATTACTTTATAATTTATTGAATATTTAAAATTAATAACTTACAATAACTTTTCAGTATATTCATTTATGTACATTACTAATTAAACTATATTTAGATTGTTTAATTAAATTTAAGAATTCATTATATACATTAAAATTGTTAAAGTATTTAAATTATAAGTAAACTAATTAAAAGATAAATAATTAAGTTTTAATTTTTTTTAAATTTCTTTATACATACTGCTATTGTGAATACTTATCGGATATTCAAAAATAACAGTATAGCTGGTATGGGGATACGTAATTCTAACAAAAATGATTAATTCAAAGTGTAATATTTCGTAAACGGATTCCTGTATCGAAAAGTATTCAAGCATACTCCCAATATTTTCGATAGACCTATTAACGATACCATAAACAAGCAGTAGTCAAATACAAAAATTTGCATCGATTTTACATACAGAGGGGATATAACAAACAATATTTAAAAAAAGTTCAATTTCTAAATTAAGCTTTATTGCATTAATTATTTGCCAGTAAACCGGATGTGGCATACAGACGGACAGACGGGCATAGCGAAACTAAAAGAGTTCCTCTTTTGACTATGGAACAAAAAAAACTCTACACTCACGGTATGGTGAAGAGATAATCTCCATGATGTAGCCAAGGTGGCAGAATTGGAGCACTTACCTCCCCAATAGGGAATATGCAAATAATTTAAATTTAGTTCAAATATTTTTTCCAATTATTTATCAACTGCACAATATATTTAAACCATTGATTTTTAATTAATTTCGTTTTAATTACTAAAATAAATAAATAAAAGGTGCTAATTGTATGAGGGGAATTCAAATTGCCGATAGGCAACAAGTATTGGTTAGCACGAAACGTGACGTCAGAGTCTATGTAAACAAGCTCGTATTGTTGACAATTTGTGTGGCATTTGTTGTATTTGGTAAGGAAAAATAGCGTTCTTGCAATATTTTACGTATCCAGTGCATTTTTAATATCCTAGTGAGATTAAGAATCGTCTAGAGCGATGATTAAAAGTAGTTTTGTGAAAGCACAAACGGATAATAATATGTACAATAGATGACATAAAATTTCGTTTCCAATCCAGATTTTACGTCCTCTGAAGTCAAAGGAATGAAGGCTGCGAGGTAATTGTTTTATACATGATTTATAAACATGCTTATATACGTTTTTGATGCATAAATACACTCATAAGCAATAAATACTCAGAGCAGTAAATATAACCTATAATGTTTTAAAAACATGGCTGCACACTGTCTATATTTTATTCATTTATATGAAATGTTATTTACGTTCAGTCAAGTTTATTACGTTTAAGTCAATCATTTTTTATGTATCTTGGCAATGTTATGTAGCTTTTTTTAACGTAAAAAAAACGAAAGTCGTGTTAAACTTTTGTAAATTAGTTTATGTACACAGTTATCTACTGCTTATGTGCACATTTATGCTTATATTCAATACAAAACTCACTTATGATTAACTGAAATCATACTAGCTATCAAAATAAAATGTACTTACATTAAAGTGTATAGCAATACAAACAACTTGCTGGAGCTACTTCATCGCTTCTCATAACCTTGCACCATTGATTTCGTATTTTTGCATCTTCCGGGATATGAAAAAAACACCTTTATCAAGTGTCCTTCTAATAGTATTTTTGTACTTAGGCACAATACAATACTTCTTTTCTTTGATTCTTCCAAGATTTTAACGGCTATTATACTGATAATATGTTTAAAGTAACGAGATATATGCAGTAAACAAATACTGGGTATAGACTGTGACGTCATCCTAGGCGCGTGAAAATAACGGTGTTTCAATAATTTTAAATATTTTTTTAAAATTTAATTGAAACATTTCCAACAGTATTGTGAACAGTGAATTAAAAATATAGAAAATCACATGTTTATAAAAAAATAGCTTTCCTCCGCGACTTCAACTTCGTCCAGGTGTTATTAGGAAAATGCGAAAATCTTTTTTGTTTCAATGAAATATAGGAAAATGTAATAACCTTTTTTTTTCAAATAAATCTGAATAGACTTCAATCAGGCCAGTTATGAGGCTACAAGGTAAGTATTATTTTGAACATAATTGGCCAGATCTGACTTTTAATATTTGTTGTGGTGATCAAGGAAAGGCAAATAAAGAAAATGGTTTATTTCTTTATAATAATAGGAATTCTAATTAAATTTCCTAGTAAATAATTTACATCAAATAAAACAATTTGATCACGTGCAACTCGGTATACGTCACAGAAGTGAAACTTCTTTGACGATCTAAACCTCGATTTGTAAGTATGTATTAAGGGGTAAAACGGCATAGAGAGAGAGGTAAATGAAAGTAAAGTGAAGATGTTGTAATACAACGAAACCTTGGTCGTGGTAAAGAACTTAATGAAAGTAGAAATAATACTACATCACGTAGTTTCATTTAATTGTGAATTTGTTTGTTTTTGAATGGTTACGTATTACCATTAAAGTTTTTGGCGTATTCTAAATTATAATCAATTAATATATACCATACATATCATATGGTTGGACTTGCGGTTATTACGAATTTTTGATTAAAGTACATTTCTAAAATCTAAGTCACATTTTTCATATTAGCAAAATTTAAAGTGTTAGTTACTGAAAAATATACAGGTTAGTACGACCTATTGCTATCCCAAATATCAAGTCTCTACATTAACTGTTTCTGAGAAAATCGACTGTGACAGACGGAGATTCAGATTGATAAGTGAACTATAGGGATGCCGTTTTTTCTTCTGCAGTAAGGTACATTAAAGATAATCAAGAACAAGTTTTATCAAAACAAGGTTTAAGAGACAAAGTTATATCAAGACAAGTTTATATCAAAACAATGTCTAATAGACAAAGTTATATCAAGACAAGTTTATATCAAAACAAGGTCTAAGAGACGAAGTTATATCAAGGCAAGTTTACATCAAAACAAGGTCTAAGAGACAAAGTTATATCAAGACAAGTTTATATGAAAACAAGGTCTAAGAGACAAAGTTATATCAAGACAAGCAACACAAGTTTATATCAAAGCAAGGTCTAAGACACAAAGTTATATCAGGACAAGTTTATATCAAAAACAAGGTCTAAGAGACAAAGTTATATCAAGACAAGCAACATAAGTTTATATCAAAGCAAGGTCTAAGAGACAAAGTTATATCAAGACAAGTTTATATTAAAAACAAGGTCTAAGAGACAATGTTATATCAAGACAATTTTATATCAAACCAGGGTCTAAGAGAAAAAGTTGTATCAAGACAAGTTTATATCAAAACAAAGTCTAAGAGACAAAGTTATATCAAGGCAAGTTTATATTAAAACATTTGATTATATCAAAACAAGGTCTAAGAGAAAAAGTGATATCAAGACAAGTTTATATCAAAACAAGGTCTAAGAGACAAAGTTATATCAAGGCAAGTTTATATCAAAACAAGGTCTAAGAGACAAAGTTATACCAAAACAAGGTCTAAGAGAGGAGAAAACTGCCGAGCGTTTTTAGCGTGTCTACCGATTTCCGCTCTATGTTTTGCGTATTTTCCTCACACGACATCTACCCATTTGAGCTAATAGACTATGCGATATGTACAACGACCTTTGGCATAATGAACGAAGGGCCCGTCTGTCATTAGGCAAACCATTAATTAAATTAGTAAATTGTCTCTATACGCTATCACCTGTTGAATTTTCCACGTATTGTTCAGTGTAATTATCTATATTAAAAGAGGCAAAATGAATCTGGGTGATGTTGACAAAGAAATATTCACAAGAGAATGAATAAATGTACTCAATAAAATGTTCATGCCAGTGATTATTTATATAGTAGTAAACCATCGATAATATCTAAGAAAAATGAGATGAAATAAATACTTTAGAAATAAGATGGTAAACAATTAATTAACTTAGTAAATTGTCTCTATACGCCATCACCTGTTGCAATTTTCCACGTATTATTCAGTGTAATTATCTATATTAAAAGAGGCAAAATGAATCTGGGTGATGTTGACAAAGAAATATTCAGGAAAGAATGAATAAATGCACACAATAAAATATTCATGGCAGTGATTATTTATATAGTAGTAAATCATCGATTATATCTAAGAAAAATGAGATGAAATTAATACGTTAGAAATAATATAAATAATAAACGAATGGTCTGGCAAACAAAACTTTCACAAAAATGAAATTGTCCAATACATGAATTGGGCATTTGACTAATTTTTTTTTATTTCATTGATAATTTCAAGGTACAAGCTGATGAAAAATGAAAAAATGTTTTAATAATCTTAAAAATTGACCGAGTTATAAAAGTTTAAATTGAAACTTTAGAGAAGGAATGCAATACAGTGTTGTTAGGTAATTTTTAATATTGTACGTTATATTCTACAAGAAGAAAAGAGACAGGGATATACCCAACGCTATCCGTAACTTTAAATTTAGAAGCCTACAACTGGCTTATTTTTCAATCAATTTTTGAATTTTTTTCAAGACTGGTATTTAATTAACTTATATTTCACAATATTGTACGAAAAATATCAAAATTTAGAATGAGTCAACTACCGCATTGTAGGGGTCACAGGAACACTCGTGTTAAAGTAAAATCCTTTTAACATAAAAAATTGACGAATAAATAAATTTATACATAAATCTCATATTCCCTTATTTTTTACCCAATTTGATTTTTTAAAATAACAATTAATTTTTTTATTAACAACCAAATATATAGAAAATAAAGATATTAGCCAAAGTAACCATGTAACAAAAATTTAACACACTGGACTTTTAAACAGCGTAACTATAGCAACAACAGCAATTCGACAGCCATTTTTATTTTTGGTTTCTTCATGGTTTCTTCATTATATTTGACTTTGAACCTGCCTGTAATATACGAGTATACGGCAAAAAATACGTTTCTAACCACATTTCCGAAATTGTTTTTTTTTCGATTTTAACAAAAAGCAATGGGTGCTGAAACAAAAAGCCTTATATGTATCCGATTCGAGCCTAATAACTTTTACTCATATTTTTGTAGATCGTAAGTTTAAATTAAAAAGATTTTTATCTCGAAAACAGTAGGGTTATCCGAAATATATTTAGTTATCTCTGTCTGTAGTTATCTCTTGAAATGTGTTAACTAAAAAGTATATATGAAAATTCTAATTAAATTGTAATTATATTTAATAGTAACTGGGCTTTTTTAAACCAATTGTACAGAATATAGATTCTTTTGATATAAAGAGTCCTTAAAAGGTGCAATGAGTCCTCGATCCATTACAACAAAGATGTAGTGTTTCGAGGAAGAAATACAACCTTAATTTGGGGATCAATACCGACATTACTTGATGGATGAGAAGCATGGAGCATAGGATCTGGCCAGGAAGAAAAAAGCTTTATAAGCGAAATTATTTTTTAAACAGTATACTGTTTTACTTCTGGTATAAAATGTTTAATAAACCATTAAAAAATGCTGATGTTACCCATGCCTTTGGGTTAGCCCTCCAAATAACTGGCAGAGTATACTTGACGTAAGAGTTCGCGGATTTTTAGATTTATAAACTAAACGTGGTTTTAATTTGAGATCGCCTTCAGCATTTAATTCCTATAAGAGCGTTAAGCGATCTTTAGCCACTTTAAAGCCAGGCATAAATTTCTCTTCTTACGATGTAAAAGTGCGGGTGAAAATTGTCATTTAAAAATTTGTTTCAGTGAAAAGTCCCCGCTATCAATGTTTTCTTTTAACATGTCGGGAAAATTCTAAGCAACCACATGATCGGCACTAGCAGCCTCTTCTTGTACTCGAATGTTATGCAGTGAATATCTCATCTTAAAGCGCATGAACCATCCGCTGCTGGCAGATAAAGTTTTTGTATCTTCATTGCTATTTTTTGTAGTATGTTGATAATACTGAGTGCTTCGTTGCGAATGATAGCGAGACTAAGAGGAACCCATGGCTGAGTTTGATCTTGAATCCAAGTGCTTAACAATTTTTCCATCGCAGAAATTAAAGCGTTTCTTTTACGTATGATAGTGATATTTATAGAAACGAAATGTAAAGCTGTGAGAAGTTCATATTTATGTTTCAATATTGCCTGTACAGTGTTATGCGATAAATTAAGTTCACGTCCATTTAATGAAGTGGATAAACCGCGATCTTTGAGTTTTAAAATCTTAGATTTAAGCTCAACAGCTTCACTTTTTCTGTACTTCAATATCATTGTTGCGTTTAGGTGACATAGTAGAAATTCAATTTTAATAATTTCAAACAAATTTTAAATAAGTAACAAACAGAAACCGTCAAAGAGATAAAGAGAACTGTAACACATTTGATCGTCCATCGCATACTAGAGTCATATGGCGCGCGCACTCTGACACAGAGGATCCCCCGCACGTCTAGACCCGACACCTGAACCGAAGGAGTCGATATTGGCCGAACCTGACACGACTACAGCGTGACGTAAATCGAAATAATTGCCGCTATTTCGAGGAATGGTGTTAAAATGTTGTTTGACGTAACTCGAAATGACTTAAACCGAAACGATGTAATTCGGGGACTGTCTGTACTTTCATCTTTTTGATGAAATGTTTATAAATTAAATATGATTTTATGTATATATATATTTTTATAAACTATAAATCGTCAATATAATTTTGTTGCTTTTTTATTGTCGCGCTCATAAAGCGCTAACCATCGCAGCGCCCTGCGTCCTCTGCTACAATCCACTCTCACTGTACGAACGTGCGATTTGCAATTTATTAAAATTTTATACGGAAGCACCTCGATTCCGTTTTCTAGCAAAAACAAATTAAAAAATATATTTTAGCTTGTAAAATGGTAAAAATATGGAAAGTTTAAAGGAAATTGAAATTCTTTCTTTAATAATTTTATTTATAAATTAGAAACCATCTTCTCTGAAAGCATTATCGCAGTATACGAGGAGTGTTCAAAATACTTTTGGGGTTATAATAACAACTAAGATAAACGCTATTACCTGTAAGGGCATCCTTTGCTACAATCCACTCTCACTGTACGAACGTGCGATTTGCAATTTATTAAAATTTTATACGGAAGCACCTCGATTCCGTTTTCTAGCAAAAACAAATTAAAAAAAATATTTTAGCTTGTAAAATGGTAAAAATATGGAAAGTTTAAAGGAAATTGAAATTCTTTCTTTAATAATTCTTTAATAATGCAAACATTTTTATTATTTTATTTATAAATTAGAAACCATCTTCTCTGAAAGCATTATCGCAGTATACGAGGAGTGTTCAAAATACTTTTGGGGTTATAATAACAACTAATATAAACGCTATTACCTGTAAGGGCATCCTTTGCTACAATCCACTCTCACTGTACGAACGTGCGATTTGCAATTTATTAAAATTTTATACGGAAGCACCTCGATTCCGTTTTCTAGCAAAAACAAATTAAAAAAAATATTTTAGCTTGTAAAATGGTAAAAATATGGAAAGTTTAAAGGAAATTGAAATTCTTTCTTTAATAATTCTTTAATAATGCAAACATTTTTATTATTTTATTTATAAATTAGAAACCATCTTCTCTGAAAGCATTATCGCAGTATACGAGGAGTGTTCAAAATACTTTTGGGGTTATAATAACAACTAAGATAAACGCTATTACCTGTAAGGGCATCCTTTGCTACAATCCACTCTCACTGTACGAACGTGCGATTTGCAATTTATTAAAATTTTATACGGAAGCACCTCGATTCCGTTTTCTAGCAAAAACAAATTAAAAAAAATATTTTAGCTTGTAAAATGGTAAAAATATGGAAAGTTTAAAGGAAATTGAAATTCTTTCTTTAATAATTCTTTAATAATGCAAACATTTTTATTATTTTATTTATAAATTAGAAACCATCTTCTCTGAAAGCATTATCGCAGTATGCGAGGAGTGTTCAAAATACTTTTGGGGTTATAATAACAACTAATATAAACGCTATTACCTGTAAGGGCATCCTTTGCTACAATCCACTCTCACTGTACGAACGTGCGATTTGCAATTTATTAAAATTTTATACGGAAGCACCTCGATTCCGTTTTCTAGCAAAAACAAATTAAAAAAAATATTTTAGCTTGTAAAATGGGAAAAATATGGAAAGTTTAAAGGAAATTGAAATTCTTTCTTTAATAATTCTTTAATAATGCAAACATTTTTATTATTTTATTTATAAATTAGAAACCATCTTCTCTGAAAGCATTATCGCAGTATACGAGGAGTGTTCAAAATACTTTTGGGGTTATAATAACAACTAAGATAAACGCTATTACCTGTAAGGGCGGCCATATATAAGTGAAGCATAAAATGCCAGTCGAAGGCAGATTATTTTGAGGTGAAAACGTATATACATTCAGTTTGGAAGCCAGGTTAAAATTTTCGATGCAAGGAAATTATGCCTAATTTCGTGACGCTGTGAATAATGGACCGACTCTGTGAATAATGGACGGATAGGAAATTACGGATTAAATTAAAAAAGCTTACTCTTTTAAGACTCTAGCTTATTCTAGGATTATTGATTATTGATTCTAGGTTATTAGGAATATTGATGCTAGGTTATTTAAACAAATGAAGTAATCTAAGAGCATAGCGGTTGTGTGTGAAAGAGACTGAAAAATAGTAGCATACACATTTTACAGGCGGTCTATCTCGTGAACTCGTGAAGGTAAAACGACGGCTGTGGTGTCCATGGAAAGCCCTGAACTACTTCTAATAAGGCCTCAAGATATTTAATAACAATAATAAAAGATTTTATGACCGCAAAATTGAAAAACTATATTTTTTTTCAAAAATATTGACCTATATGAGATGAAAATATGATAAGAAGAGAAGGATATGGCAATCAGAGGAAAAGGCCGATCAACGAGAATCACAAAAGCGCCCAAACGATATTGGTTTTAATAACAAAAATCTAAATTTTACGACCGCAAAATTGAACAATTATATTTTTCCAGGGACATCGGCCTATATGAGACGGAATTACAAATAGAAAAAGAAGGAAAATTATCAACTCTATAATCTATAGATCATACCATAAATTAATTTCTAAAAGGTTCACACAAAAAGGTAAAAAGAGAAGAAGCTATATATCTTAACTCTACTTATTCTACTACGAGAAAAACACACCGATTGACATTTATTATTCAAATTTTATATTTTCTTGTAAAATTCTATGGCTCGGACACAAATGAGCCCTTTTTGTTTTTTTTTGCCTAATTCATTCCATTGGATGCCATTGAACAGGTCTTTTAAAAATAAATAACAAAATTCACGACTTTTATCTTCAAGATATTGCAGGCCAAAAAGACTTCAATTCAGACATGATACCGGAGAGGTAGTCATTGAAAAAAATGGGGAGCGAAGTAAGTGTCCCATTTACCCACAGAAGTATCGATAAATAGTCACGATAAGCCGACACTTATTAGGCATCATCTAATGTTATCAATGATTGATGGTAAGGTTGTTAATGAAAAATTACGGACGTTTCGCCCGTCCAGAGGTGCTGTTTGTGTAAACTAACCTCCAATCAATTTATTAACATTAACATGTGTCTCAAGAAACAAGTAGTGCAAGATACTCTTCATCATTGCTATTATATTTAAATGATCGAATACGGATTTTTTAATGTTTGCTACATTTATCATATAAGTTGTCTATAGCTACATTACGAGTAAGAAGACAAAATGACAAACATCGTGTAGAAAAACAGAAAAAATGCATTCAACTTGAATTTAAAATAACACTTGTTCTTCTCTTTGAAAAGTTGAAACTATATATCTCAAGTGAATTTGCATAAATGTAAAAAAGTCTAAAAGATAACTGCCTGAATGCTACGTGCAGTTATGTCAGCGGGCTACCTCGCCTTTATCGCTGCCACATAAATATTTTCCAACAATTCAATATATATTAATTTTAATCAAAATTTAATTTAAATTATACACTATTATTGTATTTTCATGTCAGAGCTATGAACTAATGTGTTAATACTTGCCAATAAATCACGTACCAAAAGCGACGCTTCAAATCTGCTCGTAAATTGTCTCAATCAACGAAGGTCAATGCAAAATTAATAAATATTCTTTGCATTCAAATAGAAATTATTAAATTTTATAAGTTAGCATTTCACGATCACAATAAAATGCACAATGATGGCTTTTACGTTTTCTTAATATAAATTAACACTGGCACAATCACGTACTTTTACTGTTTAGCAATCAAAAAAATATATATTAAACCATAAAGCAATTTGCTATAGAAAGCTGTCACAACTGTCACGAAATCGTAAACAAATCATTTAAAATTGCTTGTCGAACAATTCGCTCTGTTGCAGCGCGCACATTTCTTGGATTAGTCGTTTTTCGCGCGTTCCGTTGAATGAGTGCGAGAGGGATACGTCGCGTCGTCGCCGACTCGACTCTTATCACTGACTGACTGCGCGCGGCATAAGTAAGTTAGCGGACTTCGCAGACTCGTAGGGAAGCGGGTAATAGTTGATAATTGTCGATAAATCAATTTGACCAGCAACGGTGAAATTACGTCATAGATGTCGGTGGCGATATGACGAGCAATAAAGTTTCATATATAGGTAAGTCTATAATTTATGATGTGTTGTGATTATTGATTAAAAAATTCTTTGATTTTTTTAGATCGCATTGTTTACTTTTGAGCGGTAATATGAGTGAGAACATATGATAATCCTCAGAAAATCTAAATCAGCATTTTAATGGATATTTAATAGATTTTAATCGAATTACTAATCGAGTATAAAAACGCGAAGGCAGCACGCAGAACTAGGGAACCGCTGTCATTTTTCCGCGCAATAGTACCTGCACATATAAGATATTATACTCGATTTTTGATAGGTATGGATGGAGGGGGAATAAGAAGCTCACGAATAGCAGGACGCCTTGAACATTTTGCGTCATTTTCAAAAGCCGGCGCGCCGTTTATACGTGTTGTTTCGCAATCACAATGGACTGGGATCCGCGGAATAAAGGTTGTATTTGAAAGTCTATTAAGTTTAACTAAAAGTTTTTATCTAGCTGGTAAATTTGAGTTTTTAATTGGTTAAATAAATTAAAACATATCATATTTGTTTTGCAGCATTTCTATTACTCGAATGTGACTAGAAATTATATTGAGATTATATACACTGGAATTGTATTTTATTTCGTCGTTTTTTTTGCAAAATCCATCATTCCCTTCGCATCACTTCTCTGTCATAAATCCAGACAGATGAGTGGCGGTGTAAGCAGGGATGTCAAGATTTTATCAATATGGCCCCAGTTTCTAAATTAATGCACCATTAGTTTACAATCTATAATTTCACTAGTATTTAAAATAGATATTAATTTGATAAAATGTCTTTTTTCTTAAACAAAACGAAAAAAGCTTTAAGAATTTAAAACTGACTTACAACCCTGTTATCGGGAGGCATCAGGATTTTTGTGTTTTAATTAGAAATACAACCATGTTCAGTTTACAAATTCCATGCGAACGTATTCCCTTGACATGCTCCAACCGCGCATAAAATCGTTTAATTTATTCTAATCGATTGGCCTTTTTCCATGCGTTCTTTTAGAGAGGACTCTTGATATAACAAGTGATTTTAAGTTAATTATATTTTTACTTTGACAATTTAAAGGGTCTGTGTCCCAGTAGTATCATTTCTATAGAGGAAATTCGATAAACATTACTGAAACGATTATAATATTGAAGAGTTTAAAAATGATATCTAGGATTACAAATATCGTTACTATTAAATATATCGATATGTTTTCAAACTCACTATTCAAATCATTGCCTCCTTTCGACCGTGAATTTAGAAATCCAAGTCTTCTTCCAATTAATCCAATCAAGCGTCCACGACGAGTTCACTTTTAAATTTCTGAACTATTCAGGATTCATTGATTTATTGAGGGACGTCTTCAGCCACTGTCAATTTAATAAGAAATCTCTACTGAGTTATATTTATTCACAGCATATCCCTGTAAGAAAATTTGTAACTTACTGTTTCCGTTGAAGGGAAATAGTGTTTATTCGAAAAAATCTTGGGTTATGTTATACGTGATTTTGGAGAAACCTAGTTAAAAACAGTTTAATTTATGTACGTGAAGCGGGTACGAATATTCTCCAATGTTCATCGTTTTTAATTACGCTTAAGTTTACTAATTTGAAATTATCAGTTATTTTTTCTGCCTTAATCTCTTAATATATATATATATATATATATATATATATATATATATATATATATATAAATATATATACATATACATATATATATATATATATATATATATATATATATATATATATATATATATATATATATAAAGAACCTACAAAATTTAAAATTAAATAAAAATTATTATTAAATCACTTATATCAAAATTTATTACACAAATTCAAGAAAAATGAAGCTTTAAAATGTACAATTAGAAAATGCTGAATTATTATTCTGAATAAGAAGGACACAATTTATAAAAAAATTGTAATACTTTTTTACTTACGTTTTTTTTATTCTGAATAGTTTCATTCTTTTGAATAACAGACACGTTCTTCAATACATCTGTATATACACACTCATGTACGTATTTAGAGGAACGCAAAAAAATGGGGTAAAATTTATATAAAAAGAGATTTATTCGTGTTGTATGAGCTATAATAATCATAATCATTGAATTGAATCAATTAATCTATTAACATTTTTGAACATAAAAAACTTAGACTAAACGAAAAAAAAACAAATTAGAGGCCGTAATCTCAGTATATTAATTGTAAAGTTTTGACCTGTCATAGTGAAAATTGAATTGTCATAAAGACTGATTTTTACTTAATGGGTGACGCTGTCGGTATTTAGCGTTACCTCATTTGCTGTAAAAAACTGTCTGCATCCGTCTGGGTATATCTTTTACTAAATCGTCAATGAAACTTTGTGGCTTTATGTTCTATTCTTACATTAATGCCCTTTTGAGGTCTCTTAAGATAGCTGATAACGGATTTTTTGCTGATATCGGATTAAGGTCTGGTGAGCGTGCTGGCCACCCCAAAACTTCAATTCCGACCTCAGTAAGATACTCAAAAGCGACCGCTGCAGTATGAGCTCAAGTATTATCATGCATTAAAAGAAATGTATCTTCAACGTATGGGATAAAAGGCACCATAATCTGTTCTAAATTGTCTTGCCGTAGTCAGGGATCCGTTTTCTACTTTGTGTAACTCCGCATGGAGCACGTTAAGGAAATACCGCCACATATCATTACTGACTTCCACCATAAGGCTCTCTTCCAACAATGCTACATTGAGCGTATCTTTCTCCGGGTCATCTCCATACGTTAACCCCACCATTCATCTGATTTAAGACAGAATCTAGACTCATCAATAAAGAGTACCTTCGCCCAAGCGTCATCATCTCAGTTTCGGCGTGAATGAACAAAGTTGGACCGAGCTACTCGATGACATGCGGTGAGTAAAGGTTATGTAGAGGACAAGTATGCCCTTATTCCAGCTGCCTTAAGTCTTTTTCTAATGGTTTTGGTGCTGTCACCTGTCGAACTTCCTAAAGCTTGGTTCATACCTCGAAAGAAGCCGTAGTGCGGTTTATTAAGACGCTGCTTACAATAAATCTGTTATCCCTCTCCGCTAGTACTCTTTTGCCACCTTGCCGTTTACGTCTTATATATTGCCATATCGTATTTTCGATGTAATGTATATCGAACATTGCAAAAAATCATAGACCTGGAAACTCGTAATGTTTGAGCCACATTATTGTAAGTGCAACCGTTTTAAATTAAACTTACAGCTTTCGACACTCGAGCAACGCTGAGATCTGGTATTATCTCTTAAATTTATTAAATGATGTTCCCTTAAATCAATGATACCAATTTACGAGAAAAAACAATAAAAAGTAAAGTGTTCGTTGCAAAAGTTCTTACTCTATTCAATATTGTACGTAGTAAAGAAATTAACAGATAGCAACAAAAAAACAAATGAAAGTCGTAAATAAAATTAAATTGAATCCGCCTTTTTTCAAATTACGTATACTAGTTTAGGTGGCCAGTGCGAAATGAGAAAAAAACTTTGTTATTCTACTTTTTTTTTGCCTTTAAATGTTTATTGCGCCATTATAAAAATGTTATACAAGCAGACTTGCATTTTGCGAGAAGTTAATATCCCCAACGTAAATTTACGGTTTATTAATATCCCCAACGTAAATTTACGGTTTATTTGATTGCATTGTGAGACTTTATCAATACGTAAATTTTCTTTAGCTGCTTTTACATTATAACAAAGAAAACGGAGCAAGTGAAGTGGCACACATTGCCAATAACTCGAGAAAGTACGTGTGCCGTATATTTAATTACAGTAAAATATACTTCTGAGCATATTTCGCTAGAGAATATGTACAGCGTAGATATTTATTAAATTGCAGTAAAAAGAAAACACTTCTGAGGATATTTCGCGAGAAAATATGTGCAACGTAGATGTACCGTCTATTTATTTAGAGTAAAAATATGTTTCTGAGGATATTTCGCGAAAAAATATATATAGCGTAGTTATATGGTTTATTTAATTAAAGTAAAAACACTTCTACGGATATTTCACGAGAAAATATATGAAGCGTTTTGCGGACACTTATGGAAACCCTTAAATAAACACCTAAATATTAGTACTAATCAATTTCTTTTTATTGATTATGAAACTTGTATAGAAATCAATATCTATCTCTTTCTAAAATCATAGTTAATTTTTTATGCTGGCTGCACAGTGACATATTTATGGCTGCTTGTACATGCTTATGTAGTCCAGAATACTGAGAATATTGGATATACTGTTAAGGGTTACGTTCTGCATAATTTGACGCGGCTTAAGGAATCATCATAGGTCTGCCATCTTTGCGTAAATTTTAAAACAGAATATCTCGCGAACCGTTAATACTCTGACAAAAATTAGTCAAAAAAATGTATGTAAACTATTAAATAATCTGAAGTTACTTTGATGGAGTCATTGTCGTATTATCTACATACGACAATGACTCCATCAAAGTCGTTATCATCGTCGTAATCATCAAAAATTACAGTGCATTAAATTTTAGAATTTTTTTTATTTTATTTTCGCAAATTGGTGATTAAATGTTAAAATAACAAATAGAAATCTTTGAGACCACTTTATTTTTTATAATTTTTGTTACAAAAGCCTTTTGTAAAATTAGTACTATACGAGAAACGACACGTCAAAGATTTCAAAAATAAGAAATTTGCCAAATATCTTTTTAGGTGTTTATCGGACGTAAAAATACAAAATTTTTACGATTAATTTTTACACAAATATAAAATGTTTGGAATCTATACTAAATTCTTTAAAATTTTTACTCAACGATTTTTTTTAGTTATGTCAATAATTTACGAGATAAAGTCAGCGCATAAAAATAGCTTTTTTCTAAATATCTACTTAGTTTTTCTAAAATATCTCATTAACTCTTCATGTTATTTTAAAATATACTATTATTAATTTTATTTTATATATTAGTTCCTATAATTTTTATTTCCAACAATTTTTATAAAATTAATAGTTTTTGAAATACAGCCAAGTCAAATAATTTTGGGTACAACCAATTAATGCTTATAAAAATAGTTTTTTTCTTAAATATCTCTGTAATTATTCATTGTATTGAACATTTTCTCATAAATCTTGTAGGGCATTTAACTTTCTACAATTTCGATTTTGATTGATTTTGATTTTCGATTTTTATTGGAATTGTTATTTTATCAGATACGGTTTTTAATTCGAAAATTATGTATTTAAAAAAACCGCTATTACCTCCTGAACAATTAACTGTATACAGAAAAGTTTTAAGTAAAATTATAGAACATATAACCTATTTTGATATAAAATGAATAATTACTGAGATGTTATAAAAAACTATTCGTATAATATTAAACTAGCTCTAAAATTAAAAATTTACAGTAAACAGTTAGTCATTTATCTTTGTCTTAATATTAATTATTTACGAGATACTTAGCTTTAAACATTTTCAAAAAGATGGCGGATTTAGCATAGCCTTGCTAACAAAAAAAATAATTACAATGACCTTGTAAAAAGTACAATTTTACAGGACTAATATGCCATATTCCTCTTATTATTAAAATTATATTTATAATACAGTTATTAAAACGATATTTAAAATATTTTTGTAATTTATAACGTATTGTACTAATCGTAACTTTATAACATTTAATTTTGGGCTGTGTTTATTTTGTGATTTTTTTTAATGAATCGTTGGCGATACCTAAATTCTTTTAAACAAAACTTTAATCACCTATATTTTCATGATAATTAAAATTTTAACCTATCCACTTTTTTCGATTTTAACTGTCAAGCTGTTAACAGAGGAGGAATCTTCTTAACGTATCCTCTTTGCTATTATTGAAATCTTCCACATCATAATTTGTATTATACTCAAGACCATGAGTAAGCGTCATAGCATTGAGTTGAAATAAACAATGATTAACTTCTTTATGTACCATGTCTCACGACATGGCTTAGAGTGGCGGCATCATCGATTTAAGGTCGTCAATCATCATGTTTGGGCGTCCGTACTAAAAAAACGAAACAAAATTAACGAAAACGAACAACGGAATTAATTTAAGAGCACGAGTCCGTCCGTACACATACCCGTTTGCTCGTTTGACGTAGAAATTTGAAATTTGGTAAATATAGTGGTAGAACATAATAACCTGTATGTGTTAATCGAAGGTTTACACTTATAAAAAATAGTCATATTTTTTCTAATTCTTGTGTACTTTTTTTTTACTTTTTTTATATGATTGTTCTAATTATTTAAAAAAAGGAATTCATTTAAGAGCATTAACGTGTCCATCAGTCGGCCCATCTACCACAGCCGTTTTGTTCGTTTGACGTAGAAATTTGGTTCATATAGTGGTAAACTAACCTTATATAATAACCTGTATGTGTTGCTCAATGGTTAACACTCGTAATAACCTGTATGTGTTGCTCAATGGTTAACAATTATAATAACCTGTATGTGTTGCTCAATGGTTAACACTCATAATAACCTCTGTGTTGCTCAATGGTTAGCACTCATAAAAATTCACATGGAAATTTTAGAAGGGTAAATAAAATAATCATATTTTTTAAATTCTTGCATTATGTGGAACATCGATAATTTGTAGTTTTTACGAAAGTTTGTAATTTTTTTTCTAGAAATTGTTTGACCTAGAAACATGGAATTTGTCAAAATTAAAAATCATATTAACCCGCATATATCTCAATATTTTTATAGAAATTATATCAAACAAATTGTTATAGAAATTTTTGAGGGGGAAAATAAAGCACTCAACATTTTTTTTTCATATTTATAAGGATACTTAATTTATATTTCTTAAAAATTTTGAAAAGATAATTTTAGAGATATTGCTGAAAATGTCCAAAAAAGTATATTCCCTCCCATATCTCCGGAGTGTTAAAATAAAAATTATCAAAAAAACTGCATTGCTAGAAGTTACAGGAAAGTTACAGCGATGATTCTGTATTTCACAGTTTGAGAGTACCAGGCAATATCACATTTGCGTGATGAAAACTAGTATTAATACGTACTAGCTGTTGCCCAGTGGTCGAAATTCGACTGTAATTCATTAAATTTTTAAGTTTGAATGTTATTGCTTTACATGAAACTCATTCAGTCAGTCTAACATGTTAAAATTCTTTGGCGCCAATCTCTACTCTGTGCGATTGTTTGACCACAGACTATTATGTGTTTGACATTGACGGTATGAACGTAAACAATGAATATTTTATTATTGAACGTAAACAATGAACCTTTTAATGTATTTGTAATATATAATTTAATGTGTTTGTGACACATATATATATATATTTTAACTTTCTGCACCCCCCCTCATATAAACTTTAACTGTGCCCCATCTGACACTTCTCCGTGCTCGCAATATGCTTAAAGGGGTACAAAGTTTTCTCTTCACATATTAATATATATATTTGTAAACTGACATTTGTAAATAGTTTAATAGAAATAATATATTAGTTTAATAGAATATATTTTAAACATTAATATCTGCTAGTATGGACATTTCCCTCCTAGCATGTGATGGACGTTTCTATCCTAGTATGTGTTCTATTCGTGTTTCCATCCTAGTATGTGTTCTATTCGTGTTTCCATCCTAGTATGTGTTCTATTCGTGTTTCCATCCTAATATGTGTTCTATTTGTGTTGTCATCCTAGTATGTGTTCTATTTGTGTTGAACAGGTTTTTAAAGGCAGGAAAGTTAACATAAATAATATGTTGAGACAAGCAGTATTGCCAGTCGCTGTTTGGGCGGAAATTAGTTTCGAGAAATTAAAACCGATAGACAGTTTAATGTTCCATATCTTACAAAGTTACTGCAATGAGACGTGGTGATATTGGACTTAGATGCTTGGAACAAAATGTCACATATTTTGATGAGTGTGAGAGTATTTTACGTGTCCGATACAGTATAATAATAACTCGTACTCCAACGAAAAATGTTTCAATAACTATATCACAAATATCTCATAAAAATGCTTCAGTAACTTATATCAAAGATATCCCACGAAAAATTCTTCAATAACACGTATGATAAATATATCATTAAAAATGCGTTAATAACTCATGTCAAAGAAATCCTATGAAAAATGCGTTAGTAACTCATATCAAGTATATCCCACAAAACATGCGTTAATACCTCGTATCACTCAATAACTCATATCAGAGATCCAACGAAAAATACTTCAATAACTCATATCATAAAAATCCCATGACAAATGCATCAGTAACTCATATCAAAGATATCCCACAAAAAATGCGCCAGTAACTCGTATGAAAGAGATCCCACCAAAAATGTTAGATTTATAACAAAGATATACCACGAAAAATCCGTCAATAACTTGTATCAAACATGGATGGCAAACTCGTTATCTCAGAGTGGATATTTTTCCTTTACTTTTTCATATATTCAATTTTTAAATGTATTTTAGGTTTTTAATTTCCTTTGTATTAATAAGCGTTACGCTGAGGATAAGGTAGCGTTTTAAAGATAAATGACTCCAAAATAATAAAACTGATCAACTGATAAACTGGCAAATAGATGGTGCCATCCTACCACCATCTATTGGCCAGTTTATATACGTATCTCTGAAACGTTATCTGCAAAATTCACTGAAATGAATGTTTAACTTTGAACTACATTTCATAACTAGCACTGTTAATTAAATTCTGTCTGCTTATTATAAAATAATCTGTGTATTTAATTAAGGGACCATGTGAATTAATTTTACATTTAATAATATTAATGATAATCATTATATCACATAGAGTTTGTAAAGAAAATATATTGTATGTTTCCTTATGATATGTTTGCACAGGACTGATTACTCATTCTGAGCTTAAAATGTTTCTGGCGGATGGAAAAGAACGGTTTCTATTCCATATTCTTAACAGAAAATCACTTCAATACGTTTATCATATTGAATGCTACTAGAGACTCGCAGGGAAATTAAACTTTCAAAACTATCAGAAAACCTTCTAGATCAGCTAACGTTTCGAAAGAATTGACAGAACGTTTTCCTCATAATTTTTATTACAAGCGCGATTTTCCATACTACCACTTCTGAAATCTGCCACTGGACACCTCTATTTTGAATGGGGAAAAGGTAAAAAATAAAAACCGTTTTTCAAAATATTTCATTTTTACTTTCTTTTTATTATTCAGAATAATAAACAAAACCACCCTGTGAAAATATGTTGTAAGCAATTAAAAAGTCTGTATATTTATATTCAAAAATAATACCAAAAAAAATGGACTTACCGCTTAGGTACAGAATTGAACTCTGAACCCAGATAAATAGAGCGAAACAGAGGAAGTTCTAGCAATTAAAAAAACAAGAAGCCTGCAAGGCAATGGTTATTATTTGTGCATTTTATTATGATTTAAAGTGTCATAATAATGTTCAAATACTATCCAGAATTTTAAATAATTTTCAGTCTTGATAAAGCTTGAGGTGACAGTGTTGACAAAAGGCTCCAAGGCCTTAACTAATATTTACTGAACCTATTGTTATTAACACGTAGTGTAAATTGCGACTTTAGCACAGTGGTTCTCGATCTTTTGGTTAAAGTTTTTTTAGGCTGAAGATACAATTAAATTTGCGCCCAAATCATCGTATTTATTTTATAAAAGAAAAAAACTAGTTTATTTTGAGGGGTTGGAAAAAACGGTTCTAATTGGCATGAAACTTATAATCGTATTGTTTATAGTATCTAAATGCACATATGTGATAAAAGCGCTGGTAATTGGCATTAGCAAGTGAATCGAAGTGAGTTTTTAAACTATTATAGGAAAAAAAGTATTAATATATTTCACCTCTAATTTTAATGGCGAGATATATGAATACTTGTTTGTATATTTTACGTATTAATTGACATCTCTATTTAAAGCATTTATTTGTAAAATTAATTGTAGAAACTTTTAGGCTGTTACAGAAGGACAGATGGACGGATAGACAAACGAATTATTATTTGCTTCACTGCAGAAAATCGTTTGGAGTGCGCGTTTGAATATAGGATTTCTTTGGAAAATCTTTTCTCAGAGTATCTGTAACAACTTTTTTATAATTTTAAGTGTTCATTACCTTATTGAAAGCTAGTTAGCATTGCAGTTACGTAACTGTCATCTTCATCCAAAATTTAATTACACCATTCGATAGTGAAAGGATCAAAGAATTCGTTACGTAGAGTGAGGACTGTGACGCATCGTGCACTGCGGAGGGGAACGTGTCGCCATTTTGAAGCCGTTTCGCCGCATCATATAATTTCTGTTTAGTATTAATTTTGACTCGTAGAAGATACGACGCTCGTTTGAGTTTCAGTCAACAACTCTCATCAAGATTTATCAATTGCGTGTATAAAATATTATTGTGGAAATGTTGTGGTGACTATACATGGTGGTAAAGTTAAAAATTAAGAAAACTTAATACAATGTCTGCCTATACTCGTAAAAAAGCCAAATCAAAATATAAAATAGTATAAAGAGCTTCTCAAGAGCAATCCAGTGATATCCATAAAACACCATATTATAGAATGAAGTAGTGTAGAAAATGTAAAAAATATTACTCGTTAACGAGCACGTAATCACGTAAAACACACGACCGTGTTCTTGACACAGCCATACCCCGGGTTTTTTCTAAGTATTACATTAAACACTAAAATTGTGAATAGAAACGGTTGTGGAGTTACCTCGGTGTCACACCGTCTGTAACAGCAATTCTTCTGAGAGACCATTTTATATAACAAAATAAATTTTGGTTTTCGTAATACCTAGTATCTGTCACAACATAGAAATTAATTGCACAAATCTTAATTTTTTGAAACTGAACCGATAAATTAAATCATAATCACAAAAGTGTACAGCGTCGTGAAAATTTTAAGAAAAATTATTTCATTAAAGTTTGAAAACAAGATTTTCGATTTTATTTTTTCTTATTTACAATTTGCGTAAATATTTCAAAGTGTTTTTTTATAAATTATTATTTTTTTATCCGTGTCAGTAAACGAGTTTAACACTCTAGTATGATTCCGTTTTTGTTAAAAAGTTGCTGCAAAATAGCTACGTTTTGAAAACGAGGAATAAATTATAATTTCATCATGTCTGACCTGGTTTTCTGCTGGAAAATTTTCTTTAGTAATAATTTTTGTATCCTCATGGCTATTTTTAACCTGTATAAGAGAAACTTATGTATTAACAGAAATTTAAACCTCAGTTATTATGACAGTATCGGCAGTTCTTTATCTAATATTCGACATCAACAAAATATTGCCTAGAATTCAATCAGAACTCCAAATTTTCCCTTGTAAAATTTATTAATAGGTATCGCAGTTTTGAATCTTTAACCTGTATAAAAGAAACTTATGTATTAACAGAAGTTTAAACCTCAATTGTTATGACAGTATCGACAGTTCCTTATCTAATGTTCGACAACAACAAAATATTGTTTAGAATTCAATCAGAACTCCAAATTGTCCCTTGTTAAATTTATTAATAGGTATCGCAGTTTTGAATCTTTAACCTGTATAAAAGAAACTTATGTATTAACAGAAGTTTAAACCTCAATTGTTATGACAGTATCGACAGTTCCTTATCTAATGTTCGACAACAACAAAATATTGTTTAGAATTCAATCAGAACTCCAATTTGTCCCATGTTAAATTTATTAATAGGTATCGCAGTTTTGAATCTTTAACCTGTGTAAAAGAGACTTTTGTATTAAGAGAAGTTTAAACCTCAATTGTTGTGACAGTATCGGCAGTTCCTTATCTAATATTCGACAACAACAAAATATTGCCTAGAGTTCAATCAGAACTCCAAATTTTCCCTCGTTAAATTGATTAATAGGTATCGCAGTTTTGGATCTTTAACCTGTATAAGAGAAACTTATGTATTAACAGAAGTTTAAACCTCAATTGTTATGACAGTATCGACACTTCCTTATCTAATATTCGACAACAACAAAATTTCCCTAGAATTCAATTAGAACTTCAAATTTTCCCTTGTTAAATTTATTAATAGGTATCGCAGTTTTGATTAAATTCTAGGCAGCGTTTTGTCGTTGTCGAATATTATCAATTTAAATTAAGTTTTGAAGTAGCTTCAAAGTTTAATTTAAATCAATTTAAAGGTTTTTCCATGATAAACTAACAAACAAACAAAAAAGATATATAGCTAATATCATCCGTTTTTTACAATAGTCGATAATGTAGTTAAAAAGAAACAAATCTTGGAATCGAATGCTATGGATGAAATCAAAATAATTAATTATTCATCTAATAATTTAATTTTAAACATGTTGTCCTTTTCTGACACACATGCATGACTTATTGTTATAGTTTATACTCTGTTTTTCTCAGGATCTTTAACTTTTACATTACAGTTTTAGATGCAGATGACTGAAATGTAGCAAGCGTTTGCATTATATGTGGACCTTTATTAACAGGAAATATGTGCCTATATTGTGCTGGGAATTAAATCGTGCTACCTTAATATTTCTTACTAAACATTAGTTTTTTCTGCACTTGCAACACCAAACGAAGTTACTGCAAAGCCATCAACAATTATTCCGGATCGAATGAACTATCGCACGTATTTTTAGGACGCTTATGTCTATTTAGTCACTTTTTTGACTTATTGACTAGACTATAAAACGTTTTTTTAAGTTACTTTTTCTTTATGGTCTAACGACATAATTCGCCAAAAATATTAGTTAAATATATTTTTAATATTTTATCAACTGATTGATTTATACTTTTTCAAAATATATTTTTGTAATTAGCTATGAGGTTGAGCTTATTTTTATTATTACGTTTACGGTAAAAATTGGGAACTTCTCCAAATTAGATTGCATACAGCATGCTAAATTCCACCGAAACAATTAAGGGAACTAATAGATACTGTGTACTAACATTTTAGTAGAAATATATTTTGTTAAACTGCTTTAAAAAATGTAATTATATTTTAGATGTCGCTTTATATGGAAAAAACTATCGCGAACACTTGGTCCGTTAAGAAAAAACAAAGAAGACTTGAAATGAGATTTATTAGTCTGTTAAAAATAAAAATTAAAATAAAATATAATATCAGATACAATAAAACTAAGCATTTTTTGCAGTGAAGAAATTTAATAAGCTTGATAATAATATTGTTACTATATATATATATATATATATATATATATATATATATATAAATAATAAATAAGGAAAAATTAAACATATGTCTGCGAGAAAGAAAACAACATTTATATTCAGAGCAAGGTAACAAAAATCTAATTTTTACAGTTTTATTTAAAAATAAATATAATTCTTTCTTTCTTTCTTACAGTTTTCCTTGGATTTAGTATAGATACCATGGAGCATAACTTATCTCATTGGTTGCTCGAATTGTACCGAAGGATAAGCTTAAGTACAATATTTCTTCAAATAATTCTGTGTGTCTGCCTGTCTTGGCATTTTGTAGTTGTGATATCAACCTATCATTCGAATTATTTTGACGGGTTTAGCTCGAAGTGTGATTCATGTCATGTTAAGTGAAAATTGATCCAAATTAGGCAAATATTTAAAAAACAGTTCCAATATATCTCCTGATGCGCGAAAAAACGATGTTCTATCTTACACTAAACGTCAGAGTGAATTTTTTTTGTGTGTCTCATCGAATGAAATGTCATTGTATAAATCATTTAAATTAAATTCTGATTTAATTTATTATTTTTAGTATTCCGTCCCTCAAAGTGGAAAAATAAGGGAACCTTACAAGGTCATTTGATTGTCCGTCGGTCTGTCCATCCGTATGTCTTTCAGAGCCTTTTTTCTCAGAAACGGTTTAAGATATCAAGTTGTGATTAATATTGTGTACTGTTGCCTGTAAATTTACATTGCTGTAATTTTTTTTTAAATATGGCCGTATCTTTAATGCGTATTTTTTTATTCAAACAACAATTTTACTCACTGACCATTAAAATCTATATAGTATTTCTGGTCGACCTACAGGCTTGAAAGTCGACATATAGCTCAAATAAATGAAAAAATCCAAAACAGATAATTTCTAAATCTATATAAAATTTTATATTTTTATAATTAGTTTTTTCGTCGGTGAAAAATGTAGTAGGCTGTATATTTACGTTGTGAGAAATTAATCTTTGTAAATAGTATGATTAGAATTAATATGTATTTTTTAATTTTTATAAATGTTTATAACTAATATTAAATTGGTGAGAAATTAAAAAAAATACCCAAAACTTTTATATATTTAGTTCTATTAGCGAACATTCTGATGCTCAGGTCCATTTCTCCTATTGTAGCCTTTCACGTATATGAAAAGATTCTTGTGCTCATCTTAAAAATTAATAACTTTTTTTCCACAAATGGACCAAAAACATCATTTTAAGGTCACACTTTACCCAAGCAAACTCTGTGGTACACGGGTGTAGATTACCATCCACTAGATGTTAAATGCAAATGTAACAACCAGTGGACGAAACAATCACAAAGTCTGCTATGCACAAACCCTTTGTATTTGAGATTAGTAAAAATTGTCGAATATTACATGGCGTCTTACAGTTTGAGAAGAGGCGCTTTAGAGTACGGAAACATGGAAAAAATGTTAATAGGTAGAATAAGAAAATCATGTTGACACAGTATTTATAGCATAAACTACCTAAAATTACGTAGTACTCGTGATTACGTTAGTGATGTGCTAATGAAAGTAACCGTGACCGACTACGGCCGGTAGTGATTGTTCACCGTAGTAACCAGAAACAACTGCCCAAGAATTGTGGGTCACGATACTCGGTCTTGTGCAAATATTTCGTGTACAGTTTTGCATGATTTATTGAGTTTACTTTATTGCTTTTTCTATTTCAACTTACTTTTTACTTCGCATATTCCATTAATGGCGTTTGAAATTTAAAATTAAATTAAATAAGTTGTTTACATAATTAATTTATTTCTTTATTTCATTTGAAAGAGTATTCGATTATATTATATATGGAATATGATATCGGTGAAATGGCCGACATGGCTTCGTTGCATCCGAGCAAGTTGTATCCGAAAGGTTTAATTTTTGATGACTCGACCGTATAAATCGGGCTAAATATTATTTACGGCAATGGTTATGTTGACTTTTAAGGCATCAGTCGGCTGCGACTTATTCGCATGGACCTGTGATTTAACGTAGCCTTACAAGAAAACTCTAACGGAGTTAAATCGTATGATCTTATGATTTAAAGCAGCCTTGCAAGAAAAAGTCTAATGGAGTTATCTGGGTGCTGGTACCTGAACTAACGTTCAGGTCGCCAAAACTCAAGACTCAGCCGTCGTACTTGTCGTGCAGAAGATGCATTGTTGCATGCGCTGTGTGGCCTGTAGCGCCATTTTGTTGAAACTACATGCCGCTGAGATCCATGTCTTCCAATGTAAGCCATAAAAATTGGTTGTCATCGACCTGTACCTCTCGTCGGTGACAAGTATGGTGGTGTCAGCTTTATTTTGGAAGAAGTATGGGCATTCGACTATTTATATGAAGTATTTAAACTAGCCGGACCAAAATCCACACCAAACAGTGACTTTATTGTATGCAATTTCAACTGATGAGTCTCATGTGGATTGTTATCGCTTCAAATGTGACAATTTAGCTTATTGACATAGCCATTTATCCAAAAATGGGTCTCGTCGTTGAAGATGATTTCTAACCAAATTGGGGTCCAATTGCAATTGCTCCAGAGCCCAGTAAGCGAATGCTCGTTGCTGCTTATGGTCGTTTATCTTCAGTTCCTGAATCAATTAAATTTTGTATGGGTTGGTCCAATTCCTGACTCAAAATGTATCAAGTCGAGGTCTGACAAACGACGGTTTTTGGGCATGTCGAGGAATTGAAAACCTCGAATTATCCTGCATACGCTCATTTACAGCAGCAATGTTTTCTGGAGGCCTCATGTTTCCAAAACGCAGGTTGTGTTGTTTGATTATTCGCTAAACCAGTTGATTCTAATTTGTTCACCAAACGACAAATAGTCAACAGCATGATTGTGTGCACCGTAAAAGTCACGTAGCGCATGGAATGTAGCTTGAACTGAGCATTCATTTCGATAGTAAAATTTTATGATTTGCACGCGTTGCTTAGCACTGTAACTTTCTGTAATAGTTTTTCCAATGTTGATTACTATAACTTTTAAACTTGACAGTTACATCTTTACCAATATGACCCTCATACGCTGTCACATTTCGGGCGCCCCTATTGCAAAGCCCTTGTGCGTAACTTGGCCTGAAATCCTCTTGAAGGTAAGAGCAAAAACCTTTTCAATCTTTATATTATTTTTTCGACGTGTATGGGAATTATAGAAGACTAAACTTTGGAAAAAATGGTTCTAGCGCGTGTTTTCGACGTCAGGAGGAGATCAATATTTATGGGGGCGCACATCAAAAAAGTCGAGACACTATCATTTAGTCTTATACAAAAGCAAATTTATATATAGGTATTTAAGTTAGTTTTGTTCGCGAATTCGTTCGCGTTATCTTCCTAATTTATACAGTTGTTAGTAACAGTCACGTATATGTATTTTACTTTGATAGTTAACATTTTTGTCCAAAATGCCTTTCCTGTATAGTTATTGAAATGAAAATTTCTTTAGGAGCACCGTCGCACTACACTTTGAAGTGAAAACTTATTCTGAGAGGTGAATGAAGCTGGGGCGTCCCTATGAGTCAGTGACGTTCGCTCAGGTCGGTGGCGTTCGCTCAGGATGCTGACGCTCAATCGGGTAAACTCGGCTTTGTTCGGTATCGGTTAAGCGAGTTCACTCTCTAACACGGAGTGCATCCTTTCAAGAATTTGGTTCTATTTTTTAGTAATATTTTATTCAATATAATACGTGTATATTATTTTTCCGACTAATTCCCCGTTTGGCCAATTTAATTGTATCGTCTCTTTTCGACTTAATTGACCAGTTCGTTTATATCGGGGTATTGCTGTCTTAACATGTTAAACGTTAAAATATTTATATAAATATATAGTCGGGTTCGTCGTCGGATTTTCACTTTGGGTGCGAAGGAACCCGGTACCTCTCGCACCGAAAATCTTACCCCTAGATCAACGAGCAGTTGTAATACTTTACAAAAATTTTCATATGCGTATTTTTTAAAATAAAATTATTTTTAGGTATAAATATTTTTAGCAACCTTTATCGATAGATGGCGCTATGCTGATAGCATGGTTCAAGTCTTTGCTTGCGCTACGGTTTTGATTAATATTTTAATATAATACGCGAATGTTATTGTGTAATACTTCCAGTGTCACAGTTAATGTTTAATATATTATTTGAGAGTAGTTTAATATAATACGCGTATGTTATTATAATTTAAAATAATAATCACGCAATGCTCCTGATTCACCGAAATATTATCCATCTTGAAATACGTAATTATATCTATTTCAAAATTGGAAGTTTTCACTTCATACGTCTGGTCAAAAGCACACACCGGAATTGTTTTTTCTATTCAACGACACGACTTAATTTTAATTTCATTACCACTACAATAAGTTGTGTTTTTATTGACTTGTTATCATAATTTCACAAATAGCGACCTAATAGCAGTTTAATTACATTATATTTGTTTGCCTGTCAGTATTTCATAGCATCATAACTCTTTCAATTCAACTCCCTTCGTGATGAAATTTTACAGGAACGCGTAAAATATTTAAAACACTTAGTATAAGGGAAATTTCCCCTCAAATGATTCTAATTTTGAGGGGAAATTTCCCTTATTAGTAGTTTAAATACCGCAATGCATACAAATTATATATTTTTTAGTAGTTTAAATACCCCAATGCATAAAAATGATATTTTTATTTAGTAGTTTAAATACCCCAATGCATAAAAATGATATTTTTTATTTAGTAGTTTAAATACCCCAATGCATAAAAATGATATTTTTATTTAGTAGTTTAAATACCCCAATGCATAAAAATGATATTTTTATTTAGTAGTTTAAATACCCCAATGCATAAAAATGATATTTTTATTTAGTAGTTTAAATACCCCAATGCATAAAAATGATATTTTTATTTAGTAGTTTAAATACCCCAATGCATAAAAATGATATTTTTATTTAGTAGTTTAAATACCCCAATGCATAAAAATGATATTTTTATTTAGTAGTTTAAATACCCCAATGCATAAAAATGATATTTTTATTTAGTAGTTTAAATACCCCAATGCATAAAAATGATATTTTTATTTAGTAGTTTAAATACCCCAATGCATAAAAATGATATTTTTATTTAGTAGTTTAAACACCCCAATGCATAAAAATGATATTTTTTATTTAGTAGTTTAAATACCCCAATGCATAAAAATGATATTTTTATTTAGTAGTTTAAATACCCCAATGCATAAAAATGATATTTTTATTTAGTAGTTTAAATACCCCAATGCATAAAAATGATATTTTTTATTTAGTAGTTTAAATACTTCAATGCATAAAAATTATTCTAATTTTGAGGGGAAATTTCGCTTATTAGTAGTTTAAATACCGCAATGCATACAAATTATATATTTTTTAGTAGTTTAAATACCCCAATGCATAAAAATGATATTTTTATTTAGTAGTTTAAATATCCCAATGCATAAAAATTATATTTTTATTTAGTAGTTTAAATACCCCAATGCATAAAAATGATATTTATTATTTAGTAGTTTAAATACCTCAATGCATAAAAATGATTCTAATTTTGAGGGGAAATTTCCCTTATACTAAGTGGTGAAAATATTTTTTCACGGAGACGTTCAAGTAGAGTGGGGAGAAAAGCTCAAAAATTCAATTGAAGATGTTATGGTGCAATTTTTTGCTACGTCTTTGCGAGATATAGGCCCACAAATTGTAAGAAGGTGTCTTTAAATTTGTAAGTATGAATGAGGAATTTAGAAAACGCTACATTGAAAAATTATTTTGGTTAATTCGCTTCAATAAATTAAAGAGGTGTGTAAACGAGTTATCGTTATATGTCACACCCTTATAACAATTTTAAACGTATATCCATGCATTTTAGATACAATTTTAGACTTCTCAAAAATTACAAAACGCATTTTATTCAAATCAATTTTTGTTGAAAGTTTGTTTTAAGATCTACTACCTCCATTTTTTTACAATTTTTTTCACGTTAAAATCTCTACCCAGTTCTGCAATCAGAAACAAGGTCAAAATTCCGGGGATCAAAAACATAGAATGGAATGAACGCACAAATTTTGAATATATTTATAATCACTTTTACTCCGGAGTCTCAACGCTCAACACTTTTCTATAGTTTTATGTACTATAATAAATAGTAATCCAAAAGACATATATTCCTGCTATTCAGTACGTCAAATTAGTTATTTATTGTAGGAATAAAATTGACAATTGGCGAGACGTTGGAAAAATTTTCATATTTAAAATTATTTTGACAAAAAGTCATCACATACACTATTGCGAAAAAGTTGGCTCGTCGATTTTATTCTTTGACGATGAAAGTTAAAATGGCTTCGAATACATTTCTAATTAGTTTGAGTACATGACCCGACTCTAGAAATATGCAGATGTCCTTTGATGTAATAGGGGGTCGAAGATTTGTTTTAAATTCATTTAATTTCTATGGGCGATCTAATTTTGTCATCATCAATATGATTGCTGGGCACCCATCAAACTTAAGTGATGCAATATCAATATACGAATTGTGGGAAAGTTATAAGCACTTTAACCATAGAAGCTTTATCTACGCCTGTGAGGCGTACACGCAATGTAAGAAATCTTTATCCCTTTCTAACTGACGAAGTTACCGCCTCGTGCTCTTTAACCAACTTAGTGACAGACGAGAGCTCGCCAGTGGTGTCCGTATCACTAAGGTAAGTGCTGCCATTTTTGACTTATTGAGGGATAGGAACCTCGCCGGTGGTGTTCGTATCACTTAGGTAAGTGCTGCCATTGCCTGCTGACTTCTTGAGGTATAGTACGCCTGCGAGACGTATGTTTAGACTTTTTGTAACTTTTAACTAAGATTATGTGTTTCTACTTTTATACATTTTGACGTATATTTTGACGTTTTTTTCGGATACCAATATGCTACGTTCTAGAATAATAAACAGTAATGATACTTTGGCAATCTTAGAGGAAAAAGATGATCTTTACCCGAGAGAATCAGCTTCTGGAGACGAGGATGACCATATTGTGGACAACGTTCAAAGCGAAGACGAAAATAATTATATTACTGAAGAGATTTACCCTTTACAACAATCTGCTCCCACTGAAGAAACCGAATCAATCCTTGCAGGAGCTGATCCAGCATCTGATTCTGTTCCAGCTTCGCGATCTGTCAATTCTGAATGAATATATTATGTTCCTGGAAATACTCTCCGCGGTAAGAATGGACAAGTTTGGTCAACCAATAATAGTCGATTATCTCACAAAACTTCACCTGTGAATATAGTTCGTACTCTCGAGGACCAGCTCGCACGTGTAGGAATATTTTTGAATCTGTGCAAATATTCCATCTTTTCATAACTGAGGAAATCATACCTGAAATTGTACAATGGACCAATGTCGAAATAATTTCTAAACGCCAAAACTTAGATAAAGTTAGTGCGTTCCATAGAAACTGCAATGATACAGAGATTCGTGCTTTTATTGGAATATTGACTCTGACCGCAGTCATGAAGGTTTATTTTCTTTCAACATACGAACTGTTTGACCCAACTGTTTCCGGCACGCGATACATTTCAGTCATGAGCAAAGAAAGATTTGAGTTATTAGTCAGATGCTTGAAGATGGATGACAAGACTCCGACCAAATGACGCATTTGTACCTGCCAGAAATGTTTAAGAACTGTTCATAAAACATTTTCGAATCAATTATATTCCTGGATAGGAAGTCACAATTGATGAACAGTTGCTCGGGTTTAGAGGCAGATTTCGGGCTTACATTTCCAATAAGCCTGATAAATATGTTTCCGATGATTTGTGATGCAACCTCTAAATGCATGTTTGACGCCGGTCCATATATAGAGAGGAGTACAAATACTGAAGGGATGCTGCTTGGAGAATTGTATGTTAAGAAATTGTCGCAATTTATGGATCCAATAGGAACATATCGTGCGACAACTGGTTTACTACTGGCTAAAAATTTACTTCAAGAGCCTTACAAATTAACTCTAGTGGGCATTATTCGGCCAAATAAACGGAAAATTCCTGGACAATTGAAAAACTCAGATTTGTATGTTTTGTTTTGATGGCCTCTGACACTTCTGACACTTGTATCGTTCAAGCGAAACCTGCTAAGAAGGTTTACCTCTTATAATCTTGTAATGAAGATGCTGTAATTAGTTTAAGTGGTAAATCAGACATGATTCATTTCTACAATCAAACGAAAGGAAGGGTAGATTCATTCGACCAAATGTGCTCCTAAATGTCGTGCAGCCGTAAAACTAATAGATGGCCAATGGCTGTTACATGGCTGTTGTCCTGTAATTTATGACCACAAGATAATCAAGAACACTCAACAATTCTTTTACAGAAGAGAATTCACGAAGTAACTCAGCATAGATTTGGTTAAACCTTGGATGGAGGTGAGTCTTGAAACTCCGACTCTAAAGAGATCTTTACGAGAAAATATAAGCCAAATTCTCGTAAGCCTACTAATTCTGATAATGAACTTCAGGTAGAGGAACCAAAGCTGGAAAAAAGGAAAAACTGTACTTTTTGTTCTTACAAAAAAGGTGGATGTCTAAATTATTGTGCTATAAAATAAGTCTGTGTGTGGCGAGCACAAAGTTGATGTCTGTGTAGATTTCCCTAAAATTTAATTTAGTCACCAAAAGTTTGAGTACATTTAATGTTAGTTAAAAAAAAATGTGTATTTATATATATATATATATATATATATATATATATATATATATATATATATATATAGTTTATATCCTTACCTTCCAAAAATAGGACATAACAAAGTATAGTTTAGCCTACAGGCTATCATTTATGTATGTACGCCTATAAGACGTATGTTAAGTCTTAATGTATTTCTAAAATAGATCAGGCTTCAAGGGGTAATACTAAGGAAGATCTTTGTTCACCAGTCGCACTACCTACTAAAAATATGCCACCGGAAGCTTCCAATTTGCACTGATACGTACAACTAAAAAAACATAAAAGCTTCTTTAGTCTCGGCCAAGTAAGCCCCATCCAATAACCTGTGCCCATGTCACAATATCCATAAAATTGTTGATCATCCCATTCAAGGCGTCATCTTATTGCCATCTTATCTAGCATTATGATACATACTAGTTTATGCTTACTTTTTTTTCTTATTAATTTCAACGTTGTAAGTAATTTTTTTGTAAAGCCCCATCAAGACTTTCGTATCACTATGATAAAGTTTGCGGGTATGGTGGAGATGAATTAAATGTTTTGAATAAAGTGTAATATCAAAATTTGCAATTATAATATGACTACGAACGCACGCACACACACACATACACACATGTACACGGTGTCCGGGAATAGATGTCGGACAAAGAAAGACGCTATTCGTTGGATATAAAGGAATAAATTGACGACATAAAACGTAAAACACGTCCTTTTTCTAATTGAGCGCAAAAAATATTACACATAACTCTTTTTAACACACTTAATATTTGCTTGGAGTGCGGTGCTTGTGTGTGTGTGTACGTGCGAGCGTGCGTGTGTGCGTGCGCGCGTGCGAGCGTACGTGCGTGCATTCGTGCGTGGGTGTGTGCGTGCGTGTGTCTGTGTCTATCTAAGACTGACCCAATAAAAGAAATAACCAATACACTGGTTACTTTTGTGCTTATTTCTCCAATTGTAAGAAAACATTTCTAAAGTGAATTAGTGTTACATATGTAGCACAATCCCGATTGGCCCAGAATCTTTATTCAGTCCAAAAAAAAGTGCGCTTGAAGTACGCAAGATAACAAAACATAAGTGCGGTCAAACGCGACTTAAACATTTACGTCAGCAATAAACATTTTTGAGATCTAAAATATTGCAGAGTTCACTTTCTGTATGGAACTTGTCGCTTAATATTTTTTTAAAGAACAAAGTGAACTTGACCAACTTTTTACGCTCAGTAGATATTTAAAATTTCCACATTTTTAAAAATAAGTATGAGTCTCAAATGAGAACCCACTAAAAATAGAGATGAGAAAGATACTAAATATTTCATAAAATTTAATTAGTTTTCCAACAGTGGTTCGAACTACGTTAGTTTGTGCTACTATTATTTAACCGTTTTTTGTTTGCTTAAGCCAACGCATCCTAATTTCGCACAATGACTGAAACAATTGCAAAATGTGATGGGTGATGGCGTGTTAACTCGAAATGGAAACGTCACACATTCTTTACGTTGTTCTGTAATGAACGGTGGCCTTTGATCGAGGTCCCCCGATAACAGCACGCTAACATATCCACATTGGAGATATCTGTTAAACAAATAAATAAAAATACCCAATAGGGTTCTCATAATGTATTAAAAATTCGATTTCTTTGATTCTATACTGTAGAGTACGAAATAAAAAAACCCGCAACGGATGTAGTCATTGTAATTGAAAAACGTTAAATAATTTTTTTTAAAACCCCCCCGACTAAAAAAAAAGTAAGAATCTATTAATATAATTAATCCAAGAAAATCTGTCAGGGCTGCCATTGCCATTCTGTTCCCAATATCAATTACATTCTAGCAGCATAGAAAAGCTATTGCGCACTTAGAAAGCATAAAAAAGCAGTTTGTGTTTCTAAATGAATTTCAATTAGTCACGAACTGGTAAAACTGCAAAATTCTAGGCACAGGCAGAGCATGGCAGCCCCGACGCATAGTCTTGAGTTTGTAATTATATTAATAGGTTCTTACTTTCTTTTAGTCGGGGGGATTTAAAAAAAAAATATATTTAATCGTTTTTCAATTACATTGACTATATCCGTCGCGGGTTTTTCCAAAATTTGTAATTTTGCTTTTTATTATTAGTCTCAATAATTAAGCTTCTAAAAATATTTGCCAAAGGGCAAACGTATGTTACTCTAACAGAACAGAGCGCAGTAATAACTAATCTAAATCAAAGAAAACTCTTCAAGAATCCACATAACAGCATAACATTAGAGCGCTTGAGAAAATGTTAAGTGGATCATACATCAACGAAGTCGACGAAAGCACACAAAGTAGTTAATCTAGATCAATCAGAAATTGTTATTGCAGCGCCCCCTAACGAGTTAGCAACATAACACCTAACTTGTAAGCTTCGTCGCTAAATTACAAACTTTTTACCGAAAACAATATTTAAATCGGTCAAATGGTTTTGGAGAAAAATGAAAGCATTCGTGTGTAACAAAATGTCGCACGAAAATTAATTTTAATAAAATGCGTTCTGTAGTTTTTGAGATGTGGGATATTTTCCGTACCGACCGCAGCAACAACTTGGTCTTTCACAATGGCTTTGAGAAATACAAACTTATAAATTTAATATTGTTTCGTGCTACGGAGTCTTTCGTGCGCGAGTCCGACTCGCGCTTGGCCGATTTTGTCTATTTAGCAATTGTATTCGCATTTTGATCTCATTATTTCTTTTTCTTAGACTAAATGTAAAACGAATGTAAAGAGAATTCATTCGATAACTGTACTTAACATAATGATTTTGGACCGGATTTGCTGGTCGTTGATTTGTCTTAGAACCAGAATTGCTTGTCCATTAAGTAGAGTAGGTATTAAACAGCCATATATTTTGTGGCTGTTTTAACACTTCTGTTGACAATCAGTTTCTAAAGAAAGCAATATTTCGGTACTCAATGGAAAACTTGGGTAATTTCATAAGCGGCTTTTTATTAATGTCTAATCATGTGATTTTTACTGAAGTGTCATTTTGCTTTAAAAAAGCGCCATGTCAGCCATATTAAAACGTCACGATTTAGCCATTTATTCGTGAATTACACAATTGATTATCAACTTATTGCCGAAGCGTCTTTACCTGTATCTAGTATTATTCATAATGATCGTAAATAGATTTCTGTTCAACTCATCGACTGTTACACAGAATCTATAGCGGGTTACACTCTACTTCCCCTAAGGTACCATACCGTTTATGTCTGTTGATTCGATTTACTAAAAAACATTGTTGATCATACATTGATATACAAAGTGTTGCAAATAATTGTACTTTATGTAAGATATGTGTTGCAAATAATTGTACTTTATGTAAGAAACTAAAAATTACCACTTACCTGGGACTTCATTGGATCGCTAAAACATTAGTCTGTGTGTTATTTAAAGTTATTTTAATATAAACAGTCCCTGGCCAAATTATTAGATCCACACAAATTTGTTCATAATATTTATATAATCACACGTTTTGTACTCAACTAGGTGTTATTATACTTTATAAATAGTGGTTATTAGTTAGGACAATTATTATAATATCCCTTTTTAAACTTACTTTTGTTTTATTATATCCATGTGTGGTATGAGACTGCAAGCAAGTTCAGATAAGCTTCAGTCGCGTTCTTGCGTGCCACGTTTGCGGACGCGTTTTTATGATCTGGTGGTGGTTGTTTTTCGAGTTTTGGATTATTTCGTTATATGTATGCTTATTTCAATTAATATCAGCAGTTTTTCCGACTGAAAGAATATTTTTCAATTTCCTAAATATGAGTAAAAAGAGTGACCTCTCGTCGCGTAAAGAAGCGAAAGTCAAAGCTCTTCTAATACTAAAATGTATTCGAACCATAAAATTTTACAAAAGATTGAATGCGTCTGAAGCAAACGTATGGCGCATAGAGAATGAAGTTAACATGGGTGAAGAACTGAGCCAAAACAGGAAGTAAAAATGGAAAAAGAAGCCAATTTTCACTCCCAGGTCAGAAAGATCTATAAATTGCATAGAAAACAGATTTTCTAACACAAAAGTGATCAAATCTAAACTGGAAGAAGCTAATGTTTTTTTTTATATTTGAGTACACTGTCCGCAGAAAATACAGAATAAATCCTTATAAGGCTCATCGTACTGCTAGGAAGCCTCAATTGACTGCTGGGATGAAAGCAAAACGTCTCGAGGTGGGCTAAAGATTATAAAGACAAAGATGTGGAGTTTTGGAGACCGGTTATTTAATATTTTGTTTATTATTAACATTTTATCGCTAATTTTTTTATTCTTTCAATTTAAGCGCTTATTTAGTTTTTGTTACAGATTTGCTTTAGCGACGAAAACACGTTTGACATTTTAGGTAAAAATGCTGAAAATTTGTTCGCCGTCGTTGAGGTGAAAAATTTCATCTTAACTGCGTTTTACAGACCATTAAACATCCAGCAAAAATTACAATTTGATCCATCATCAGTTGCAAGAATGCAGGGAACCTTTACATAGTGAAAGGCATTACGAGGTAGGATCAGGCATCATAAGCCAATAAAGAAAGAAGTCCTAGAGAATTGGGTGATTCCAGATTTAGGAAAGTTGTTCTGAAAAGGGGGAACTATTTATTTTTATCCAAGACTCCTTGTCACACTGCACATTTAATCAAAGCATATGACCAAAATATCCCACTGTTAGATTGGCCAAGTAACAGTCCCGATATGAACTCAATTGAAAATGCGTGAAAGTTGATAAAGAGGGAAGTGGCTATGACTAAAGAAAAATCTCAATGAAAAGATCATCCACATAAGGAGTCATCATATGCAAATGCAGGAGATTGTAAAATCAAGCATTAACAGCATGCCACGAAAGATTGAAGCATTAACAGCTGCAAAATGTAACTAAACAGAATATCAATACAAAAATACATTTTGAGTTTTAATATTGTTCCTTTACTGAAAGTTAATAAATATACAATCAAAACTATATTTTAATTGTAACAACACATACCTATTTAAATGCAGCAGACATACAAATTTTATTTATTAAAAAAGGAGAACTGTGTTCCGAGACTCCAAGTGGTATCATGTATTATATGTCATAATACTCCAAGTGGGTACTACGTGTCATAATAACTAAAAGATTCCATCTGGAGGCCCTTAGAAGATATAGAACCTTGAGAGAAGATGTAAAAGTGCAGTAATAGCGGACTTCAAGTTCACGAAAGCAAACCATGAACATAGCGGACTATCTTCTTGTGGAAGACTGTGTAATCTTCTTAAAATGAGGCTGACCCAATCTCTCATGACGTTCCCTTTCGCGACCGAACGGCCCCTTGGAACAGTTGTCGCATCGCACCTGTCCGTGCTTGCTGCGAATCCTATATATATATATATATATATATACACACATATATATATATATATACACATATATGTATATACACATATATGTATATGTATATACACATATATGTATATACACATATACACGTATATACGTATACACGTATATACGTATATACGTATACACGTATATACGTATACACGTATATACGTATACACGTATATACGTATATACGTATACACGTATATACGTATACACGTATATACGTATACATGTATATACGTATACACGTTTATACGTATATACATATATATATGTTTATACGTATATATATGTATATACGTATATATATGTATATACGTATATATATATATATATATACGTATATATGTATATACGTATATATGTATATACGTATATACATATATTTTTCAGCTCAATTCTAAAAGCTTACCGAAAGTTAAAATTATTATTTTTAAAAATCTGTTTAAAGTCCAGTAGGAAATAGTGCTTGAGTAAAAATATTGATACCATCGAAGACGAACTATTTGAATTGTCAAGAAGGGCGCAATCAAATATGTATTGCTTATTCGTAAATTGCACACAAATTTTTCATCTAATTCCTATATAAACAATTTGAAAAGAGCGCAACTGCTTTTGTTTATGGATACTGTAGATAAGATTCATTTATATTAAGTATTCGACTTATTTTAACAATTTGCCGCGATAATGTATTGATAAAAACATGGAATCAATACAAGAAACAGACGATAGGTCAAGTACTACAAATTATTGGATTGGCATATCTTTTATTCAACTGGATACGATCATTCAAATGCTGGTATGAATTTTTTACACCACTTCGTATTTCCCTTGTCTCCTTCATAAATTTTGGTGGCGAATTAGGTTTCCATGTGAAAATGTGTTTCATACCATCTCCTTCATGATTATCCTTTTGTGTTTCATACCATTACCTGTTCTTATCTCCATGGGGATAAATTAACTCTGAAGGAATATTGTAAGGAAAAATACACATGTATATATAAATTTAATATCTCTTTGTCCATGTGTGTGTGTGTGTTTGTAGAGACATCTGTTGAAGCCACCTCATGATGCTAAGCACCGTCAGTAACTTGCACTGGACTCTAATCATAGATTTCACAAAAATACTTACATATTCAATCTACCAACAAAGATGAACTGTCTCCAATTCAATTGTATGAGAATCCAGTAAACGACCTCTATCATTGTAACACAATATACTTTCAAGTTAACTAAGGTGATTCTACTTTACCAGAATAATCAATGCAATAAAGATATAGAAATTTGAAATCTGGATGACTCCCCTAACCCATGCAACTGCTATCGGTTTAAATACTGAATATACATTACATTAACTAGAAATTCCAAGTGTCTATATGTCAAGGCTATCAAGATAGAACTGATAACATTACAGACTTAAGAACACACAATCTACCACATAGTTATTGTTTAATGTCTAGATAAAAATGCATTTCTCCACGTTCACCCATTTCCCATTTCTTACACGCAGATGTTCGCTTGAAACAAATAAAAAATTAGTTACCTACAATTTGGCCCAAACCCGAAAATTGTATGTAACTAATTTTAAATACAATTTTTGGTTTTGGGCCATCAACTGCTTATTATATAAATTTCAAGTCTCAGTCTTATTCTTTTAGAAGTTAGAAGCTTCCGACTTTCAGAGGAAGAGCATTACTAAAATAATTGGGTTCTGTTAGAACCTTTGTTCCATTAAAACTATAAAAAGGTGGAATATATACAACTGTGTTGACTATGATCAACACGTTGGCTCCCAGACCAAAAAAAATTGGGTGTGCTTAAGATCAAACAGTAGAAGAGACAATTTTGGCAATATAATTGTAATGGGTATGTGGAAATTTAATAAAAAGATTAAAAAAAAAAATATATATATATATATATATATATATATATATATATATATGTATACATATAGATATGAGGATCGTGGTGACTCACAAAGAAGCTAATGTGTTACAAAACATTTTCGTCAACCAATTTTTAAACAACTGGCTCGATAAAGTTGTAATAAAAAGATATTATAATGTTGAAAATCTTTATTAAAAATATTTATTATCCTTCTGCATTTAAAACGAGAGTCTTATCTTCTTAGGATCGTACGGATTTGTAGTAATAATACCATTCTTCTTCAGTGTCTCTATAACTTGCAAATCTTGTTCTTCTATGTCTGTGTATTCGTTACCTGTCAGCTTTTGGTTGCACAGCGTCTAGAACAAGCAGTTATTTATAAATTTGTTTAAAATTTATGAGGTCAATTGGTCATATCTACAACACAATTATCACCTAAGATACAGTCTAAGACAGAAAAATAAAAAAATGTGCTTAAAAATACCAATTTATTTTATTTCAATACTTTCTACTATGCATCTTTAACAGCGTGGGTGCAGATCATGCTTTTGGGCAAAGTGAGGGATCGGCTGCGAGAGCTTGCTCACAACCCTCAGCGGTAGTCACCTCACCGTTATCGCCGTTATCGTTAGTAGTCGCCGTTATCAGTGTCGGAACATTGTTTATATACAGACATCACATGCAAGGGTTCGAAGATCTCATTAAAAACTGAAGTTATGTATTTCGATGCTTATTATTTTTTAAAATGGACAGTGAGACAATAGCTCCCAATGTGACCTAACCCATGACACTTCGGCAATCACACTATTAAAATACGAAAGCTTCAGATAAATGACGTACAACAACGACAAAAACATTATCGTAGGAAATCAGGATTACCAAACTTTCTTGCACACTACTTTCACTCTACTGTAGACTCACATACACACACACGCCAACCACATTTGAAGAAAAAAAATTCCTTGACATTTCCAGAATTTCTACGTCAAAAACCAATGTTTTCCATGTAGAATGAAAATGAAAACATCTTGAGAACCATCATTGAGAACATCAGAAAATGCAAGAGACAACCTTTTATAATTTCAAAATTCATAATTACTTTTGTATGTAACAGAATTTTCGTACACAAGGTACTAAAGTATACTAAAAGTATACAATTGTATGAGTATAGTATCTATTAGGAGTTAAAAAGAGTTTTAAATAATAATAATCTAAATTTAGATGGCTAGACTGCCTGGAAATAGACTTTAAAATCCAGTAATCCAGTGTAACAAACTGGATGTCTTTGGTCAGGAACAGGGGGCCATCCTGGGCTATCAAGCCATTGTAGAAGAAGAAGGAATTAGTAACTTTTCTGTCTAAGATGTTTTCCCGCTTAACACCCTATTTTCGCTTTATAGCTTGAAAATAATATTAAACAGATTCCTATATATATATATTATGGGAATTGAAAGAGAAGCTAGTACTATGATTAGAGTATAATCGAAATAACCTACCACGCATAAGCCTGGTTTTATGCGACTAATGTAGTCTATTTATTTTTTTAGCTATTTTAAATGTAATGTAGGTAGAATATAGTTAAAACTGGGTAAACGGAAACTGGATTTTATGTGATCAATATAAAAAATTATAATGTATAATTTTATACTTTTAATTTTTATGACAATATAAGTCTAAGTCTTCTCGTCTGATCTCAATATGATTGTTTATTCAAGAATTTTTTATCAGTAATTTTGCAGTTAGGATTTCGCTAAGAATAGGAATAACCTTTTTCATAATTTTTTGAGAAAGAAAAATATTAAAAATTACTAGGCTTAATCTTTATTTTTGACTATTAAATTATTTAGAAATAATATTATTTTTTACCACATAAATTTCTGAAGAAAATATAAAATCTAGATCAATCACTACAGCTTTTCAGTAAATTTTGGGTATATTTTTATTTAAATTTAAATACTAATTTTTAAATAACATTAACTAATTTTATTAGTCTAATAATTATTAAAAACAGAGCCATAGAAATTCCGTTTCTGATTAATTAATTTACATTAAGTTTCTTATTTGGTTTTGACTACAAAATGATATGCAAAATTTGTTTCAGGTTTAATGAAAATGTATAAAATATATCCTAAAATACGAGCAAATCTTGATAAAAGTTTCTTTTTTTGATCATCCACGTGTACATATATTATCAAAAATGAAATTTGCAATAGCGCTTACAAAATAACTATTTCCTTTTTAACAGATTTAGTGCAGATGTTTATTATAAGCTACTTCGTATAACAGATGTCGATACATCTCAACATAACTAGTCCGTTTTGAAAATTAATTTTATACATAAAAAATATATGAAAGTGAAACAAATAGGGGTAATAAAAAAAAATTAAATTCAGTCATCCATAAAGCTTTTTTCCCAGTTGTATTGATATGACATAGTGCATCCAAAATAACGTGACACACTAAATGCATTATTCTATTCAATGTAGACAGCTTCGTAAATGTGACCTCGAATAGTCACCTAAAGTTAAGTTGGTCTTTTTCATTCAGTAGTTAATTGTTGTCACTAGCCATTATCAAGTCTTTCACTGTTAAAATTGATCTACAACATAATTAAATATTATCTACATGACTACAACTAATTATCATCAAACTATATTATTATCGTCAATCATTACTGTTCATTACATTCTTATCGCTTTTGACCGCCTGAGCTTTACCAAACCTATATCTTATCGCTGAAAATGTATTCCTAGAGAGATAATGCAAACGACAATGTATTCATGCATAATCACTCACTGAAATAATTGCTTTTTTATCAGTGGAACCGATTCCGAAAAAAATGTCTGTGACAGCGCATAATGGGGTTTTACAACTGACCACTAAATATTGAATTGGGTATTACATAAACAGATAAAAGAAAGATTATTGCAAATGTGTAATAACGAATGACTGTTGTTAATTTATACGAACCACTTAAAAAATGTTTCTTTATAACCTAATACTCCAATAACCATCTTTTCTACAAAATTTTGCCAACACAGGACAAATAATTTATTTTTGTATTACCAAATATTTTTATTTCAGTGCTGGACAACTGTAAATTAAAATAAAAACTAAAAAAAATTATTATTAGAAGAGGTTATTATTAGGATAGTATAAACTTAGTGACGTCGATTTTTTTTTATAAAATTGAAATTTTTCATAGGGAACACAATATTGATGTGTTAGATAAAGAAGAAATACATTTTTAAACTATTCTTTGTAAATGATACTGTACAGAACATTTTTGTAAATGATAAAATATCCTTTCCGATCCCTGCTGATGATAAATTATGTTAAAACAATTTTATTCCTGCCAAAGAGAAAAATTAAAATTTTTAAAATTAACAAGCAATTGTAAGCATTACCTATTAACTATAGATAAATACTTCTGTTGTCTTTTCCATAACACATTAGCGGCAACTGTTCATGAATAAGAAATAAAAATATATTTTATAAGATGATGGTACGGCTCAATGGGGTTTGTTCATTTAAGTCACCTGATATTATGACCATAGTTTACAAAATGTTGTAATTGTAATTATATTTGAGAAACATTGCCATACAATGCAAAACATTAATATTTCACTGGTTCAGTCATTATAAGTCATCGATTGAGATCCGTACCCAACTTTCAGCTTCCTACTATTGCTTCGAGCGAGTTAGTTAAATAATTTAATAAAAAAAACCATCAGTTAAAACAATAAAAATTGAAAATTGTAAATGAGCTCTGAAACCTTCTAAAACTCCATGATTATAATCCAAAAACTGTTAAACAAATAAAAAACCAGTCGAAAAGTATCATTGCTAACTATATAAAGTTAGTTAATAAAAATTAACAACGTTACACGTTGGTACACGTACACAATATATGAAATGGTGTGTGTCCTTAGCTCACACATGCCACTTTAAAACAAAGTTGATGGAACAGAAACTCAAAAACCGTAATCCCAAAACTGTGAATCAACCAAAAACCAGTCGAAAAGCAGCACTGCTAACTATATAAAGTTAGTTAATAAAAATTAACAAGTTATTGAGCTCACAAGCACATGTTGTTACACGTATGCAATATATGAAATGGTGTGTGTCCTTAGCTCGCAAATGACACTTTAAAACAAAGTTGATGGAACAGAAACTAAAAAACTGTAATTCGAAAACTGTGAACCAAACAAAAAACCAGTCGAAAAGCAGCATTGCTACCTATATAAAGTTAGTTGATCAAAAATTAACAAGTTATTGAGCTCACAAGCATATGTTGGTACACGTACGCAATATATAAAATGGTGGGTGTCCTTAGCTTGCTCATGACAGTTTGAAACAAAATTGACGGAATAAAAACTAAACTGATTATTGGGTAAAAATATGACTAAAGTAACAATTTAAATTAACTACATCTGACTAAAATCGAAGCAGATCTAAGCGTATGAATTGTGCTAATAAATTTTAAAATAGATGAAACAAATGTATCATTTATTCACTTTCTCCTAATGTGAAAAGGTTTAAATGATGGAGTTAGTTCCTAATATGCATGCTTAATATAAGGATGTATTCAAAATTCTTAAAAAAAATATGATTTCTTTAAAAATTCCAGGAATTCCGCAATATCTAATTTTATACCAGTAACGTGATTGAGAAATCTGTTTACTTATAATCATATAAAAGTCCATACATTAGAAATATATATATATATATATATATATATATATATATATATATATATATATACACACACACACACACACACACATATATATATATATATATATATATATACATATATATATACATATACATATACATATATATATATATATATATATATATATATATGAGTCTGAAATCCATCATTGGATACGTTAATGAGCATTTGCAGTCATTATAATGAAAGTTTCATTAATATTTTCAGAGTTAGAAACTCTTCAGATCTCATTGTAAGACAAAATAGGTATTTCTGAAATAGTCCACAATAAATTTTTTAAAAAAAGATTAGTTGTTCCTTATTCCCCGATACAAATTGAAATGATTGCTGAACTGATATCGATACTTGAGCGCGATGACTTTTAACAGAAGATCATTAAGAAGAACAGAAACCCTTCAAATCCTATCTAAAACCTTCACATTAGACAAACTGCTTTTCAAATTGAAAGTAGTAAAAAAACTGAAACAAATTGGCAGTCAATATTGCTTTTGCTGGAGCCACATATATCGCGACACCATCGTGATGATATTTATACGAGGATACTCATCTTGTCCTCGGCCTACGGTAAAATTGCATAGCCACATACATCGTTGTGACGTTCTATTGCGACAACCAAATGCAAAAAACAAGAGGGACAAAGCAGTCGAACCCAGATTATTTTTTATTCTCACCCAAGTATTATAGATGAGATCCTTTCACTTGTGCCCAGTTCTTTCGGGTTCCATAACATAGGCTCCGCCTTGTAATTGCTAATAAAGAATGTAAAATGTATACACAATGTAAGTGTATATATATATATATATATATATATATATATATATATATACACACACACATATATATATATATATACACACATATATACATATACATATATACATATACATATTTATATATATTGTTCATAATATTGCTCACAGTACCTCAAAAGCTTGCTGTTCAGTACCTCAAAAGAAAAAAACGGAATCCTTATAAGACAACTAACATAGCTGTCTATTTGTCACAGTTGTTATACTCAGAAAGGGTTTGATTTATAAATTTGAAATTTGGCATGGCTATAAAACTATTGGTATATATAGCTATTGAGATATGGCTATATAACCCGCACATATCTCAATAGCTAACACTAAAAAATATTTCTATGGAAATTATGGGGGGGGGGGGTAAATTAAGTGACGGAAAAATTTATTTTTACTTCATATATAGATTTTTACTTCATATATATAGATTTTTTACTTCATATATATAGATTTTTACTTCATATATATAGATTTTTTACTTCATATATATATAGTGTTTTAAATTTCTAATAATAAGTGTGTAATTTGGTATATTTTCAGATTACTGAAAAGTAGACAAAAAAGTATGTTCGCCTTTCCTTATTTCTGAAATTATTCGAACGTAACATTATGGAAAAAACAGAGCTTTAAGACGCCCACGCAAAGGTTGTAAAGTTATAGCGATTATCTTAGATCTTACAATTGTTTAAATATTCACAAAGTTTTTACACCTACGAAATATATAGTACGCAATATATTTGCAGTCTGAAAAATGTATATTTGTAAATAGTTTAATATATATTCCATATACTCTTAAATGTTTCAAGCTGATAAGTTATGTTTTAGAAATATCCCACTTCCTATGCCTCGTGCGTAATTTTAGAAGTTTCACTACGCAATAACCTCTTCATATGTTTTATTTATTGAATTTATCAATTATTTATATTTTTACAAATAACTTGGATACAGAACAAAAACAGTATGGAAATAAATGTATTATTTTATTATTTATTCTTTATAAATATGGTATTTGTACTGCATTTAAATTATTTAACTTCAATAACTTATAATTTATACAACTTTATTTCTTATTTAGAAATATTTTTTTAATTATATAATTAATTTTCTAACTTTATTTTAAATAACATTTTTATCATATAATTAGCTTTGGAAAGAGTAGTATGCGTCTGGCTACATAGTTTACAGTATAAACAGATGAACGCATCACATTCTCTTGCGAACGCATCACAAACAATTAATCATACAAAAAAGTGCATGTAACTAAATTAGTAGAAAATTTTATGTTGGGCAGGTTTTCTAATTACATCTAATGATATGAGAGGCATACGAAGCGAGATATTTGCAAAAAACCAACTTTCGTGATCGGCATCTTGACTAGCAGACACAATACATTATGAAAGTTTTTAGCCATCTTTAGAATGTTAAAACAAAGGTCTATGTGGATTTTCAGTTTTCCTACTTTTATTCCGAGGCGTAATTCTTATTTCAATGTATTATACTACTAACCTGACAAACATCATAAATCCTGTAGGATTAAAACTGTATTTATAAAATAAACAATAAATGACTGTATTTGTTTATAGAATAAACAATGAATGACTATAGAATAAACAATGAATGACTGTATTACTAATGGAAGCGTGACATCAGCGATCAAAATTTAGTAAAATTTGGTAAAATATCAGTAAATAGTGTGCAACATGTTTATTTAATTGGCAAAATGTTTAGCATTAGTCACAGAGAGTGTGCAATAGTCATATTGTGTTAGTGACAAATCCTGCTGCCTAAACCGAAAAGGCACACGGACGAAACAGCAGGTAAGAGCCGGTTAATCATACACAAAAGACAAATATGAACTTACACCCAATAAATCAATAACATTGTCTGCATTTCCTTCAAATAGAACGCCGATAAGTCGGTGCAGTTCCGTTTTCATGTGCTGAAACTTGTCCTTGGCCATCTTTATTTGTTGGGGTGTTACGTCTACAGGACCCTGCTCTCCCTTTTCCTCGTACAGCTGCAGAGCGGCCTTGGCATCAGTGATATTTTTCTTGAAACTGAAAAAAATTATATTTTTTAGTAGGTATAATGAGTGTTGCTTAATTGCATAAATAAGAATTTTGTTTTGGAGTTCTATCAAAAATACGAGTCGAAAATAATCAATTAAGGACAAATCATTTATTTTTGTATTACAAAATATTTTTATTTTCAAAATTTTCTCAATCAAAATTTCATTTATAGATTTCATTATCGTATATAAAAAATATCAGGAAAATACAGAATTAGAAGTATAACCAATTTTTGTTTACGCAAAATATAATATATAAATAGATTCCAATACTCGAAACTGAAAAGAGGACCACCACTTCGCATCGTATCACTTTAGTAATTCAGCGTGGCGCCCGGTGTGTACATACAGAAGGACGCTTAATCCTGATTAACATTTAATAACGCATTACGAGAACAGGATGAGGTATAAAAAAATTCTATTGCTTATAACTATATTATTTCGTACTCCGCAACTCATAGAAATCGACATACTATATCAATTATGCATTACATCACATTTAATTATATTTATATTTTTCTATATGTTAGCTCTAAAGGAACTATTTATAATTGTATAATTTTTAATAAAACACTATTCTAGTTTTTGTATAATTTTTAATAAAACACTATTCTAATTGTAAAATTTTTAATAAAACACTATTCTAGTTTTTGTATAATTTTTAATAAAACACTATTCTAGTTTTAATTTGTATAATTTTTAATAAAACACTATTCTAATTGTATAATTTTTAATAAAACACTATTCTAGTTTTTAATTTTTAATAAACACTATTCTAGTTTAGTTTTAAAACACTATTCTAGTTTTAATTTGTATAATTTTTAATAAAACACTATTCTAATTGTATAATATTTAATAAAACACTATTCTAGTTTTTGTATAATTTTTAATAAAACACTATTCTAGTTTTAATTTGTATAATTTTTAATAAAACACTATTCTAATTGTATAATTTTTAATAACACACTATTCTAGTTTTTAATAAACACTATTCTAGTTTAGTTTTAAAACACTATTCTAATTTTTAATAAAACACTATTCTAGTTTTAATTTGTATAATTTTTAATAAAACACTATTCTAATTGTATAATATTTAATAAAACACTATTCTAGTTTTTATATAATTTTTAATAAAACACTATTCTAGTTTTTGTAACTAATAATTTACGAAATGTAATTAGGAAACAAAGTAATAACTTTCAAGTAATTTTGTGTTTGCAATGTTTTAGTGACTAAAAATATAAACTTGACATATACTGATATTACCTTTGAATTAGTTTGACTTGATGTTTCAAGTCCGTTTATCTTAGCAAACCAAAAGTTGCTCAAAAAATTTTTATATTCTTAATTAAAATTATAATATTCATTTTTTACATAGTTTATGATGTCATTACTATGAAAAAATTAATACTTATTACTAATATTTCTTGCTTATTAGACTAAACGGTGAACAACAATTCGGTCAAAAATTAATTATTATTTTAATAACCTATATTTTCATTCGTGTACACTATTAACCGTTTAAGTGCCGACGAGTGCCATCGCGCTCGTGCGCATACTAACTAAATTTGCCACAAGCGCGATGGCGCTTGCGATATCAGTTGCTGTTTAGTGCGCGGTAGGGGAGGTCGCTCACACGCATCGCTAATTTTTTATCTTTCTACGTGTTACATAAAGTTCAAATTATAATATTATTAGTAATTACAATATAAAAAGGATCCAGGAAAAGAAAATTTTTAACCCATAATGTTGGAATACGAAAATAATTCGAGTGAAAATGATCGTTTTTCAAGTTTTGAAGAAAGTGATAGTGGGAGTGACATTGTGGTGCGATCACAATTTGGCGTAATGCAAATTTTGAGTGATAGTGATAATAGTGACGATAACAATTATTTTGCTGACACGGAGGATGTACCGGACTGCGAAAATGACGATGTGACCTTGATTTCATTTTTGTTATAATTTTGGTTCACAATATATATTTCCATAATTTTCTTTGTATTTTATTATCCCTGTACAAGTTTTTATTAAGAAAACACCGAAAAAATTATTAAAATTGGATAATTTTTGGAAGAGATACAGTTTTTTTTCGACACAAGGGTAAATGACATCAAAAACAAAAGATTTTTTTGGCATTTTTATGTATATATCAGTAAAAAACAATGGCACTAAAAAGGTTAATAAACAAGAAAATGTTTGTTTCTCTATACAGATGTTGATTAATTGGTGTAAAAAGCCCGCTTGTTTAGGTAGTGTGTCATTTTGCTGAAATTGTACGGTGCTCATGTGCACGTATTACAAAACCTTTAAACATTCTGGTGATTTTGAAGTAGTGCATATCAAGAATGGAAAGGATACCAAAAAATTATTTTCATTATAACAATCTTATTTTACACTCAGAAATCCATAGAAACTGGATTACTATACCAATTTAACAACACCGATATAATTTTGTCTTTATTCCTGTCTTTAAATTTATGAATTTGAATTTAAATTTATTACAGAGCAAATTATTCTATTCCAGACAGCAGCCGTAAGAGAATTGAAGATTATTTATGTGGGTTCCCAAATCAATTACTGACATATCGATGCCATTGTAATAAATGTGTTTTCATATTTTATATTAATTTACCTTGTTACCGCACTTTTCAATTTCAACCCTCTATTTTTGATACATTTATGGATAAAAATTTAATGTTCTTAAAATTGTTTTCTAATTATAGTTGCAGTACGAGTAAATTTTGTAACTGTGTCAAATTACAAGTTGATAGCAAATAGTAGTTACTGAGAAAAAAGCAGTGACATATGGACAGATAAATACTGAAGTCTCACCATAAGGATTCCCGTTTTATCCTTTGATATGTAACCATAAAAAATCATGAAACATTATTGCCAGCATTGAGATGGGTACATACCCATTGCTAAAGCACATTTATATCTCTATATATACCTTTTCTAAAATATGTGAAACGCTCAGTATACATATACTGAGCGTTTTACATATTTTAGAAAAGGTATATATAGAGATATAAATGTGCTTTAGCAAGTCAGTTATCCACTTTTCCTTTTTTTGTAAATCAAACAATATTTAAAAAAAACAATGTATTTCAAATTATTTAACAAATGCTTTCACTACTGACCAATGACAATAATACAAACGTTAAACATATTTATTTAATTTTTAGGTGTTTCCTTAGATTTTTTTAATGTTTACTATTTACAAATTTCCATTTTTATTTATATATCAATTGTTGAGTACTATACAACTATAAATTAAGATAAAAACTAAAAAAATTATTGGTCGCAAAGTTTTGCATAGAATAAATTTAGTGACGTCGGTATTTTTTTATAAAATTGGTTTTGTGACTATCCAAAACAAAGTTTAGTACAAGTTTTCTCTCAAACAGAGGAAAATAGAAAAATAACTTTTGCAGCGTACTTATTCCCTTTTTTTTGCTTCACCTATTTAACCTATAATAATTATCTCAATACTTACAAATTTATTTCATTCTCCGTCTGCTGGATATCGGCTTTCTTGTAAACAATGTACTGATTAGTTTCTTTAATTCTATTCTTCAATATTGTTATAATTTCACTTAAATTCTTACTTTCATGGAACTGTAGCGGCTCACTAATTCTTTCTATTTCTTCTCTGATAGCTTCCACGTATCTATCTATATCGTTAGCATCGACAGACACATCGTCTTCCATACTTCTGATCGAAAGTTGCGTATTATGGCACTCTTGAAATGATCCTTTAATGTCATTTTTCAACTTTAATTTACTTTGTTTCAGGGCATTTTGAAGGGAATTTCTGGCGTCCCCTTCCATTCTGATTTGTAATAAGTTATGAAAAAATTAAACACATAAATAATAAAGCTAAGTGAAATTGTAACTTAATTGGAGCGATTTATTTTTCTCTATACGCTTATTTATTGCAAATACATAAATTAAACGAAGAATATTACATTATCAAACAAAACAACCGTTGAACTGTCAAAAATGTCAACAAAATTCATAACGTTGGCGGGAATTGATCAAGATTTTGAGGTATAAGTACGTAGATTAAAGCAGCAGTAGGCGTTCGTTTGTACGATTTTAGCCTTGGTCTAGCGTTATTGAGAAGATTATGGCGTCGAAACATTTTTTTTAGTTTTCCATTTAATAAAATGATATAATGAACCTTAATACAACTCGTATTAACTGAAAATTTAAACTGCCTATTGAAATTAGATCATATCTCCAAGGTCGAAAAGAATATTGCTAATTTTTTATTTTAATAATGATGTGACCGTATATTTGCAGAAATTTTTCGATTCGGCGGTAATCGTCTCCAAAATATTTGTACATGTGAATATCGATGGAAGATTTGATGAAGGAAGATATTTGAATACTATTAGCGATGTAGTCGATGTTTTAAAACTTTCTCGGACCTCCGTCGTAATCTAATTTTTCAACAAATTAATTCTCAAATAACATAAATTATTGTATATTTGTTATAACTTACTACAACCAAAGAAAATTAAAGGCTAACTTAATATATTTGCAATATTTTACACGGTTGACTAAATTAAGAACAAGTTAGGTATAAAGTTTTTAGTAGTCAAAGAAAATATTGACGAAGGTTTTAAAAAAAATTTATATTGTTTTGTAGAGTAATTTTGATGAAATTTATGAAAAAATATTTATTTAGTCATTTTATATTTAAAAAAATATAAAAAAACTTCAATTTTTCGAAGTTCTGCTATATATTAATGCAAAAGCTATTAACAAAATACTTGTATAATTCACATAAATAATTATTTACACTTTACACATATTATTATAATTATTTATTTACATGTAATTATAGAAACATTAGAGTTTTTAAATATTTGCCTTCCAATAATAATAAAATGACAATTGATTAAATTCTGTAGTATCAACATATAACTATGATACAATTCAACAAATTTTCTGCTACTCATCCTAAACATGTTTGTTATAACCACGATCAGGCGGTTGAGCAATTATTATATCGTGGGAAGATGAAGAATTTTAATATAATTCAGTCCAGATTCGATGCGAAGCAGTTATCAGGTACGAAGAGCAAGAGTTTTTTTCAGTAAATTGAAATCTTTTCATTTAACAATCGGAAATTAAATTTCATCAAAGAAATTCCTATGCTGCAACATATGGGAATCCAGTATACCGAAGAGAAAATTGATAGGAAATAGAAAAGAGAAGTAAACAAGTCACATCGCACACAAATACAGAAGGAAACTTTTTTGAATACATTCAATTATCGTACTGAACTAAATAATGTGGGCTCCAACAACACATGAAACTAATGTGGGCTCCAAATTATAGAATTGGTTTCTAACTTGCTTCATACGAAAGTAGTGCGTAATATATAATCGCTAGCATTACGCAACATAAATCCAAGCCTTCTGAATGACTTTTTCGTTACATCCACCAAACGATAACGAAAAGTCAGGCATGAATTGAAGTGACCTTGCCAACTACTTTAATATATTGGCATAAGGGCATCCTGCCAATGGTGTTCATATACGAGAGGAACGCTCGCTCGACCGTGGCTCGTCACAGAGCATTTGCTTGAATTGATCGATAAACCGGTCGCAAAACTCTACTCTAGAGCAGCATCAATATCACACTGAAGCAACTTGCAATCTGATATACTTCTTATAGCTGAGAAGGTTCAAGTCATCCACAAATAGAAGCAATATGTAGTTTTAACTTACCCATATTATTTAAAGGTATAGTGAACAGTAGAGGACTGAGATATGAACCTTGGTTGATTCCTGGTCGAGTATAATAAGAATTAGAATTAAAATCACCTACTCATACGTATTGCTTTCTGTCCACCAGATATGAAGAGAAGAAAAGCAAGAGTTGAAGAGAGAAACCGACTTTGGCAAGGTGGTTTAATAAAATACCATTAACACAAGATTCGTAACTGTCGAATATTCGTAACATGGAGAAAATTCATGTTGTTTGTCATAAATCTGACATCAATAACTCGAATAGATGTTGCGATGTAACAGGAAATGGAATAATTCAATCAGTGCAGAGAGGATAGCAATTGGACAAAAGTTAATTGCTTTAGAGGTATCGCCACCCTCGGCCATATGCGTTATCCATAATGAGTGGTAGGCATCAGTGGAAAATGCTGTATTAAATGTATGTTTTAAAGCTTCAATGAAAACATCTGTGTAATCTTTGAGTAAATAATCTAGTAAGTCATTAGGTCTAATCTCTTTAGCTTATAACATGTGACATCTAACGAGGGTAGATTGAAAAGTTCGCGGCCTGACATACAAATGTCTCCTACTACTAACTACCCTCATTAGGACCTAATGAGAGTACATTTTTTGGCTGTCACAGTATACAATTTGGTTTGCTGTAGCATTTGCGATTTTTAAGTTATAACGTGTTAAGCGAGACTAAGTGTAGTCTTTTTTGAAAATGGATAAAATTGAATGTGCGCAGATCAAATACTTATTTAAAAGGGGATTAACACCGAAAGAGATCCGTGATGATATAACAACATTAGGGGAATCTGCTCCATCATATACCACTGTGAAAAATGGATTGCAGAATTTAAACGTGGACGAGAGAGCATTGAAGATGACATCGCTCCGGTCGGCCTACCACGTCTACGACCGAAGAATAAATCAGCAGAGTGTGTGATCTCATATTGGAAAACCGTAGATTGACTATCAGAGAGATTGCAGACACTATATGAACGAACAGAGAACATCATGTCAATGAACTCGGGTTTTCTAAGGTTTCCGCTAGGTGGGTCCCTAGATTGTTTTCAGTTGAGCAAAAATGAATTCGGCTAACCCGCAAGATTTTCTTAACCGTTTTGTTACTATGGGTGAAACCTGGGTTCATCACTGTACTCGAGAGTCCAAACAACAAGCCAAGCAATGGAAAAAATCTGATGAACCGACCCCAAAGAAAGCAAAGGCAATTTTATCGGCTGGCGAGTTGATGGCGTCAGTTTTTTGGGATACTCAGGGTGTCAAATGGGGGATTAACTTGGAAAAGGCGAAATAATAAACTTAGCATACTACTGAGTTGTTTGCGTGAAGAAATTAAAGAAAAATGTTCTAGATTGCTCAGAAAGCGTAGTGTTTCACTAGGATAATGCACGCGTTCATATATCTATTGAATCAATGGCTTAAATTCGTGATTGTGGTTTTAAATTACTGCTTCACCCGGCTTATTCTCTTGATTTGGCACCTTCCGACTTTCATCTGTTTCCTAACCTAAAAAAACACCTTGAAGGCCTGAAATTTTCGTCAAATGAAGAGGTCAAAGCCCGTAGTGAATCAGTATTTTGGAGACTTTGAAGATAATTTTTTAAAACCGGTATATAAGCTTTGGAAAACAGATGGAAGAAATGTATTGAGTTAAATGGAGATTATGTTGGGGAATAAAAATATTTTTGCACGTATTTTGTTTTGTTTCCTTGTTTAGGCCGCGAAATTTTCAATCCACCCTCGTAAATAAACTTGCACTCTTAAAAAAAAATTACCCAATATGCGTAAGTGTAAATTGGATTTGGTATTTGTAGTGTAATTGAATTGGAATTCATTGTGTTAATTTAAAGAAAATTATGTTTGTTAGCAGTTCGTAAAAGTAATGTTATTTTCTTATATGCTGTCTAAAAATAATGTAGGTACTAGAACAGTAACATTTGGTAGCTTTTTGATGAAACGTTTCAGGAGGATGTTCCCTTCAAAATATAGATATGTTTTAAAATTAAAATATGTATAATATTTATCATGTTTATCACCGTTTTTCATAGTGAATGGGTACTAAATTTGAACTACCTGATGCAAATATATGAAGCTGATTTCAATTTTTGCCTATCATTTCAGTCTATTAGGGAAAAAAAATAATGATTGAATGATTGTTTCATTAATGCTATAATTTTATTTTCTACCCTTTTTCTTTATCTTAACATGACTTTAATAAGCTATTCAGTAAATTTAAAGAACTGCCATACATTTAGGGTAATTTTGGGGCATTTTTGAATATGTGTAACTCTGCAAAAAATGGTTAAAGTGGAAAAAAGTCCCGAAAATCCTGATATTTTGTACTTTTATGGTATATTTTTATCTGCTACTATAGTTTTACAGATGAAAACAGTAAAACAAAAGAAATCCCAAAATTTTTAAGAACATGAGAAAACATAAAATACTGTATATTTTTCTCAAGTTACAAGCAATTCAAATTAAAAATAAGTTAGTTTACATGTTTTACAATATCTCTGTTAAAAATTATTTTAGAACAATCGACATAAGAAAATTCATTTAAGCATTTGAAATGTCGGCTCTCAAATGACATTTTTTAAATTTTAAACAAATGGTTCTAATTTGTTTAAACAGGATTTAAAATTTCTAAAAATTTTCAGTGAACCTTTAACTTTGCCGAGTAGATATTTACTATATATACTAGAGAGTAAATATATATACATATATCTATATATATATATACATATAAATATATATATATATATACTATTTCAAAATATTATAAATTCATTATGTTTATCATATATTGTATAATCACTACTTACTAAATTTAAAATTTAACAATATCTTCTTCTGAATTATTCATTTTTTAAAATAATTTTAAGACGCCATTAAAGAGCAGAAAATTATGACTAAAGAGAATAAAAAATAAAGGAGATGTAATGGTCATGAGAAGAAATCTAAAACGATAGTTACAATAAAAATTACAGTCATATACTCCAGAGATTATATAATACTGTCTTATTTTAAAAGTGAAACAAAAAATATAGCAAAAATTGTTTTCGTTCAATACATTCATGCTTAAATGGCTCCCTTTTTTAATTCCACTATCTTATTTTTCCTTTATAAAATCATTGACACGCTTCGGTTGCCTTTTTCTAGAAATTTTCTGATATAATTTTATTAGCTTCTTTCAGTGAAATATAAATCCTAGTAACTGCTCATTGATTATTACATTTTTAATGTTACGTATTGAATATTTATGGTCTCACGTGCCGGCGTCTGTACATTTTACTGCCTATCGCAGCCTTTTGAAATTTATACTGTTAATGTAATTTCAAAAGGTGAAATTCAATATTAGATCCGATACAGAATTTGTTGACATAAAACTATTTGGTCAAAAGAAAAGACAATATTCTGAAACATATTTAACGAAAGTGTCACCAATGGTATATCACATGAAAGCTGATGTAAAATGGAACCTATTTATTTGAAGAAAAAATATAATTATTTAACAAAACTTTAAAGAACTGCAAATTTTTCATCCCGCTCTGTTACCCATTAAAATATTTAACGGAAACATTTTGAAAAATGTTTTAAGTGTATACAAAAGTAGTTCATCACTTGGATCGAAATGACAAAGTATTAGGATAGTGAAAAAATATGATTGATAAATTCCTCTGATTGAAATAAACAAAAATTTTTAATATTTACAAAGTTATTACATTAATTTAATATGGCTTTTAACTATATAAAGCTATAAACATAAAGATTGCATGCGGCTTATAAGCTCTTCAAATGTACATCTATGTTGGTGTTGAAAAGTGAATAATATCCATTTTCAGCAACATTGACAATTTTTTATTGCTGGAATATACTTACAAAGGTAAAGAAGAGTTATTGTGCCAGTTCAGCACCTGCTCAATTTTTTTCTATCCTGTATCTGTTTATAAATCATTGCAATAACAAATACAATTTAATCATCCTTAGTCTAGTGGTGTAAGTTTCAAGGACCAATTTGTACTAAAAAATTATTTATCTTATATTTATTTCAACAATGTAGTCATTTATCTGATTTAACACAACAGTTGCTCAATGTTTTTCTTGTTTATACATTTTTTAACAGCTTTTTAGCTGAAGTGCTTTGTATTAGTGTTGTGACAAAGAGTTATAATATAATTCTAATCCGAGGCAGATATTTTAAAAATTTTATCATAATATTTTATAATGGTTTTATAATGATAATAAAGTGGTAATTATATAAATATTATTAACATTTTATTATCATTTGGAAAATGATAATAAAGCGTTAATAACATTTTTAAAAAATCGTTATATATAGTGAGTGATATCTTCCAACCTTTCCCAGAGTATATTAGTGAATGCATATCTGAAATAACAGCATTTCTTGAATCAGCATCACAGATGTGTCCACCCCTTAAAAGTACAAGTCCAAATAAAGTCAGAAGAGAAATTGAAAAAATTCCGGAAGTCAAATCTCTGGGTACGCCATACATACGACCAAGTAGATATAATTCTGTTGAAAAAATTACCGCATAAGGAATAATCAGTTTGGTAAAAATATTCAACGCCTGCTTAAAGCTAGGGCATCTCACTATCCAATGGAAAATTGTCCAAGTAGTGATGGTCCCTAAACCCGGTAAGCCACTTCACGAAACAACATCATAGAGATCTATAAGCTTGCTGCCCATCATTGGTACTTTTCGAAAAAAATTCTGCTCAATAGAATGAAACAGCATTTAAAAGACATATGGCTAAACCACCAATCCGGGAAACTAGTGAAAAACATGGAACCATCGATCAAGTTCATCACATTGTCGATATTATTGGCAGATGCTTGGAGAATTATATGTACTGCTCAGCAGCAGTCTTAGATATTAGCCAGATGTTTGATAAAATTTGGCTTGTATACAAACTGAATGAGTAGTTTCCGCACTCGTTTATTAATATCCTTAAATCCTACCTCGACAATAGAAGTTTTCAAGTCAAACTAAATAATTATTGCTCAGTTCTTCAAGAGGTAAAATCAGGTGTTCCACAAGGCAGTATTCTGGATCTGCCACTGTACTTAATATAAACCGCAGACCTACCAACAGCTGACAACACAACGACTGCAACAAGATAATACAGCATTGTTTATTACTCACATTAGCTTGGAAAAAGCATCAAGAAATACTTAGACAAATTGGAGAAGAGGCTGAAACAATGGGCAATAACAACTTACCAAAACAAGTCGATATAGGTTACTTTTACAAATAGGAAAGAAACCTGCCCTACAGTCAAATTCAATGACGAAGAAATTCCGCAAGAAGACCACGCAAAATATCTCAGATTGTATCTTGGCAGAAACACATTTGGACCAAACAAAAACAACTCGATACTAAACCGCGTAATCTTCACTGGTTAATACTGGTTAATAGTTGACACTCTGAATTAAACAACAAAAGTAAAATGATATTATATAAAGCAATCGTAAACCCATCTGGACGTATGGTATCCAGCTGTGGGGGGGTACAGATAGTGAAAGCAACATCGAAATCGTTGGAAGATTCCAAACCAAGGCAATCAGAACAATGTTTATCATTCCATAGTATATCAGCAATAAATATATATACTTGGATCTAAACATAAAGACCGTTAAACAAGAAATATTCCACTTCAGCATGAAATTCCAGAGCATTGAATGAGGAGGAGTACTACGTCAGGTGAGATTAAAACGAAAGACATTCCAAGATTGAGCACCAGATTTCCTGCATGCTGAAGAGAACTCTCTGATGGGATACTCCATTTAATAGAAGCTCTCTATAAAGAGACATTTACTCTAGATACAAATCAAACTAATGGCTTATTATTCCTAGACAGATAGCCATGTAGCATTCAACAAAAAAAAATTATCATTTAGTCCACAATAGCCAAATTATGTTACCAGCAGCTTCAAAGAATTATTTGCCAGCAGCTTTGGGTTATGCACTAAATACCTTTTCACTCTACTTATTCGCAATTACACTTCTTCCTCAGTCTTACGATCCTTGCAGCAAAACTCTGAAACCGACTGGGTAAAAAGGTTGTCTAAAAAGCATTTATTAGTTCTTCTGCTCCCTTAATCTTTCCTTTCTTTATTGTAATTCTATGTTTAGTGGAAATTTTTTTAATTATGCACAGATATGTTCATTATTTCTTTCTGTACCAGGTCCGTTACACCACCAATTTTTTCACGTTGTTACTGTGATCCATAGTTATAACATTTTAAAAACTAATGAAAAATTAAGAAATACCAAGAACAGTTCAAGTTAAAACTACAACAGCCATTTAAAGGATGGATTTCACAAATAGGCAAAAATGGTTGTTGATTTTCCACTATACTCAATAATTATAAGAGTTAGGCATCACATGAAAATATTGGTGAGTACAATGGTCCTCGTACTGCATGATTGACAGGTATTTTATTTAAATTATCTTTTCAACAAGAAAAAAAATCCCAAAATAACATCCTTTACGTTTTTCGTAAACGAAGTTATTTTGGGATCTTGGGATTGATGGGTTTTCTGCTGTTTCTGGCAGCAAGACAAGATTTTAAAGATATATTGATTTTTATTTCATTGTGTCCATTCTCAATTAATTTATCAACTTTGTCATAGGTGGATTTCACCGACATAAATATGAACTCCTCAGTATAAGGTCGAAATTGCCAAATTTTAATGGCATCCCACATGCAAATTTCCTATACTAGCTTGTATAATTAAAAGGCTATTTTAATATCTGATCTGGTCTAAACTCCATCATATTCAATACAACTTGCACTTGAAAACATTTATAACGCTTGACCTGGCTATCCAGGGCTCACGCATTAATGTATTAAGATAATACGTGAATATATAATTGTATAAATAATTGTTTATTTTTTTGATGATTTGTTTGATATCCATTAATTCTTATGTTGTTTGTAAATTAGTTGATAAATTTAATCGTATTTTGTTTATAATTTGATAATAATGGGAAAACATACAACATAAACATATATAGAGATTTACAAAGAAATTATAACAGAAAATCCATGGTCACTAAAACCATAGACAAACTCGCATGTAAAACCAAAAGAAAAAATTAGGCTACACATACATATTTGTTTTATTATTTATTTATTCATATTTATTCTAAACTGAATTCAATTCTTCCAGCAGGGTTTTACATTTATTTTTCAATACTTTTACAGCTTCTATGAATATTATGTTCGGAGGTAAAGCACCAACTGATTCAATGTTGACTGAAAAATTAAAAAAAAAGTTAGTACAAAATAATTTTGTCTACTTTTAAGTCTCAATATCAATTCTAATTATTGTCATACAAACATTTATAACTAAGAAATTCTAGCATATGTAATTGATACAATGATATAAATTTGTGTACAAATTCTATGGTAAAATTTTGCTATATTGTTTCATTGACATATAACTTTTGTCCCATTTCAGTAAGGTATTTATTGTTACCCGAGTTTTCATTTCATGTTGAATTAGATATAACAATATAAGCCAATTGATGGGGTATGAATATCAATGCCGAACCTTGTACTTTATGATTTTATAGTGTATAAAACCATTGTAGGTTTTAAAATATTGGATTGGCTAAAAAGTAATGAGCGGTCATTAATGTTATGATTTTTTATTATATTTCCCATTTAAAATTAATTAATTGTCGATATAATAATCACAACAAATTTTGTACTACATTTCTCCAGTGCACTGACAGGGAGTGGAGAGCATCTGTCTAAAATTCAGGTGGTTTGGTATGAAAAAATTGGCCTATAAACTGTCATAGGTGGTCTTCATCATCAAAGTTTTTTTCACATAAGGTGTTGCTGAACGATCAAAACTAACAATAATCAGTGGGCGCAAGATCTAGGGAATATGGCAGGTGGGGGATCTGTGTCCAACCAAAATCCAAAACTTTAAGGGGGGACTGTTTAGCTATATGAGGACCAGGCTATGGCTAGGGTTGGTCCAGGTTAAGGTCATGTGGTACCCACCCACGCACCATATTTGATGCTTTTTCCCAAGCGGTTTAAATGATTCTCTATAGTTCTGTGGGTGTATCCAAGCTCAGTCGCTAGGTATTGTGTCGTAATCGGTTATTTTCTTAAATTAACAATTTTAACCTGTCACTATCCAATTTCACTGGTCGACCCGAGCATGGTTGCAAACTGCAAAACGGTGCGAAAAATTAGAAACTGTGAAACCGCTGGAACCATCTTTTGCAGTAGCTTCAGATATTGCTTCAGGACCTATGCGTTGACATATATTATGTATAGCTTCAGCAGCAGAGTGACCAGATTGGTACTCATAGAGTAGACAGTGTCTTACCGACATCTTAATGTCATCTATATATCATGAGTTTTAATAGTGCGGCATCTTTAGTTACTACGGAATTAGTGAGAGCGTGCCACAACCTTTCTATATCTTCAATCTTGGAAGCTTCCAGAGCGTTCCAAAAATTTCTGGACAATTTTCGAAGAAACGCTTATTACTTTTTTGCCAACCCAATAAATATACGCCATCTATTAGATTCCATAGACAACTAATCAAATTAATGTTAAATATTCGTTAAATATTTTGTAGATTTAACGGCTTCTGTGAAACATTTTAAAGGGAACTTTCTTAAAATATTATTGCTATGCCTTCTTAAAATATATTCTTAAAATATTATTGCTGCCATTAGTGGACATGTAGAAAAATGTCAATCTATTAAATTTTTTTATTTGCCTTCCATCAAAAGGTTTTTAGGAAAAAAGTGGTTTTAAAAAAAAAAAAAAAATAAAATTTATTTTATCACATACTAGACGTCACACAAAGTCACAGGCAAAAATTATATGTTGAACAATAATATAACCTTTCTATTAACAAAATTTCACATCTATTAGGTTGTACACAATTCAGTGATAAACGAGCAAAAAATAAATTTTCCCATATAATATATTAATTTCCCGTATTTATTCTAAACAAGCAACGCTTTTTAAAGTAGTTTTATTTATTGATTATATTTGGTGTTAATTTTGTAGAAATTCATTATTCACAACTAAATGAAACTAGTATTATTTTTACTTTACTTAAATTTTTTACCACGACCTAGGTTTAGTTGTATTACAACATCTTCAAGTGGGCAATATTTTTTACAAAATGCCCACCTGAAGTTGTTGTCATACTACGAAACCTAGGTTGTGGTAAAGAATTTAAATAAAGTTGAAATTATACCACATCACGTAGTTTTATTTAATTACATATATAGAGTTCTTTTCTTTTTTCACATATTCTAATTTCAATTGTTACTATGGTAAATGTTTTTATTCGTTCAAATAAGAAATAAGATATAAAACTGTTCTTGAATTCAGAGATTTATTATACTAAATATTTAGACAAATATTTGTAATATTTAGGAAAATGTAAATTGTACTTACATATAAAATGATCTCTAATTCGACTCATAACCACAGCATCTTTGATCTCATCGTAGCGATACACATTACGACTGCATGTATCGTATCGGGCATCATTCACATACGCCTTACCATCTGAATCTATGTTGATCACCCCAGGTGAAAAACAGCTTTGAAGCAAGGCCGCTTCGCTAGCCGTGATTTCACGTTTCAATTTAATTTCAGGCAGTAAGCGATAAGAGGCAGTAGCTGAAATTAATTGTGAAATCTTTCTTTGCCTTACACTACTTTGCATCATAGGTATGTTAATAAATTTAAAATATTAATCAATTGAGTATATATAGTATTATTTTTAACGTTACCAGAAAATAAAATTCTATTAGCAAAAAGTATAGTTCTATTGATTAACAGAGTTGTTCGGAAATTACTGTGTTGACTTCTTTGTTTGAACTTAATTTTGATTGTTTTCTAATAGATGGCTTAATTAGTATTATTTTGACTTATGGCAATATAGAAACCAAGATGTTTTAAAGTGGCCATACAACTTTAAATGTAACGTATGACATTTGGTTCGAAGCTAAACCCTGAATATTTGTATGTACAACAAAGAAACCAAAACTGAAATATATAAAGAATAGAAAAAGATAAGGAGATGAAAATGTGGATCTCGATGATCTTAGATAAAGAAAATATAAACGGAACTTCTAAACCTTTGTCGATAGAGTTATGAACCTCTCAAATCTTTATAGATTTTAACAACTATGACGATCATATTATAAAAATAATTGCATTATAAATACCACACTTAAATATCTTTCTTTTTAATCTATACCAAAAACATACTGATTTATTTTTAAATCTGTATGTTTTTAGTATAGATTAAAAAGAAAATAAATTTTTCCTACCAACTGGTGAGAACTTGGCATGATCCTTTCCAATGCCTTTGACTGCAATCAAATGCAAATCAAGTTCATGTCCCGGTCTCATCTTGGATATTAAGATGTCAGAGTGTACTGGGCCAATATTTTCTTCTTTATATAGTGTCCCTTGATTGCCTACAGGATGCCATTTTATCTGCCCCGAGTAAACTGTTAACGGAAAACTTCGATTACAAAATGTTAACGTTAAAATTAATTTTTTATAAGCTATTTATATTTTAGGATGAGTCAAGATCAAAAAATCTGTGTACAAAAATTTACTAGTTTATTAAAATTTGCCTATCACGTTTGAGAGATTTTTCATGTTTATTCTTTATCAATGCGGCAAATTTTGTGACCCTATTAAAAAAATGTTTATCTAGTATGTTAACTAGTTATATGTATTTAATATTATGATCTTTAACCAGAAAAAATAAATGATAAGATAAGGTGGAAATTAAGAACTAAGATTTTAATAAATGGAAAATTTATCCACAGAGTACATCCGTTAAATGTTCTTCAAAGCAACAGGATGCAAAACTTTTTAAAGATAATGAAGTCCAAGTTTCTATTAAGATCTATTTTTCGATAAAAAGAAGACGTGAGGTGTCGTGGGACACCCGACAGAAGCAAAACTTCTAATGTATCGTGTATAAAATTCAATTCAAAAACAGGTTAAGTATACCAAATAACTTTCCATGTATGAGAATGATTCTTACTAGTACCAAGTACATACATTCTCTCGTTCACACACACATATACACCCACACGTACGCACGCACGATGGCTGGCCCACCCACGTCTATGTTTGCTATTCATATTACGAACCTTTTAATATTTGCTGTCTGACTTTAAATATCAGTAACTTTTTTTTAAAGTAAAACAGGCGTTAATAATATTCATTGCTTCAGCTGTGTTTTCGAGCGACGCAGCAAATTTACATGCAAGTTTTAGGCCCTCAAGACACGTGCAAAATGGATTTAATATAAATGTTGCAACATTCGGTGACATGTCACAGTACTAAATTTATGTTACTAAGTAAAAATACCATCTTTCATACCACAGGAATTATCCTATTGCTCAGGTTATAATTTAGTCTTCATTTCAATTTAAATCATGAACTATGTCTGCACTAAGTTTTATATATTTTCTCTAGCCGTTTATGTGTGATCAAGTAAGAAATATTTTAAACACATATTTTATGGTAATAGTATTCTGCATGAGATTAGTTGTTGGTAATAACATATATTTCATAATAACATATATTGCATACCAAATTGGTTATTACTATAACATTACTGTAACATATATTTCATAAATACTATTGTTACTACACTACTATTGTTACTATTATTGTTATTATTGTTACTATATTGTTACTACATTACTATTGTTACTATTTTTTGCTCAGTCACAGTTATTACATAAGGAAGAAACAGAATACCCTTTCCCATTTATCATAATAGTTACAATTATAGAGTAGATAGTGTATAAATATATTATAATACATTTAGGGACCGTGTAAGATGCTATTAGGGTCAGCTGGTGATAGATTAATAAATGTTTGGTTACACTGCCATCATTTTCTTTTGGGAATTTTCCATAGCATATATACTCAGTCAAAATTATATTATTTATAATACTTAGATATGGCGTAGTGAGTTGTATAAAAGTATTTTAATAATTCACAAATATAATACTGTGTTTTGTTTTCCAAAAATCTAAACTCATATTCACTTGTAACATAACTTCTTTACATTAAATGACGTTTAACATTTTCTATCGATAGAATACTGAACTGATACCGAAAAATATCTAAGCAAAAGTTTATTTCTATTGCTTTCAAGGGAACTCTATGATTCCTTCATAGTTCCTATGCATGTTATCTCATGAAATAAGTAGGTATTAAGTAGGTTATATATAGTTACTATATGTACCATTAATTATTACCAACAATATAAACCTAATTGGGACAAGTTTAGCAAAAATGTGATTTTCTTAATTGTTTTTACTTTAATTGAAAGAATATAGGTAAAAAACGAAGTATCAACTAAAAGTTGAGCTAGGTCTCGATTATTTTATGGAAAAGGTGATTTCAAAAGTTCCCATACAAAAGTGCACTTTGACAAGCAAATAAAATTTATAAATATTTCGACTTAACTGCCATTATTCGTGTCAGTATTTGCAGGTACAAAGAGGAGTTGATATAAAAAAACAAACTCAAAAAAAAAGGATCACGTATAAATTTCTGTTTGACGGCCAACAAACAGGAGTTTCTTCACAGAAAGAACATTTTTCAAATAAATTTTATATAATGAAATATTGGTGTCCAAGCCCTAATTTTTTTTAAATATGTCGTTTTTTATGTATATTCTTTCACTTAAAACAAAAAAAAATGGGGAAAATTACATTTTCGCTAAACTGAATTTATACCCTAATTAATTTGTCTTGAAATTTATTCAATACTATAAGGCTACATACCGTTATGGTTTTTGTACAAATCTTCAGGTCTATATGAATCCTTTGTTTGAGTAGTATTTTGCATGCATTTTACTTTTAATGAAAACTCCAGGGTATCAAACTCGGTTCCCTCTTTAACACCTGCAATCAAATTTAATTTAATTATAAGGGCTGCATAACAGCGGCAATACCGAAATAATTCTTTTTTAATGTAATACTCGCCTTCCGATCTGTATTCAAATAATCTTGGGTCTGCCTTTAGTGGGATTAAACCCAACCTATGTGCGAGAACTTCATCTTGAATAATAGATGTGTTGTTACTAATGAGGACTTGCTCTATAGCCATACTCGGAACTTCGCTTAACATAAGCCTTCTAAAGGCGTTGGCGAAAGCTGCCTGAATGCCGATTAAGTCAAACTCCATTTCGGTGTTGTTCATTCTTACTACAACTATCCTAAGTTTCTTCTTGAATTTTTTGAGATCGAATAATTCATCGGATAGGCCGCAATCGTTTGGCGAGACCTGTAAGGAAAGGTTAAGTTTATAATATTCAATTTTTCTTCATTCTCTATATATTTAATACACAAAATATGCACCTTTAATTTGAATTCTTCTAAAAATATTTTGGGCTTGTCTTCATCCATATTTTTTTAAGTGTTTTTAGTGAATAACCTTTTACATAAATTAATATTATAACCTCACAATGTGGTTAATTGGTTAAATATAAAAATTCTTGTATATAAACGTAACTTTGACAGTTCGCAACGCACATGGGGACTCTTTTTAACAAATGGCAGACGAGATGCGTAGGAAAAAACTGGCCAATATTAAAATTAATAGTTACTTTGAATTTTTTAAAAATAGTATTAATAACTCAAAGTTTTATTTTTTTATTTCCTAATTATTTTCATAATGTATCATTTTATTTTCATAAGTTGCCACTGGGTATCGAAACAAAAATGTAAATTTTTCAATTCCACCTCTTCAAACCAAAATTTTCGTATTGTGAAGATACTATTTATTTTGTCACACAAGTCGATAAGTTCTCTTAACACACATCGAGAAGATGGATAGGAAAAATGATAAATAAAACGTTGGAAAGAGGAAGTTGCAATAATACGAAACAGATAAATAAAATACTATTTTTGTATTTGATAAAGAAATTCATTAAGGTTTTTGTCAGTTTAGTAATATCTGTACCAAAATTGACTGTGAATACATTTTTTATTTTATATTTTTTTATAACTATCACTTTCCGCAAGTTATTATTTTTTTTAAATTGTATTGTTACTAATTTTGTTCTTTTCTCAATAATAAAATCTTGTCCAATTATTGAAAAATTGTTTTTTTTATCCCGTTTCCAAATAGCAAAAATGGAACGCTTATGGTTTCTATCATTTAAAACCATCCCTGTCTTCCACGCCCTTGGAATTTCTATAGATTTAGACCTATCTATATGAAATTGTGTAAATGCATGCTTCATATAAAGATCGCAATCAAAATGTGTCAATCATATACATATATATATATATATATATATATATATATATATACGCTGTCTCAAAATTCACGCAAGATTTGAATTTTGCGCCATTTGTGCGGTAAAGTGTTGCCAACCAAAAAAAAATACAGCGCAATAGCTGACAGTTCAGGGTTATTAAAAATGGAACGCTACACAAAAGAACAACGCATTTTAATTGTTGAGCAAAATTTACAATTTTTAATTATAAACCTGTGTTTTCTATAAAAATTACTTCTTGCCTTTTGGGACACCTTTATATATAGGACAGGGCTGGAAAGTGCGGCCTAAGGGGCCCAGGAGGCAATATAACTTGATGGGTCCACCAAAGATTAGGATAGATAATGATTGAAGGTAAAACAGCAATAATAATTAAATAGTTTAAAAAGTTGTTTCATAAAAGTTTTGCGTACATTTTCATATGTGATCTATAAGGTTTTAATTTGTTACTAAATATTCTAGCCGATTAACATTTTTTTTCAACAGAAGAGATTTTCATTTTGGTTGTCCATAAGTGGTTCATAGAAGCTGTTCTCATTATTGTTAATTTATAGTGATAGTCGAAGAATAGATGAATCCAACCTTTTTTCACAATAAAGAACGAAGCTTCGTCTTAACGCGTTTTAACGCAGAAAATTGTAATTGTGAGGATTACACAATAAACGACGTATACTTTAGAGTACGTACTAATGTGCGAAAGCTTACGCATGCATAGTAAACAACTTTGGCAATCTTTTGAATTCGACAAGCAAATGGCTTTTTTTGCTGTTTGATCTAAATCATCTTCACCAATCTCATCATCTTCACCGATTTCTTCTTGCTCTTAGTCTACTTCTTCTCTCCAAGAATCTGAATAACTTGTGTGCTGCTGCGTATGTGTGGTATATTCATTTCAAACAATTTTAAATAGTTCATGAAAAAATGTTGTAAAAAGATTTGAGTTACTTTGAAAGCAGTATTCGTTCGATGTTGGCTAGCGATGCGATTGAATTCATCGTTGGATAGCGATGCGATTGAATCATCATTCGGAATTTTGTTTCTGTCAATTTTCTGAAAATTTTTCGGAGCCGTCTTCATGGAGCATTCTTCATTAAACTTCCATTACAGTAGAATTTTTCATCAATTTTGATTAGACTTGCTGAAGATGGCTTAGTACACGGTAGTTGGGCAATATATCTTTATGTCCGCAGATAGTAGTACTATATTATTTTGACATAAGTTATCATATCCTAGTTGTTCTCAGTAACGGCAGTGTTGTCTGTTTTTCAACATCAATTCAGCTTCTTCTAATTCTTCAAGTCGGAATGCGAACCAACTTACGACATGCAAAACGTCATCGCCGCAAATTCTTTTCGAAGTTTTGTCAAACCATCAAGATTTAAGGTAGGCTCGTGTAGGAGCTTAGAGGTATTGGCTTACCGGGGTTGACATATTGAATATTTTCTTTAATGCGTATGCTGTCTAAATAGTTTTAAATTTTCCTGAAACTCCGTGTTCGAAGATATGGCATATAGTGCCTTTATCAACGTAATAAGTCGTGTTTTCTCCATGATGGTGATCAAAGTTTTGCCTTCAGCACACTCTCATCTTTCCGATGTTCTGCAGTCGTATTAATTTGTTATAACAAGGTGTCATTCCTGCATTTTTATCCATACATAAATATGCTTAAACTGGTGTCCCGGTCCGGCTTCGCTCGTATAGATGATGGAAAGGAAAATTCCCAAATGTATGAATTTTCCGAGTAATCTTATTTATCGCCATAGATAGGTTCATATACTCAAAACCTATATCAATTATATACTTTTGGGGTAGCATTTAGTACCTATGTCCGGATTATTTGTCTGGGGGTAATGAAGTATTAAGTGTCTATAGGACTGTTGCATAGGGCTTGTCGGTTACATCAAAACAAGACTAAAGTGAATTTTTTTCTGATTCTTTTTTTTTTTTCATAAAACAACGTAATGATTATTAAATGTTAACCACCCATTTTAGTTTTAATTATAAAATAATTATTCCAAGAGGATTAACAATCAGAAGACCTATCTTTATAAACATACCTAAAATATTTCTTTATATTCAACATTTATTACTTTAAGTCCCAGCTCATTCTAGATTTACGCAGCCCATACCAGTCTTTTGTTAATTGTCAATCCAGTCGTTTAAAAAAAATGACAGACACCACTCTCATTCAAAATGAATGTGCGATCTCCGATATTCTAATGACTTACGCTGCCCTTACCCGTCAAACCTTTAGATGTCACAATTTTTTCCGATTTACTCGACAATGTTTACTATAGTTCATAGTAAACCTTCCTCGTAAATTATTCTATTAATTGGTGAAAACCGCATGAAAATACGTATAGTAGTTTTTGACATTATCGCGTTCACACAGACAGACAGAGAGACCGAGACTTTGTTTTATACTATGTAGTGACAATTCGCGAATAAACATATTTGTAAACTCCAAGGGACTGGGTGAATTTTTGCCATAGACTGGCGTGGTGCTTGCCAACATCAAATTCAATACGTGTACGTAGCAATCTGTGAAAATTAAGTTTGGCACCTCTTCTGCCAATGGGGCTCGAAAAGCTATAATGACAGCCTACCAAATTTCCTGCACCATCAAAAGACACGTTGGTAATGTTGCACATTCAAATCCAACTGTGTTAATTCTGAAGTTACAATCGGCCGCTCTTTTGTGACCTTATTGCAGACTGATAAGCCATCTAAACATCTGTACAGGAACCCACGTTGAGGCCAAATATTTTGTCTCCTGGACTTCTTTATCTATATCTGGTTTGATTTTACGTGTGCATTTATTTATTAATTTATTTACGATGCTTTTAGATATGAAGGTTATAAGGCTACCTCTGTCTTTACATTATCCTGACTCTCTTCTTTTTTACTTTCAGCAATGGCTTTCAGTTTTCAGAACTGGATCATGCTTCGATATTAGGACAACTAAATATGAACAATTTCCATGATTTTGCCCTCGCCGATATCATAAGGCATCGCTTTATCCAAGATAAGGGATGCCTTGCTTATATATGAATATTATTTTGCCGATTTTTTTTTTTTCAGAACCAGTCGTCTATTTGAAACATCTTGCGAATTTGTTTGCCCATGATGTTGTTCAAGATTTATTTGTTGCCATTAGCACGGCTGCCACGGCAGCTTGACGAGAGATGCTTTCATCGTGCCTCATGAGTCGCTCATAGGTACGTTTTTTGTTGGAGTAACATCATCAATGAACAGACTTCTTACTTATTTTTCCTTCTGTGTATCGTCAGACGGGTAGCACATGTGAAAACCTTTTTAAATCGAGAGAATAAGAATTGAATTCTCATTGAATCAGAGTTTCTGTTGGTTGGACTTCTTTCAAAAGGGAGACTGGTCTTATCACCCGGCGGTGTGGGTTATGTGAACAGATAGGAAACTCAATTTTTCCGAGATGGTGGCATTATTTCGTGGAGGAGCAGAACAGAAAGTTTTCAACTTTTCCTGTAAATCTCATTGTCCGTTAGCGCTGTTAGTGTGATGCTAACAGGATTCGCTTTAGCTCTGATTTTACTAGAAACTGAGGAAACTGATTCGTCATGATTAGAAAAGATTTCATTTTGTTTTTGTCCTAAATAAGTCTTTGTTTCCAGATTTTTTGAAATTGTATCACCACAATTGACAGCAGACTTATCTTGATATACAAAAGCGGTCTCTGCTAAGTTATGTTCAGGAGAAATCGTGTTAGAATGCTTGTTTAATGGCAAGACACTAGTTATGACGATCCTTTTTAAACAGGACAGAAATAGAAATTAAGCTTTAAGCTACGTTCTATAATACTTTGGTGAATACATTCAGTGTATATCTCTATTGTCTCTGTGTGAAGACCAACGTCTGCACTCGCGACATGTATTGCAATACTTGGTTTATTGTCGCGACACTGAAACCGCCTTATGTGTGAACGGCACAGACATTAGTGTCAAACATTTGTGTCGCAATTAGTGTCGCAGTCTATACGGGCCTTTACAAACACTCTATACCTGAATTATGTGCAGCGCATATAATTTTAATTGATTCCAAGCCGTTGTTGCTAATGAAAAACAAATCAATGCCTTAGGTGACACGGAGTTTTTTATATTATGCAAGAAGCAACGAGCCATGATACGGAGGTAATACAGTTTTTTATAATGTTGCGACATTTTCTAAATTTTGTCGACAAAACTATTAAGAAAGTCTGTTTTTTTACAATTCTTGAAAACCTGCAATGGTCTTGATGTGTTATAAAGTTTATGTAAATAATTTTGCATAATAATAATTAATAATTAATGATAAGATGGCAAACGAATAATTCGGTTATCACGTCACAACGCATAAAAATTGGAAAGCAGAATCGTTTATTTCCCAATATTTTGTTAATTTAATAATAGGTAATAATTTTTATCTGTAAAAATTGTTATTATAATGTTTATTATTACTACTCATCAAAAAATGCTTACATACTTCATAAATAATCTAATATTGTGCAGCTGGTTTAGATTGGCTGAGAGGATTTTGCAAGCGGTACCCAGATATATCCCTTCGTGCTCCAGAATCCATCTCAACTGCTCGAGCGCATGATTTTAACAAACCTGTAGTAGATAAGTTTTATTACATTTTGAAAGACATTCAATACACGAAGAACTTTCCACCTCATCGAATTTATAACGCCGATGAGACGAGTATTTCAACAGTACCAACGAAAAATACTAAAGTTTTCGCAGGAACTGGACGTAAACTGGTTGCAAGAGTCACATTAGTTGAAAGTGGAGAGACTACAACAGCTGTAGTTTGTATGTCAGCTACAGGAACGTTTGTTCCTCCTATGTTTATCTTTCGTAAGGTACGTATGAAGATAGAGCTAGTGGATGGTGCACCACCAGGATCTACATGAGCGTGTAATTAATCTGGATAGATGAAACTTGATGTTTTTACTCAGTGGTTTGATAAATTTTAGGCCACGCGAAGCCTTCTGCAGTAGACCCGGTGTTGTTAATTTTAAATGGACACTTTTCCCATACGAAAAATTTACAAGTAATTTTAAAAGCACGGAAGAACCATGTCGCTGTTGACTGTCTGTCACCACATTGCACTCATAAGTTGCAACCTTTGGACGTCAGTTTTATGTATCTCTTCAGCGTTTGCCATAACCAGTCACTCGAAAAGTGGATGAACAACAATCCTGGTAGGCCTGTGACTGTATTTCAAATTAAAAAAATTTTTGGAGAAGCTACTTAAACAGCACTTCCATTACATGTCATCCATGGTTTGTTAAAACCGGCATATATCCACTAAACCCGGATGGGTTCACCGAAGCTGATTTCATTGCTGCTGCAACAAGCGAAGTGATCCAAGATGATCCTTCCGGTCTCCAAGATGATCCTTATGGTATGGGCAAGATGATCCCGCGGATCATCTTGCCCTTATTTCACAAAAGTTCTGGATTTTTAATAGAATAGAATTGAAACAACAATTTGTTAGAATCAGCAATGTGTTTATTCGTGTTGTCTTGGGTATGTTGTGTTAGTTGTATTTAAACAATACTATAAGGAAATAATCTTGTCGTCTTGTTGTAGTTTTGGGCCACCCAGATATTTTTTCTGTGGAGTACAGATAACACTAATTTGTCCAATACTTAATTGTTTCTATTGTGGCATTTTAAGAGTATATAATTAGACATAAAAAAAATTCAAGCTTAATAAAATTTCAAGCAAAAGTTGTGTCCACCTTGGACACAACTTTCGTTAAAAAGTGCTTGAGTACAACTGATAAAATCCTCTACAACATTATAATAACAGGAAACTAAACTATTTTAAGGAAACAGTGCTTGCCGCGATGGTAGGTAATAAAACGATAATAGGATGGTAAAAAATACGTAGGTTGGCTTTCAAACTTTTGAACGTTACAGTACATCTCCTTTCTTTATTTTTCTATTAAAAACAAATCATATAATTATGTAAGTTCGTCAAACATAAAGTCGATATTGAGTAGATTTCTATGTCTTTCACATTCATTTGACTCAGGCCAAAAAATCGATATCGAAGTGAGCCCCGAGACGAAACTTGCCGAGCGTGGACGTACTATTCATAAAATCGTGCTCGGCTAATTTCGATGAGTATGTGAATGTGTTTTAACACAGATAATAAATATTTTTTATAATAAATTGTCAAAATAAAAATAAATTATTTTGGATTGAAAAATTTCAAGTATTGTGACTTCAATTAAGGTATGATATTTTAATATAAATTAATATACGTTGTAACTGATAGAATGGGATACGTTGTAACTGATAGAATGGGACACGTTGTAACTGATAGAATGGGATACGTTGTAACTGATAGAACCGATTTAGAATGGGTGCAATTGAAATGATGGTATGTTCACGTGATGGTATTTTGTTGTAAAATAAACTCAATTAAACAATCTTTGTATTTATTTTTGTCCGCAATTTTGTGTACATTCAACTTAATTTACTTTAATATTTAATATAGGGTTCACTTCCTTTTCAGTTAATGAATTGCTAAATTTCGTCAAAATCCATACAACAGTTTTACGCAAAATAACATACAGGTAATACATACAATTAAAAAGAACAGGTAAAACATACAATTTAAAAAAAACAGTCGATCTCAAGTACTTTATGGAGGAAATAAATTGTAGAGAAATAAAATCGATAAAGTGTATGTCGGAAGACGTTAAAGTGAAAATTAACTTATTTTTTGGAAAATGAAAAGCAATACGCTTATTTACAATTTAATAGGATTACCACTAATTGTGGTATGTTTTCGACGTTGTCAAATAGCTTATTCTGCTGACTTCAGCATTTAGTCTTTATGGTGCACTTATGAGGGTATCAGAATTTAATAAATAGCAGTGATACTGCAGACACTAGTATATAAATATAAATGCATTAATAAATTAAAAAAAAAAACATTAAAAATATAATAAATACAGTCATCTAGTGGCGAATTATAAAATTACGTTGTACTAAGGTTACAATGGTTACTTTTAAAAAACAGATGTCGCTGTTAAATAATCATCATCATATATATTAATACGCTAAGGTTAAGATGTTACACTCCCTTTTTAGAAAAAACCTCACAACTAATCCACATAAATTATATATCATTTTATAGATAATTGCTTGCTCTACCGGCATCCACAACTAAACAATTTATTATTGCAATTGTTTTTGCAAATTAATTAATTATTAAAATTATATACACAAAACAGCAATGCTGCCATCTAACGGCTCAACGTCAATATGATTGACGGTCGGTAAAATTTTTGTTTAATTTCAAATCCACTCACGTATAAATAAAGTGGCGCTTTAGCTCAATGCTTTTGATACTTGCGCCTCTATATGTCAATTTTAGTAAAATATTTGTTTGATCTGTCATCTGAGTTTCATAATGGAATAAATAATAATGCGAAGACTTCGCACGGGTCACGCTAGTCAAGTAGTAATATAGTAATTCATTAAGAAGTGTTATGTAATAATGTTGTGTTTTTTATTTCTAAAATAATTAAAAGGGATTAAATTTTCTTTACCTAGAACTACCTAGTAAGGTACTCGAGGCAATTAACGCCCACCTAATTTAATATAATTGTGTTCGATAGTTCCTACTTAAATGGAATTAATAATGCGATAATAACATTAAATATAGTTTTCGGAACCTAAATATACTGGTTGCGAGATGTGACTATTTACGATTTCCATGCTAATAACGTCTTTTTAAAAATCTTGTTTTGCTATGTTTATTACCACGATCATGCTAAATAATATGCTGGACGCATAAAATATATTCTTAGAGGTTATATATCTAATAAAACATAACAGCTACCTATAAAGATTCTTCTCTATTGGAAATAAAAATAATGTAACACACCAAAATTTAGCATAAAAACTGTCATACTTTTAAATAAGCACAGAATAACATCAAACTTATGATTGCAATCATTTTCAGCAAAACTTTTTTAGCTTAGACATAAACATTCATATAAAATAACAATATAAAGGCTTTTTCATAAAAAAAAATAATGCAACGCACAGAAATTGCAAACTATAATACTTATTTAATAATAACATAATTATTAATTACCAGTATTTGATTACTTTGGCACTTAAGGGGGGAGATACCTGTAAAAGCCTAAATTTTGGTTGATTTTTTTTAAATGAAAGTGTCATTATATATTTTTGAAAATTAACATGTAGTTTATTCAAACATTAAAATAATATAATTTTTTATCTTATTTATTAAAAATGGCTGATGTACACTAAATTCTTCTAGAAAAATCGCAGCGAGACTTCTCAATCGGCGGGCACTGTAGCATCGGTTCTAGTGATCTGAAAACAAAAACCAAAATTCTGTGTGTTTATTAATGTCATATTTTCTAGATGAAACAAAAAAAAAATCGCGGAATAAAATACTTAAAAAATATAACATGAATTTTGGGCCAAATTTGTTATTGTTTTTGCTTCGATAAAATTATTTTTTCAAAAAGTTTTCGGAAATTTGTAGGTTCTTATAGAAAATAACATCATTAAAAAGATGTGTGCCAAATTTCAGGAAGATCGATCAATACATTTTTGAGTTATCGCGTACACCATTCTGAAAAATATGGTTTCGAGAAAAACGCGTTTAAAGTTTGAATACATGAAAATTTGATGATTATAGTAACTTACCGATTAATCAGCAATTTCAGCGCCATATAATTGTCCTTATGTAGCCTCATAGAACTCATTTTGTTCAATTACTTGCTGTTGACGTGCTCGACGACCTTCTTTAGTGGCTAATAAGGTCGTCAAGCACGTCAACAGCGTTGTTGACGTGCTTGACGACCACAACGTCAAGCACGTCACTGACGTAGTGGTTAATAAGGTGGTGCCGATTTCCTCGAGTCACTCTCTGTTCATCCATTTTTTCGGCCTATGATTTACATTGTCGGCCAACTATTATGTGTAAACAGTTCATTATTTGTAAAAATCGATGAATTGAATAATCCAGCAGCAATGTATCGGACTAGTTCAATGATTTTGGAGCGAGACACCAAACGGTAGAGTTGAAACTCTCATTTGCGTTTTGCATGTGACCACCTTTTTCAGCCTTTGGGGTGGTTACTATTTTTTGAAATACTTTTTACACAAAAACAGCGAAGCGAGATCATATTGTGTGATCTTCTTTCTCAATGAAGTCTTCATGAAAAGGTTACATTTTTGTTTGTAAGCAGCTTTAAATAGACCGTAGATAGAATATCCAGAGGCTGTATTCTATGTGAGCCATGGGGTGGTAATGATTACATCACTATATTATTGCATTGCAAAATTCACATGCTCTCAAAAAGATGTGGCTGCAATGATTATCGAGAATAAGCAATATTGGTTCATTTTTTGAAGGTTTGGTGAAATTTGCAAAATGTTTCAGCCAATCATTTGCGTAAAGAGAGTTGTATTTAGGATATTATTTCGGGTATTATTTCGTAAGGATAGGCTCGAAGTAATTAAAGAGTATCTCATTAAAAACGGTGTTAAATTGCATTTTTCGCACCGTTTCGTTTTAGTTGTCATCACAGATTTATAATTTGTAGTTGTCATTATGATTCTAGTGAGTGCGTTTATCCTTAAAACTGTCAATAAAACGGTAGGTAGTATTTTAAAATAAGATAGAGTGTCTTACCATCAGCAATTAATTGTATTTAATACATATTTTTTGCTATTTTTGGTGAAAAAAGGATTGGTTGAAAAAAATTGCTTGTCAGCTCCGACGCGCGATTAGAGTTTACTTATTAAGTACGATAGTCTGCGAATGCATAAAATAGGTAACACTGTATATAAATATAAATGTCAATATCATTAAATGTAAATGGAATTTTTTTTAATAAAATAAAAAAAATGCTGACAATAAAATAAATTTTCAAGTAAAACACAAATTAACAAGATCGACAACAAAATTAAAAACGTCAGACTAAGAAGTTAAAATTAAGAGACTTTTAAATTTTTTGTAGGATAAAAGACACTAAATATTTACAGTCTGATTAGCGACATGATTCCCTTTACTTACAGCTAGAACATCAAAATGTGCATTAAAATTAGTTTGCACTGGATGGTTCACTTTACATATAGCCAGAATGACAAAACGTGCATTCAATTAGTTTGAACTAGATAATATATGCCAGTGACTGCTTTAATTCAGGAAGTTATCAATACATATTTATTCTTATTATTTGGTAATTTTACAAATACTTGCAAAGATTATATTGTATTCTGACAAATTGAATTCGAGTACAAATGACGACAGAAGCTTCATTAAATAAAAAATCTTAAATTAGTGTCATTATTAAAATGTAATGTGTGGTTAAATTTGCCTATAATTAAAATAAATACGTGCATTAAATTAGTTTGGACTGGATAATACAAACCATTCTTTCATAGGGTTTCTATATGAAAATTCCATTTCATTCGTTAATACACAATTTCATTTGTTTTACTATTCGTTAACAAAATTGTAATGTGTGCTTATAGACCGTCATTAATAAAGCTTGACAACATAACTGCTACTTTAACAATTAGTAAAAAGTTCCCACTATTTTTGTGTAAGATCAAAAATATAAACATTAACATTTTTCAGCTTTTAAATGTTTTAAACAATGTGCTACACTGCCTTTTTATACACAACAAAATAATGACTATATGATTTATTCCTGAAAATTTAATTGTCGTGAAATGAAAAAAATATCAAATAAAAAACCATATTTGTAGAAAAAATTATAAAAATAAAAGTAATGAAAATAAAAATAGTGCAAAAAGTTTATAAATATATATAATATACAATATTAAAAAACAAAAATAGAATAAGAATATATAAGTAAAATATTAATCATCTAAAAACGTATTTCATTTATTTTTCAATTCCCTCTTTGCAACTTCACCACGAGCCTTCGCTTCTCGATCTTGACTTAATAAAATTTCCTTGCGGATTTCATGGAGCTCGCATTCTCTTCGTTGTCTTTGCTCCATTCATGCCTCCTGCATTATCTTTTTAATTCTACCATCTGAAGTAACTGACGTTGGCTGAAAGTGAACCGGATATCCGAATGCTGGCTGCTGGTGCGTCTCCTGCGTATTGGTATATTCGTATCTACTTTTAACATGGTTTTCCGTACCTCACCCCTAGGCTGAACCGTAGGTTCATCTTCCGTTGCCTCGGATGACGTTGGCAAAATTTCTGCAGCTTCAGCAAAAACTTCACTTCTGTAGATAATTATTTCAAATTAATTCAATGTCAATTCATGAATTGCACAAATTTTAATTTCAACACATTTTCGCACATCACTAGAAAGACAATAAAATAAAAGTGCAATGGAAAGGTTCTTAAATGAATTTTACAATTTATAATTTTAAAGATGATTAAATTACAAACTACATTCGTTTGTAATACTGTTTCTTCTGTATTAAATATAAATTTAAATAAAATTCATTTAAAATAAATCAATCTAAAAACTTTCGGCGCCCCGTTACTCTATTAATCAGTTACTAAAAATCTCTTAAATAAAATATTAATTGTACACTCATCGAAATTTGCGTTGCTCACCTCGATTGAATTGCTAGGCAGAATCGTTTGATGGGCTTCTACAATTAGCCCTGGCGCTATTAAGAAGACGACGGAGTCAATTTGGATGTCGCTAATCGCGTCTCCTCCGCCGGTGGCCATCCGCTACTGCCTTTCCCTGGCACAAATGACTTTCATTTACCTAAAGAAACAAAGTACACGTTTTTAACACATTATTTAAAAAAAGGAATTACATTAGTGCAAATAAATTAATTCTTATTCATCAAACGAATTAACTCTCACTTCGTTTTGGATGAGAGTATAGATCCTATGAAATCCAACTTCAGAGATTTAATTTGTCATCGCTAGCTGCACGGAGAAAAAGCGTTGATCTAATATATTACATTCGCATGTTGATTGTCCCTGTCTCCTCTCTCTATTCAACTTCAATATTCGACTTAGATTCTATGTACCATCATAGAGATTATTCGTTCTACAAGTTTATAGCAATAATACTTCTTTTTATAACCCCATAATTCGAATGTGGCGATTGCACGATATTGTTTCACAAATTTTTTGAACCGAAATTTTTAACATTTAAAAAGAAAATACAAAATATACGCTTACAACTACCAGTAAATAATTCAATATGTCAAATGAAGCTGATTACACTTTTTTTAACGCTCTGAACTCTGATTTGACTATTTATAAAACTTCATACCGGGCGCTATTTATGAAAATCGATTCTTAAAGAATAAACTCTAAAAATATTTTTCTATTGAATAACTTATGCGAATTCAAACTTTGTGACTTTGTAAGGATGTTTTTCCACACATTATTTTTTTAAATATTTATTTTTCTTTTCTTTGGTTTTAAAAATCTACTGATGTATAGGGTTCCCATATAACAAGAAACCTTACAAGCAAAGCGAATTATTACTTGTCCATCCGTCTGCAACTTCAATAATTCAAAAGCTGAATCGGCAAAAGTACCGAAACGATAAAACTAAGTAGAAGTAGAAGTGCACAACACAAGTATGTAAAGAATATGGACCAATATTAAAAAGAAACAGTATAACAACCAAGCTTCTATTACTAACAACAATAGAGTCTGAGATAGCTGATCTTTTCAAAGCACACAGACAATGAAGTATATAAGTGTCACTAGAAGCGATGGCTGGATAATGATCAACATCAGAAATTTAAACATTTCAAATTGCCGACAATTGGCAATATTCTGTGATAATGGGTAAAAGTGAATCATAACTAAGATCATGGCCCATCATAATTTGTACAGAAACTAAGTTGTAATTAATAAAAGATCAAAACGAGAAGTTTCACGTGTACCTAAAATGTACATGTCCGCTTTTTCTTAATGTTTGATACCTATGGAGGAAGAAAATGTTTCCTATCATAGTCAGTTAATATAAACGTTGCTTGATTATAATCTAATACTATGGCACATCTTCCCGGTAATGGAGAAAACTTTGATTACAAGGGTGCTTAATATATTCTCTACACAAGTATGAAAATGAACTGTGAACAATATTTTTATATTTCAATATAACCCTCATTAATATGCGTGTTACATTGATCAATTAATTGGAATACTCCTTAACTATAACACAATTATTTTTTCATCTTGAAATGTTCTATAATTACTTCCTTTATCTCTGTCAATAAATTGATTTTTCCAAAAATTTTTCTTTTTAAAATTAATCGGGGCCAAGTCTGAACTAGAAAGCATGTGGTCGATTCCTTCAAATCCACTATTGTTTACAATAGTTGTAACAATGCGTTGCATTTTTTTAAGTGCATTGACACAAAAAAGTCCATCTATTCTTAACCTTCTATCTCGTTTCTTAATTAATATTTTAACTGTTGAAGAATATAAATATATGTAGACAATATCGCTAAAATTGTCCGAGCATCAGTGACATTGACTGGTTTTTTCTCACTAACAAGGCTACTTTGACTGAAGTTCACGAAATAAATCACATTTTAAAATAGTATAAAACTTATCGTTTCCATCTTTAACCGACTTCGAAAAAGAAGATTTTCAATTTGATGCGTATATATTTTTTCATGCATGAAAAAATATACTGTAACTAAGTGACACATTGGCCAATTTTCATTATTCTTGATGATAAAATACCCTAATGACCCTCGTCACCACCCAATAACTCTCTGAGATAATTTCAAAAGATTTTATTGTAAAATACTTCATCACAAAACTATAATTTGTATAGTAAATCTTTTAAAATCCATATTCTTTTAAATTACGTCGTAACCGGCACCTATAATTAAAACATTGTTTAGTTGGAATTTTTTTTGAAATAACAATATAAATTACTTTTGATTAAAACACAATAGTTGTTACATGGAATATTATTTTTATAATAAATAACTCTCCCGAATCACTAGGTGGTAATTGCATGTATAAATGGAGATAACTTGAACATCTGAAAAGAAATAAAAACATACACAAAGACAGACATGATTATAGAAACATCTGTTAGGGCATGAGGTATATTTTCAAACATTTGGTAAAATTTCCATGCTTGACCTATCACAAGTGATATTCTGTGAGGTGATGTATTTCAAAATATCCATTGGGATTGGAAAGGAAGAGGAAGTGGTTAGTTAAGAAAATGGGATAAAATTTAGAAAAATCATAATACAATAACACTATTTTACAGAATGGCATGGCCAGCATTTTTCTGGGAAGAGTTAGCAGGGACCAGCACAGCCAAAACATACTTTATTCACAATCATCTATTTTTTTTAGATTGATATAATATTAAAAAAATCATGTGAGACCAAATATTTGCTTCAATAATGCAAACACATCAATATTACACAACAATTGTCAATCAGTATAACTTGAATTATTGAGGAAACTTTTTAACGTAATATTTTCAACAATTGTGCACCTCGATCATTTATGAAATATAATCAATTGTCATTCCGAGTTTGTTTAGTTATTGTTTTCATTTTAAAATCAACTGTATATTAATCTTTGGTGAAGAAATTTTATAGACTTAATCATTTAATAGGACTAATTTGTGAAACCAGTAATAGATATATTTTGAAAACAATGCATGTTTCATATCTGATAATTTTATTATTTCCTAACTAGTTAACCTTTCAAGCAATAATTACTAAATATATATGCAATCAACTCAACGTTGTCGTAGCACTCTCTAAAATATATTTAAAATATTTTGTGACATCTGATTTTCGTCATAGGCTTGATTGTTAAATATTTGACTGATTTTTTAAAACAGCAAAAGAACAATTAGAAAAAGAAATTTGTTCTGAAGTACTCGTATAAGAAGCTCGAAGTGCAAAGGAAGTGTGGAAAAACTAGCATATGCTCTCAACGATCCATGGATAACATGTCAAGTGGATTAGCTTTGAGATTTATATACAAGAATTCTTATCGAATGTCAAAGTATAGAGGAATATGTCAACATTATAACGGCCACATCGCACAAATACCCAATTGGTAGCTGCCAAACATGCAGGTCATACTGCTGCTTAAGTGAATATAAACAAAATATTTTGTTCTAAACATATATGAACGGATAATCAAAACGCAACAATTGTAATTAAAAATGGTGAATTTCAAAAGCAATGCAAAAACATAGATATTCAGTATAACTTTGTAAAGGAGAAATATTATGAAAACGTCACTAACTTAAACTATGTATGTACAAACTATCAGTATGCTAATATGTTCACAAATGCGTTTGCCAATTTTTAAATTCATTAAAGTGAAATGTTAGAATCTAATACAACTGTATAATTTAAATTCTTGATTTTTTAATTTGCAACAGTTGTATTTTCTTTATAATTACATAAGTGACCCATGATCCACTTGTATTATATAAATAATTGTTTAGTCTTGAGTGAAATTGTTTAATGTACTGTTAACTGTTAACTTTATGATCTATATATTTGATATTATTTTGACAAATTTTTAAATTTATGTATTACTGTTCAGTGTACTGTTACTGTTCAACTTTGTGTTCACATATTTGTCCAATTTTAGAGCTTTCGCTTTATTCCGGTTCGTGTAGAAGTAATTTCTTTTTTCTAAATAGCCCGCACTATGCAGAAAGGTTGAAACATTGATACCAGTCTAAGTGTATAATAACGTCACCACTTCTTCACTGATATTTATGATCTATGATCTACAAAATCCGTAACTCAGTCACTGCACTTTTCTTTTCTGCTCGGTATCATCAAAACTTGCAGTGACTGTTTGTCCGGTGTTCTCATTATAAAATATAAACAGAACCACATATACAAATAAATATTCAAAACTTTCTTTAAAAACAAGATAAAGAAGAAAACTTTTTTTGATATATTTTCATCTAAATTCTTTTTAAAATAAAATATACGAAATTAAACTAAATGATTATTGCAAACATGCCTTACATTTGTATATGTAGACGAAGATTAGTAATTAAGCATAAAAAAGTGAAGTTGTCTGATGGAGTATTTATAATATTATAAAGATATATTTTTAACATAAATTCAATATTTTTAATACTATTACTTTCATCTTGATCTTTTTATCGTCGACGATGTATTATTGGTTATTGCATAACCGTAAAACAAGCGCCGAAAACTATAACTACGTGATGCAAATGGCGTCAGCAAAATGTCAAAATACAATAACAATAAAACTTATCCTGTTTAATTGTAATGATTATTATAAATATTCAGGTATCATTCTTATTTTCCTTGTATATTAAAAATATATATATATTATTATTCCTAAGATAATCTGGAAATATTTTACAAAAATTAACACAATGATAATATTTAAATGCATTTCACTGTACATTATTATTCTCTCACTGTTACTTGTAGCAGAAGTAGAATATACATTTTCGTATCACACAAGACGACATTTGGGCATGGTCACATAAAATAAATGACAGTTACATAAAGCAATTAAAAGACAACTACCTAATACAAGGTAAATTACATCGAATAATACCATTGTATCTACCTATTATTATTAATAGTTATACCATTGTATCTACCTATTATTATTATTAATAGTAATACCATTGTATCTACCTATTATTATTACCTTTTGGTTTCATTATTAGCTAATTTCATTATAACCTAAATTAATTCAATTATTACCTAATTTGTAATGTCATTACTTTACCTAAATTCTAAGTAATTTAAGCATTGTCATATCCAAATATACGCAAAGCAATTGAGGCTTTGTTTTTTCAAAGTTGGTTAAAAAAGTAGGAAAATAAAACAGCACCATGACGAGGCCACTTTCACGATGGCATACAGACGGCTATATGACTGAACAAGTAGTCACACAATAGAGATGTTCGTGTAGTTTCGTTTCATAGTAATAAAGAGCATATATGTGCTGGAGTCATCATTTCTAATTGGCTAAATATCTTTTTGACCGTATCTTGACATTTATTTATTTATTTATCACCTTTTATGCATGGTACATATGGCAGACTTATTGATACATGAGCAATCTCTTCCAGCCATCCATAACAATTGGTGTTGAAAATTAGTCGGTAGACTGTAAGAGATTTTACACCGGAAATTCTTTATAGCACATTAGACAAAAAGAAATTGAAAAATACAAAAGTATAAATAATACAAACTATTGACTTGATTTGGGATGGGAAAGACAGGAAAGCATAAGCGCACAAAGGAAAAGGTTTCAGGAGAGGCGGGACTTTTTCTCTCGATCTTTGAAAATGTTTAGGGACGTGATTTTCCTGATGTCAAGATCCAGGTGATTCCAAATATTTGCTGCTTGGACTGTGAAGGATTTATTGTAAATGGTAGAGGTATGTTTAGTACTAAGTAGGGTGAGTGAACTTTCAGATTGTAGCCCAAGCCCGTGAGCAGACAAATCTTTAAATTTGCCAGCAAGATAATTTGGGTTCTGGGGATTTTTTAATATATTAAAAAGAAGTGTAAGTATGTGAAGTTTGTGTCGATCACGGATCTTCAGCCACTTGAGAAGTGACCTGTATTCAGAAATGTGATCACATTTTCTGACGCCGAAGATGTACCGGATGCATAAATTTTGAAGATGTTCCAACTTGCACAAATATTCTTCATTAAGGTCAGGATAGCACACATCTCTATAATCAATTAGCGGTAACAGAAGTGTTTGCCAAAGGTAAATTTTCGACTCCTACTAAAAAGTCGGTAGACAATTTTGAAGACATTTTGGAGTGTATCCTGTTGAAAACACGACGGCTAACATCATTTACTTGAGGGCGCCAACTAAGATTTAGATCAATGGTTTTATGTGAATTAGTCGTGTTTCTTCTGGAGTGCGTGAAGTATTGCAAAGGTATAGGCTGTATTTTATTTGTTTTTATTTATGAGTATCTGAGGTATTTATTTATCAAATGAGCTAATTTGCTGTCTTATCACAGAAGTATACTTATTAGAGTATATACAGATATACAAAGCTGTCAAACATTGATAACAAACAGGTGTTGATATAGCGTGAATATAATTGAAAATTCATGTAATAAATGTTTTATTTTATTTTAATAATCATTTTTATTATAGTTTAACAAATAATTACATCAAATCCAACAAATTAATTCCAATTAAACTTTTTTTTCTTTGTTTTCACTTTTGTGTGATCTTGCAGTCTTTTCGTTTTGTTTTTGGTCGTATGATGATTTCAAACTGGTTGGAGCATCTACAGCACCAATGTAGTTATTTGATACGCTACCGAGATAAAGTTTATCGTCAAGTACTATGGCGTCTGTTATAGACATAACAGATTTATCAGTGCAGAACCACAAGTCGACAATGTTACCATTCCAATCGACCCTGGCAAGGGCTGTAGTACTTGTTAAAAACATACCAATCGATTCAAAGCTGCCAACCTGTAAAAATTATAGGTATTAAATTTTGGCACTCGTTTATAAGTTGTGAACAAAGTGTAAAGACGTTAATCTTAATGCTACTTGCAGAAATTTTTTTAGCTGTTACTTGGACAGATAATGAACTTATCGTTTTTGAAAAATAAAAATATGGCAACATTTGAAATAGTAACATTTAAATAGTTGTCAAACTGACAGTTGTTATTGTTTTCATTGGCAATGTGGCATTTTTTTTGAAAAATGTTGAATATTTTTTTCTCAATTTGTATCTCTAATATTCTATAGTTATTGTTGATATTGAGTAAGTATTAATACAGGCATTTATGGCAATTAAAAATGAGATTACAATACACTAAAAAATAAAAACTAATGATGCAAATAGGCTTGGCCATAAAGCTAATTTAGATATTTTTATTCAAGTATTTCCGGAAAATTTAAAAAATTTAATTTTTTTTGACTTCTGGACTTCTTCTTTAGAACTTAGATAGATTTTTTGCACTATTGGTTTTTGGTAGCAGATGAACGTACAAATCCTGTTAACCCATTGTGGGAGGACCTGGCCAATAGGCAAAATGATTGATTGATCTTAAATAAATATATTAACTTATTTAAGGGTAGTAGTCTAGTCCGTGGTGGCGTTGTCGGTTATTGATCCCATTGCAATGTTTAAATTGAAACTTTGTTTTCATCTTAGGTACCAAACCACCAGGTTAGACACCAAAATTTTAAGCTCTAAAAAATTATTGGAAAAATTGGCAAATTTTTGCAAAATTAATTAAACATATATATCATAAATACAACTTAAACTGCAGAATATGCTTATATATTTTTTTGTTTTATATTTTCCCACAAACTCATATTTATGTTGGAAATATCCATTTCATTTGTAAATTCTTAATCTTTAATCTTTTAACCTTCATATGTGAGGGAACCTCAATGATTAATTCCTTTAGATAAATACCAATTTCAAGAACTAAAGTTTTGAAGTTATAATAGGCAGGGCTTGCAAGCACTCCACCACTACAATTTGAGACAACTTTCCCCATGTAAACTGCTAATCAGAAAGAATTACTTAGCCAAAGCAGTGAGAGTAACGTGGATTTTCCACTGACAGTGGTGAAATGAGATTTTGCAACTATTAATTCATTACTTGTTATGCCGCAGTGACCAGAGATCCATGCAAGAAAACAGCCAGTTCTGATGTTTACAAATTAAGTGTAAGCTATTTGTCAAAGAGCTAAAATTTATAGAAAAAATTAATGAGGAAGAACTGGAAAGAACTCAAGGACTCAACATAGATAAAGAGTCTGAGAAAAAAAGCCTTCATTATGGACCGATATTCCCTGGGGCAGAAATGTATTGCAGATAATGATTATGCAAGTAATGAATTAAAATATATTTTCTATGGTTTAAACTTCATAACAGCATTTTGGAATTGGGGTTATGCTTATATGGTTACCATTCAATTAAAAGATTGTAGTTTATTGTCATTACCTGTTATGCAATAATATGAACCTCATAATTAACGGAAAGAAAATAGAACAAGTCGATAAATATATGCAACTTGGTGCAACAAATGCACCATTGAAATAAAAATTAGAATAGACGAAGATTCGACGAGCAAAGTGTTATGTCTTCAAAACTCTCCTTTATGGAGTAGAAGCACAAACAGTTAGGTGGCAACTACCAAAGTGTTTGAGATGTGTGTGTACAGGAGAATCCTAAAAATATTATGGATGTACAGAGTAACAAACAACAAATTAACAAATATATGGAAATCATAGTTATAATGAAAACCAGAAAATAACAATATCTTTGACATAAAACACAAGGATCAAAGTATACCATGTTAAGGCATGTTGTGCAAGCTAAAATCCAAGGAAGAAGGACATTGTGGTTGCACAACTTCAGAAAATGGTATGGATGTACGTCAAATAATCTTTTTAGTGTAGCTAACAACCAAGATTAGAGTAGCCATAATGATTGCCAACCTCCAATGAAAAGGAGACCCTTGAAGATGAAGAAAAATTTCGTTTCGGGATATTATAATGGATGAAGATAGTGTGTATGGGTGTTTACTTATAATGTTTCTAAACATGCATTAGTATACATAATGTATTCTTGAAAATAAGCATAAAAATTGAAAATGGTGTTTTTAAAAGATTTGAAGAATATCCAAAACATAATATGTTTATTTAAATCTTATTTTATATCAATTTTTTTTTCCAAATATTAGTGACTTGTTTGTATTATTTGCTCTAAAATCTAATCAATTAACAAAAACAGTCTAATTTTTTTGTTTGTCCCTAAATATAGTTCTAGTTATACCTATATAGATATTACAGTATTTCTTTATTCCTGTTGGGAGATACTTACCAAAAATGTTATTCTCTCAATGTTTTACTATAAGGATATTCTGTATAGTCCATTTTTACTTGAAAAAACCGAGAATTAATTTCATAATACACATTTCTCGGAGATTCTCCACTCAATTACGATGTACAAGACCCTGAAAAATTGCATATAGCCCAGGAGACCTTCGAAACTTCTTTATACTCCAACTCGGATCATATGTTACTCATCATATTCACAATTAACTCACCTTGTTGATGATTCTTTCGAAGAAGACATGTGGATAATTTTTATTCAAAAATATAAAAGCTTCATCGATAAGAGTTATAGCTCTCGCTGCAAATTTTCTTATGAATGGTAATGAAGCCATTTTATTAAAAATGATTGTCTCATTTTCTCCCTCGGATAGAATGAGTGACACTAAAATTCCACTGCCATCCGGTATTGTCTGTAAATTGTCCGGGCAGCCTGTGAAAAACAAATGAAATATTCCAAGTTAACATAGTTATGGAAGATTAAAACTAAAATATGTGGGGTGTAGTGGACCATATTATGCAATGGATCGACGTTTATATTGCTTTGTCACACACACATAGAACACTGATAAATTACACATTCCAATAGGTATCTTTCCCACCCGCCAGTGCTCAACACGCTTGTGCTGTAGAAAGACGTGTTGGAGCCGTTGCGCACTCCGTATTGTTCCCTAAATAATGATTTCATACTCTTTCAGAATCAAGACTATAGTTTTTTGTGGATGTTATATTATATTTCTAAATATGGCATGTTGTGTAACACTCATTGCAGGTCACAGCGGATCGTACAGCACTGTAACCCACCATGATAAGTATATAGAAGTAAGATTTATCTTTTGCTTCGTTTCAGAATAACAACATGCCACGGGAGCGTGAAAGAAAGACTAACATTGGCCTCGTCAGTGAGGAACAGATGAGGAATGACTTCAATCTTATTTTAGACGGGTATCAGGATCAACCAGAGATTAACACCGAATTACACAGTTAATAAATTCTTTATTGGTGAACAGGAGATTTACTAGTAGATTATACTACCAAATGCACCCAAATGTTTTATGGTCTGATTCCAAAAGAAGTTTAGCAGGTTGCATATAAGATAGCCCGGTGGAATGTGGCAGATAACACTCCTATTGATAGTTGATGATAAGATGATAAGAAACTTGATAAAACTTTTTCTATTTACGAGGTTGTTCAGTGTATTAAATTAGCACGTATGAAGGCAATGACACCGAGTAATATTGCAGTGCTTTCCAGTCTACAGGAATATTTCTCTCTAATAGGGATATATTCACTGGAGTACATTAGAGGATCCTTCAAGGTCACACCCATAGCATGAGACGGGACGAATGTAACGCCGTAAAAACTGCCCTGGCTATCACGGACACAAAAAAGGGTAGAGGAAGATCACAGGCCACGTGGTGGACAACCGTTGCCAAAGATCTGGCGCAAGCAAACTTAGATGTAGGGACAATCCAAGATCGTCGGACTTAGCGCCGGAATACGAGGAGGGCCGACCCCATATAAATGGAAGAGGCACAGAAGAAGAAGAATAGGGTTATATTCACTGACACAGACTTAGCTCCGAGTGAAAGAACAAACAGAGACATTGTGCCACATAGGTTACAAAGAGTATTGAAAAAAAAGTCTTACAGTCTGAGCCAAATGAAGACGACAAAATATCAATACGTATTCTGAAGAAAAGGTGGCTTTGACAATGAAGAAGTCAAAAAAGTAGATCCTGACAATTTCTGTCCCGTTGATATTAGTTCCAAAGAAAGTACTTTTGTTTAGTGCAACTTTTTTTTAGTGCAACAAAAAAAATGAAACCCTTTTATATGGGAAAGAAGTACACATCGGCGTTTTAAGGTCTTCATAAATGAAGAATACCAATCACCAAATGTTCCAGATATTGCTTCAGTTCGTTTAGGAGATGTAAAAATGCAACTAAATGGCAATATATTATTATTGAGTTTTCTCACTTAAATTTGTATTAATTTTTTTTTTCACTGATTTGTTTTCAATAATTATACTAATTTTTTTAAAATTTAATTTAGTCGGTTTGGTACAATTAGAATAAACTCTTTGAATTTTGTGATTAAACAGATTGATAAAAATTAACAAACTCATTATTGCCTTATTGTAGGTGTTATATTTTCAATAGTTGACACAGAAGAATTACAAATTACAACAAACTGATAAAAGTTAAGATTGATAGTGGTATAATAATCTTGATTAAAATGATTATTTAAATAAATTAATTCTTTATTTAACAATTATATTGCACAATATCCACTGTGGTCCAGCAGTGGATGTGTGCAATGTAATTGTTAAATAAAGGATTAAATTATCAATAAGCATTGTGCCCCACTATGATCCAGAACAACCCACACTTTAATTCAGTTGATTCAGTTGCGGGGCACAGTGAATAATTAAAAAAAAATCTTTGTTACCAGAAAACTATTATGTTTTTTTCAATATGTTATGTTTTTCGCTGTTTCAAACTGTTATGTTTTTTTCAATATTTTCATTAGCTAATATTCCATTCTATCAAGTTATGAAAATTAGTAGTGAGTTACAAAACTGTACCACAAAAGAAAAGATCAGTACACAATAAGAAGTGATTTTTTAATTTTGTCTTTGGTTACTTTTTAAATGTAGAGGACAAAACTAACCTGGCAGGCCTTCAATGAAAACCTCCTGTTGCCCTTTCATCGGACCTTTTACATAAACTTTACGTAATCTTCCATAGGTAGTTTCGGCAACAACAACAAAGTCTTCATTTGGGGATATGGCGACCCCATTTGCCAAGCTTAACTCGCTCAAAAGCACCTCGCTTTCATTTTTGGCTGCGTTGTAACGTAACAACCTGTAAAGGCAGCGGTGACAATAAATTCATTTGTAAATATTATTTCAATATTTCATTATTGATTCACATGTTTATTTAATTCTACAGCAAATAATAAAAGTGATATTTTTTTTAAAACCAACAGATTTGTTTGTCCGTTTACAAAGTTTTGAATTGTTTGATAAAAAATTTCAAAATTTTAACTAGCTTATCTTTGTCTAGTTCTGGGATTGTATTACAATTAAGGAAAGTCTAAGAATAAATATTGAGAATAATTTACCTTTATTGATAACGAGGCGAATACCAAGGAAGGGTAGTAGGAATATTGCCTAGGATCTAGACATCCCCTAGAGTTCTTTAAAGTTACAATAGGTAAAATTATCTATTCTGAAAAAACGATTGCTTATTGTGAAAAGTAATTTTATTTTTTAGTTCGAAAAGGTCTAGGGGATGTCAGACCTCTAAACTTCCTTCTAGATACATTCCTGCATATAGTCTTATTATTTTTGCCTAACTGAGAAAAAGTCTACAAACTTTTCAATAATTACGACTCTTTCTGTTTTTTAAAAAATTATGAACATAATAATAACTAAATTGAGGCGTTAGTAATAAGATTATTGTTTAAAAAAACTATAAGAATGTTGTGTTGCATGTTTTTGAAGCAATATGAATTAAAAAGAGGAATAATCTTTAAATATAAAGACTTTGGTCAAGAGCAAAAGGAAGTCCCTGATGACAAAAAAATTTAATTTTAATGTAAGAAAAAGAGTGGGGTGGTGGTGAAGGAAATATTTTTTTTAAATTTTTTTTAGCATTGGTCATCGGTCCTTGATATATGTGCAAAATTTGAATAGCTCGAACGCCTAGAAGTGGATGAAAATTTAATTGAAAATAAGACTCCGTTAACTATAATTTTAAGGAATAAAATTATTATTCATTATTATTTTTTTAGTGTTGTGATGTCATTCTTTGTTCTTAATATATGTACAAAATTTGAATTCGGACGCCTGGATTGGATGAAAGTTAATAAAAGCGTGTTAAAAAATAAGACCCTTTAAGCACGAGAAAAACTCACAGTACGAAGATTCCGTTTACACATATGTAAAAGATTAAATATTTATGGGCACATAGTTCTACTATTAAACTATTTATAAGTGTTGATATTATTACTCAGCATATAAATATATATATATATATATATATATATATATAAATATGTATATATACACACATATATATATATATATATATATATATATATATATATATATATATATATATATATATATATATATATATAAAATAATCTTGTTTATAGATAACAATTTAACTGGGTTAGAGATATGTGAATCTATATATTCTCCGATTTTCCTTTAATACTTTAAAAGAGTCTTGTAACCAGATTATCCTAAGGTATAAACAGATTTAGAAAATTAGTTGGAAATGACAAGTAAATATAATTTCCAGTTTCAGAATTATATTAGTTTTAGAAATGAGGCAAGTGTGGCAAGATAACCTCTGTTAACAGTTCATTTTTATTTCATTTGTTTAGAGTCCATTGATACTCCCAGCGGGAATGAAACCACAGGTGGAATAAAAATACTTCAAAAAAAAAAAAATTTTACTATTTTTCTCTATTGAACCCTATATTAAACAGTAACAAGGGTCTCTCATGGTTTGTTTTACATGAAAATCTATGTAACAAAATTGTTTACTTTCCGCAATATTTTTCATTTCGTCTCATAACTAACAGTTCTAATTAATTTAGATCGATCGGCTGTTTAGCAGATTGCTATAAGTTCATCTTACATTTTAATATAAATTAATTTTATAATATATAAATAAAGAAATAGAATTGTGAAAATATTTATATTTTTGGGGTTCCATTCTTTAACTTGAAACAAATTGTTCCATAGTTCAAATTACTGTAGATTTAGAATCATTGGAAGACTTTTGGTTAACTGCTTGTAATTTGGTGTTTTCATAATTTGAAGTTTAATAGTCTTCTGGGGAGGGAACAGATGTTTCGACAATATCTTTAGAACTTTCATGAGTGAAAATCCAATAAATGGTCAATTTTAGAAATACCGTACCAGTAAATACCGTACCAGGTTTGGCAATATGCAGTTCATTTTGTCTTTTCTCTTATTTGGTTTATTTTTAGGTCAAAGCTCTCTTCAAACCCATTAGTGCATAATTGAATTTGAGAATGCTCGCTAATTATAGTTTTAGAATGTTTTAACAGTTAATAGTGTATTGTTCACCTCTGTTTAACATTGTTCATTTTGCCTGTTTGTCAAGCCATTTTAGAACAAAGACGACTGTAATGTATGTCTCATGTTACTACGTTTTACTACGATTCCTCATGTTAATATGTTTACATATTACTATGTGTTACTGTTTGTTTTTTTCTATTTTTCATATAGCCAGTGTTAGTTGTGTGATGGAGATAAATATTACATTATGTATGAATATGCAAAATTACACACACGTGGAATATGTTAATAATTTTTTTTGTTTTTTAATTTCGACATTTTATAAGTATCGAACATCTCCAAAAATGTACTTTCACTCATCATAAATGCAAGGTAAAAAAGTTGACGAAATGAAATTAACAAACAAAATTTTTAAATCCTCTCTATGGAGAAATTTTAACAGTTGTGTTGTATATATTTTGAGTAAGGGCGTGGAGTGAGTTCGCTTTTTTTTTGTAAGTCAACCCACTACTAATTTTCATAAGTTTATCAATAGAATGAAATATAAATTAGTTATAAAAATGAAAATATTGGAAAAAATATTAACAATTTTCTGGTAACGAATTAATGTGTGGGTTATTCTAGTTCATGAATCGTCACATTAAATTTTGATAATTTATAAGTAGTTTTGTAGTGTCAAATGAGTCATCAATTTTTTTTTGACCCTCAGAAGAGTTGGTGATGGAGTATACAGTTACCCAAAATTATCAGCAACACATACAACCAATTTATTTCCATTACTAACGTCTGCCTGCGATTTTCTTCACATGGCTGTGTGTTAATCTATGCTACAATTATACTATCTCAAATTTTTACAAAATCCATTCATGCTCAGTGGAAACATCGTGATTGATTTAAAAAAAAGAAAAAATATGATACGCTATCTCATAGGAATGATACAATTGGATTTCGGGACTCAGGATGCACAGTATCAATACATGCTAAAATAAAATTTACGTAATTTTCCTTACAGACATTATACTACATGATCAAATAGGAAACAAATGAATATCATCAAAGACGGATACTGTGCCTCAACAGTACAACTGTGCCTCAAAAGTACTTTACATTTTGACATAAAAAACTTTAGACCACACGACTGAAGTAAAACTTCACATTCACAAAATATGAACTTTAAAATTTACAATTTTATTCACTTTAAACGTAGAATATTTAATGTATTGAACAAAATAATAATTTATAAAATTATTCAAGAATGAAATGAAATTAAAAAATAATAAAAAAATCACCGTTCGCATAACGCTAGAAAAACTTGCATATATATATATATATATATTTCATGCACTGGCTATGAGAGGAAGAGAGAAAGAAAATGTGTGCGTGCACTGCTCTCTCTTGCTCCTACAGTGTGATACAGACAATAGGCTTGCACTTTGTCTTAGATATACGAAAGACAACTGGTTATGAGAGAAAGAGAGAAAGAAAATGTGTGCTCGCACCTCTCTTTCTTGTCCCTACAGTAATATATGAAACGTAACTCTTTCTCTTTCTGTCTTCACTAACTTATATCTCCCTCTCAACTTCCGTTCGCCTCGTCCGATCACACTTTTCGTAACGCTCTCGTCAAGCATTCACCAGCTTACTCCCCGAGTCAAGCGTGCGTAAAGAAGTTTTACTTCAAAAATAACTTATATTTTAATCCAGGCTATAATCTATTTGTGTACCAAATTTGAAGTAGATGTGTTCAGAGATTACAGAAATATAGAATAACAAACTTTTGTTTTTAAAATATTAGGATTATATGAAACACTTATGGTGTGAGCTTGCTTAGCACTTGCCTCCATTTTCAGGATTCTGTAGTGAAACAAGGAACCCCCATAACTTCGTCGAGTCCATCTTTCCGTCCCTAGCGGCCTCACAATGTCTACAGTTTTAAATCTACGGGCATGAAATTTTGCAAGTAGTTGCTTCAAGTCAGTATTTAAATCAAATTTGACAAAATTATAGAAGTAATTTTTTTTTAATCGTATCTTTCAGTGCATGTAAAGTGGAGGGAGAAATACATTTTTTTCTTGGCTTTTCAAAATTAGTTTGAGGTTTCATTACTATTTACTATTTTTCATTTGTAGTGTGTTGTTTTTCATAAGTGTCATTTACAAAATGTTAGACGACAAAATTATGTGCCATGTGTCCCCACTATCTAATTTTTTAAGCATAGATATAAAAAATTAAAAAATTCAAGAATAGAACTTTCAATAAAAATAATTTTTTTTTAACTTGCATTAACAGTTTCAATAAGCAACTACGGACCCTGCTTTGTTCGTTTTGTGATACGTACTTCGGCAGTTTTAATTTCTCTTCGGAAATTAAACAACATTGTTGAGCTATTTCATTACTAAAAGGATGAAAGTGTATTAGAAATATAGGCAGTTATTTCAATTGGCCAAAAGGAAAAAAAGAAAAAAATGTTCGTATAAAGATTTGTAATTCTTGTAGATAATATGTTAAAAAATCTGTAATTCAAGACATAACTTACCGTCCAGTGCCATCCACGAGGAATTCCAGTACAGCATTTTCTAAATCAGCCACTGACGATGTATGACTCCAGTATATGTCACCGTTCGATGCCAATGATATAGAGTTAAATATTTTAGGAAGTACTCCATTGATTGGGACCGATGGCGAAACTAACAATTTTTTTTCATTTGTCATTAGATTGTATCGCCATATACCTTGCTGTGTATGCGTCACAAACATTGTTCCCAATTTGTCGAATCTTAGAGCAAGTGCTCTGCCACATTTAGGTTCTGGCCTGGTGGTATCTGAGTAAAAAAAGAAAGAAAAAGTCATAATGAAAATGCTTTTGCAGTTTACACGATAAAAAAGTAAAACAATGACTTCGTGAGTAATCAGGAACATTAGCAGCTCGTTCACAGGTGGGCTGATGCAGTGCACTTCCGCACAGAATTATCAAAGAGTTATTTATTAAGATCCCCTAAAGAACTCTTAAAGTATTAATTATTATAAATAATTTATTAGTATTACAGCTTATGAGCTTAATAAATAACTCTTTTCTCATAATTTCGAGTGGAAGTTCACTACGTCAGCACTCTTATGGACGAGCGTTTTACTGATCGGGATGTGAAACTCTTGGATTTAGACGTTTAGAGGCTTATGACGCTTAGATACGAAAATATTATCAGGCCCATAACATGGAATTGAAAAGAAAAATATTGGGCTTTATAGTCTTGGCTCTCACATCAGAGGACAATGTTATAGTTAATTCCTAGACTTCTAATGCCTGAATATCCTGCAGTGTTCATTTCATGCGCTCACATTGTTTAACACAATAGGAGATGCACTGAATCTTAATACGAGTTTCTATTTCATTGACCAATTTAGGAATGGGGTTATAGGGTTGCTTGCTGGTTCACAAACAAATGGTTGCTAGTCAATGGATGTTTATTTGATGTGTGTGTTTCTCTTTTTTTTCATATTGTGCTACTTTTCTGTCTTATTCGTTATTGTTCGTACATTTTATAATCCATTGCTTTTACGCTAAAAATCTCGTGGGGGCAATGCTTTTGAGGTCAGAATTGAGTTATGTCCGGGTGTAGTCCTATCGTCTTCTTTCCTACAGTCCCTTTCTAGTGTTCTCATTAACGTGGTAGATGGTCTGCCACAACCTCTTTTAAATTAAACTTTATGCACATTTTATGGAATCAAATGCTTTGTACCGTCTTCCAAAATTTAATTCTCTTTTAGATTATTCTAACTCCATAATAGATCTTGCTATTATCTTTTTCGTGTGGTATAACATGTTCATACCAGCATAGGCTGTTTTCGGCAATTTTGTTTGGAATTTTTGTCACATAAATATTCCACTGATATGTTCATAACTAATTTTATCTTCCGTGGTTATTCCTCCGGAATATCTGAGCATCGTTATCTTAGTTATATGGAATTTCTGGTAATCAGATTTCATTTGGATTTACAGAACACAGCTGGCGTTACCGCTTTTTCATATATGTTGCCTTTGATCTCTGTAGGTATTGCTCATAATTCCTGTTAGAGATCTCCACTTTAACCAGCTAACATTTATCCAACTTTCATTGTAATTCTCAACAGATGCATTTACTGAGCTTAGGTATTTAAACTTAGTTTATGTTGCGTCAGTAAATTCGGATAGCTTACACTGCGTGTATTCTATTTTGGTCCTACTACCCCAAAGTCCATTGCACATCAGTGCAGAGCACTATGTAGTCAAGTTATTCTCTACTTCTTCCAATGACTCTGCTATTAGTACTATATCACTGCATATAGTATATTCCACGGAACTGATTTTTGTAGGTGCTTCATGCCATAGTTCATGACAATGTTGAACAGCAGAGGGCTGAGCGTTGAGCGTTGCTGAACCCCCACATTTATGTTGAATTCTGTACTAGTGCCAGGAGAGCATTTCCACGGGATAAAGAACTAAATAGGGCTTTGGTTTGAAATATTTAAGTATAGGCTAGTTTCAGCATTTAGAAGTGTAAATTCAGCAAAATAAACATGTCCATGATATTTTGAAATGTACATTTTTATAAAATAGGAAATATTTGAAGCGTCTAATAATAAAGTTGTTTGAAATAATAAAATTTTCTACTTTCTGAAAAATTTTTTTAAAACCAACTTTAAAAAAATGTATATATATATATATATATATATATATATATATATATATATATATATGTATATATATATGTCTACATAGACGTCTTATACAAGAAAATAAATAATTACATGAAAACGGAAATCGTTTCCAACTTTCACTCACCACAAGGATATCCTAACTCCATTACGAATTTCAATTCCTGCGAAGGTGTCATTTTGAATAACTTATTTCCCGATGTGATGAAGTACAGCTCGCCATCGTAAACTGTAAGGCACTCTGGTCCGATGAATTTATTCACGAACAACCTCTTCGCATTGTTCAAACCTTTTTTATGAACGGAGAGGTTTTCTAAATCTTTGGTTGGAGGCAATCTGAAAAACATTATTATACTTACTATTTGAGTTATTATTAAACTACATAAACTAAAATCTGTGTAAAACTAAGAAAGTGAGTGAAATGAAAATAATATAGGTCCCTGAGATCAAAAGTACTTGTGATTTTAAAAATAACTTATTTTGAATAGAAAAAAAATTACTTTCGTAATAATGTATAACCAGCCTTGAAAAGCTAAAGGAAAAATGACATTTGTACATTAAGGGCAGGATCTACCATATGGCGAACTGAGCTGTCGTTCCAGGTATTGGAGCAACAGAGAATGCCAAAACTCATCTAAGAACAATACTATATTTTGTACTTCCACAATCAGATTTTTAAAATGTGTACCCTGATTAAAATAAATTTACTTATAAATTAAACTTGTTAAATAAAGAAATGTTATCATTACATACATTGATTTACCACTATATAAAGAGTGCCAATTTAGAATCTCGCTCTACCTTTAAAACAGATTGTGGCCAGTACTGTAGATTTAACCAGAAGAGCCTTAATTAGTGAAAGTTTTGTTTTTAAAATAAATGAAATTTTTATGAAATCATGAACTTATTCTTTTAAAATTGACACCATTTTTAGGGTTCTGCACATAGAAAAAAAAAATCTTTTTAAGACCATTTACGTGTTCATTCATATGCCCTTTTAGCACAGTTGTATTTTTCAGTTATTTCTGTGTTCGAACCTTAAAATTTCACATAGTGATAAAGTTCACTAACTTGTAAAAATTACAATACTTAATATTAAAAGATATTTACATGTCAATTTTCGAGGGAGCAAATTAAATGACTGAATTTTTTTTTAAATTCCATGTATTGCGTAGAGCAGGGAGATTCTCTATCTTTTTTTTATGTTGAGCATCCCCAGCATCCCCAGCATTATAAAAATATGTTGTATTTTTCAGTTATTTTTGAGTTCGAACCTTAAAATTTCACATAGTGATAAAGTACACTAACTTGTATAAATTACAATAATTAATATTAAAAGATATTTACATGTCAATTTTCGAGGGAGCAAATTAAATAACTGAAATTTTTTTTTAATTTCATGTATTGCAGGGAGGATAAAAAATATGTACATATCCCATTCCAATTTTTTTTATTGTTCAAATAAAAAACACATAATTTTCACGACATTTATTTCTCAATTTTAAGCATGATCAAATACATTAAAATTTTGGTGTTCTCCCCTAAAAATAATTAGTATAATTAAATAATAAAATTGTATTAGTGCTATGTTTGCATCTGCATGTTCTGAACTAGTTGGTTGATGAAATTTCCAGATTTTGCTGGAGCTATTGTCAAGTCTCTGTCGGTAGTAAGATGATTTTGCTGCTTAGTTTTGATTTAAACCGATGCTGAAAAACTTGTCTCACATAAATAAGTCGAGGAATATGGCACAATTATTCGCAAAGCAAGAGAGACAACCTTTGGATTAAGGAGGTAACGTTTTATCCAAAAATTCTCCAATGTCAAGAGGTGGAGGTCATTTTCATGGTGGATTATTCTTAAATTTTTTAAATGTTGTCGTTATCATCACTTAACATTAAAGATTAATTTTGATCAGAATCGGAGTCTGAGTCTGAGTCTGTGAACAATAATACGGAACGGAGTCTGAGTCTGTGAACAATAATAGATTCTTTTTAACTATTTTCGTTCCCATTAAACTCAAAAATTTTTTCGCTGTTTTTAATTCTTTTGCTCGCTGCTTCATATTTTTAACCACCTGTTTTCTTTCCTTTTCTTCCTGCAATGCTTGGAGTCTATCTTTTTTTCGGTGTATCAATAAATATTTTTGATTTAACTTTCTCCCTCCTCTTTTTCGATGAAGCTTTTTCACTGAATACTTTTCTTGAATATGGTCTCATTACTGCACGAGACAATACTAGCTTACAACCAGATGCAAAAGTTTATTTCAACAGCTGGTATCTCACCTTCTTTACAGTTTTCGATAACGTCAACAGTTTAGCTTATTTCCATCTTGACAAAGTCCATATCATGTGTTTCCTTTCCTTTTCATCTGTGGTATCTTGAAAACTTGCAATAAAAATTTCCACAGGTACAAAATCGTCTTCACCAAAAGCTAGTCTATTGAATGTCCAAACTCCAAGTTTTGAAAAGCCGCTTGTTATATTTTGTGGGGTAAAGTATTCTAAAAAGGCTGATTTTGTTAATTCCACTACAGTGTAGATTGATAAAGTCTTTTCTACATTCTGGACGTGCCAATCGTTAAAAGCTGTTTTCGGTTTGGCTTTAAAAGGTCCAAAAATACTTAAGGTTGTAATTTATGTGATGTATGTGGTGAAAGAGACAAGTGGATAATACCATTGTCGAGTAGTATGAGTTGTAATATAAACTGACCTTAAAAATAACACACGGTTCACTTCGATCGGATAATTAGTCTATGAGATATTATCCCTTCTATGGTTAAGTTTTGAATCCGTAAAGTCGAAAATCGTGGGTTCACTTTCTATGTCTCTAGTTCGCTATGTCTGACCGCCGCGAATGTCGGAGCAGTATTGGCATGCCTTTATCCTTCATCTTTAAAACTGAATCAAGATGGCAGCACTATGTCTATTTTTAGATGAGTTATGGAAATTTGAAGTTACTTCAGGAGAAACTGTCGCCAATTCGGGAGCGATTGTCTCTCCATATCCAGCACCGATTTTACATCAAAATGGTTCATTCTCAAGATCGATTTTTGTGGAGGCTCAACTCGACTGTTCGCTAATAAAGTGAATTATTAAAAAATGTAATCACGATGTGTCTAAAATGATATTAAAAAAAAATTATACATAAATATATATATATATATATATATATATATATATATATATATATATATATATATATATATATGTATATATATATATATATATATATATATATATGTATATATATATATATATATGTATATATATATACACGATTGTAATAATGTTGATTCATAGTGTGGTGAACAATTATCTTATATAGCAAAAAAATTAATTTAACTTGTTTTGCTGACATCGAGTACTTAGCCTTGCAGAAAAGATAGCCAAAAAAGCAAAGGTTGAAAAAACTCAGAGCAAGGTCGTAACTAACTTAACGTCAGTTTATAGGTGCTGACGACTCCCGCGTAGAAAATAACAAACTCAATAACCATTTTTGGTTTTATCACGCGATAATGTTTATTTTTTAAATATTTTTTTACCTGTGGAAAACTGACTATTGCTTTAAATCCGAAAGTTCCAATGTATGGATGGTCGTTTTGCTATAAACTTCAAACGTCTTTTTACTTTTTTCACTTCTTCCACTTTTCTAGGTCTTTTGTTTTTTTTTTATTTTTAAGATTAAGCAATTTACATTCGCAATTGTTTGTTAAAAGTTTGGAGACAAAAGAAAATGTGAAATTAGTTGAAAGAATTATAAAAAAAGTTTCGTTGCAAAAATTGCAATTCGTATAGGTTTTTTTTTGGAAAATCGATCTTTTTTATTAAAATAAATGATGAGCGGACTTTTTAACCATCCAAAACAGAGTTCTAAATTTTATTTCAGTTAAATAAAGCGAAACAGTAAAATATTAACTTTTGGTAACGTGTACTTATTCAAAAAAATAAAAATAAAGTTTATTTCTATTATAGCAAAAATAAATAAATAACAGCTACTCACTTTATGGAGGAGAACTTCGCGTCAGGTGGTATTCCAGGCATATACACGAACAAAACGGAAACAAAAATAAACCAGAAAACAAATTTCAGCAAACTATTCATCATTTTGTTGCTAGATTTTTATTTAGATTAATTAGAGTAGGTCAAGGTAACGCAAATGGCACGTTTAGTATTTGCGAGGGTCAAAGGAATACTGACTGAATAGTTTAAACACAAATAAATATACTGTTTACACCGTGTATGCTGCATTGCCGGTAACAAGTAATCTTAAATAATGTTACATAGTGATGTCAAAATAATATAAAGCTATATTATCGATTTTTTCTATATAACTAAGAGGTTATACCATATTCATTCACCGATAACACCGTTTATCGGTCATTTTTTATCAATGTAAACATTATCTGTACATGGAGATGTGGCGCGGAAAAAATCTTAAATGGCAACGCCGATTGGTCGCATTTTTTTAAATATTGTAAAAAAAACAAAATATGTACAATTAATAAGCAGAAATATTAAAAAACAACTATTCATGATTAATGAATTTATATCTATTGTTATTACAGTGTTAATATTTAAGTTAGTAAGATAACTGCAATAGTGTTTATGTAAAAATGCGACCATTATCTCTGTATGTATAACTTAATTTACCACAAACATTTTTTTAATTACCCTTATAGAAGCGAATTTAAACTATTGTAAAAGTTCTGTTCCCCCGTATTCTTCCAAAATACGCCCAACGGAACACCAACTGCTATTTTTTAACATATTTTATAAGTTAGTTTTTATTATCTTAACAGGAAGAAAACTAAATACTTATAAGATCTTTCAGGATCTGAAACTACTTGAGGTAGAAAGTTGGAACTTATAAAATGCCAATTGTGAGTACTTGAGATGGGTTAAAAAAAATTGCAAGTATTTTTATGTTATTTTGGAGCGCCGAACAATGTTTTTATAATATTAATGTCGTATCAAATGAAAGTAACGATTTAAGGATTTTAAAAATATAAATTACTAATTAATAATTGTTGTTTGAAAATAAAAATTATAAAAACATTGTAATGTTGCGTTTATTTACTTTATTTTTCTAAAAATATTAATAAAAAGATCTTACATAAAAATGCCAAGAAAGATCGTTAGTGTTTTAATAATTTTTTTTACGTAAATTGTTAATAGCAGTTGTTTGTTAAATACAATTTGTGAAAAATTGCCTTTAACTGTCCCCCGTATGTAAGTATGTGACACGTCTTCCTACGTAATAATTACTTCGGGACCTGTTTTCATTATATGCCTATACTGTTTCTTCGGTGTACGATTTCTTTATCATGGTTCATGGTACTGATACAATTTTATTTACGATTTAAGCATACTGCTACGTACATTTCAATCCGATTTTTCTTTTTTTAGGAGATATTGTGACCAAATTTTGTCACCTTATTTTCCTTATGATCATCCGATTAATTGTCAATTTGTCGAAGACGGATCTCTTATAAAATCGAAGTTTAAATTAATTATTGTATACCGCACGAATGTGTGATTTATCATCGATTAGGGCATCAGTTACGAGTTTTTTTTAGAAGAAATTATAACTCGGATAATTTTACAAGTTCAATTTTTAAACTTTTTGGGAAAAGATCTTCTAAAAAATTATGCAAGTCTTTAAGTTTTTTTATACTTATTATGATTCAAATGTGGCTTTGCGTCGTGGGTCTTCTATATCTACGTACTTGTACATGAATGACATCACGTTATAGTTCGCAATCCTTGACCGATTTTGGTGATTTTTTTCCATCGATTAATTAATATACTATCAGAATACAAGTCTATTCATCTTCGCAATGATTTTATGAATAGTTTAATTTTTGTAAACGATTATTTTAAAGACGCTTTTATTTTTCGTTCTCAGAGATTGTTCATAACCTCCGTTTTGTGTGGAGCTCCCTACCCTTTTTCCTCCTTCCATACTATTTTTAACTTTTTTAAAAATTTCTAACTGTTTTTTAATAAACAATAAAATACTTTTGATTTTATCTACGATTTTTTATGAAGTATCATATAATTAATTAATTTATGGTAAAGTTAAATGAATATTCACCATAAACTTTTGTTTCACCTGTCGCTATTCAGTTACTTGCCAGATTTCAGACTTACTCGATTATCTAGTTAGCGTATCGAATTTATCTAGTTAGCGTAAATCTAAACGGTTAAGCTAATTTTGTGTCTCTCTTATTTACAAAAATGAGAGGGACAGATATTAAAACAGCCTATCTTTTTTCTAGATTTGTAAATATTAGCAGAAAGAAATAAAGATAGGATGTCTTTACGCGCTGTCTCTCTTACATTTGCTCTTAATTAAACCAACTGATGGACAATAATAAGCATGAAGAAAATAAATAGGCTACTACCTACGTATGGGAAATAGATAAGACAAGGTATAAAGGAAGGGCTGTTCAACTCGCTTCCTTGGATTTTAATAAGAAATTATTAATTGTCATTATCTGATAAAGGAGACTTTCTAACACTAATTTAATCGTTCGAAATATTAGAATTAGTTAATTAATATTATTCGAATATTCACGATCGCTTATGGGTAAAATAAAAATATACAATGTGTATTTGACCGTTCGACATCAAGCGAAAATCCAGTCACTATTTGTCATAAATACTTTAAAACAATAAAATAAACGATTATGCTAAGAGTATTTTTTTTTCAAACAAATTAAATAGCATTTTAAAACAAATAAAACGTAAACACCGTGTGTTGTTATTAGACACGTAAAAAAAAAAGTTATTTTTTATTTAAAAGTTATTTTTTAATAATTGAAACTCTCTTTTTGACAGAAATTTGCTTTTCTGTAAGTAAAAAATATCAAATTCTAAAACGTCGCCGCCACATGTGTATTCTAACTCTCCTCATAAGATCATAAGGTCATTCTCAACAAAAAAATATATTTGAATTAATTCTAAATCGATTTCATGAGCAAAATCTTTATCGAATCGTAATTCCGAAATCGATAAACATTTTTCATTTAGTCGGTGAGAAATTAGTGTCACAGCTCGATAATCGTCAATTTCTTGACCGAATATAAAGTGTCCAGTGTGCGGTTGGCCTTATACAACTTGTTTGTTATAATTAATCGATAGTTTAACGGCCTATTGCGAGCATGTGACATGTGCATCAGGCAGATGACGTGTAATGAATTAAAATAGCCAACTCGCTATCTCAGACCATTGCAAAGGTCTCTTAGGTCCACGGGCCAATTAGATTTCTTGCAGGGTCACAAAGAACTTAACATATAATCATATCTAAAGCCTTAAACTTATATACGCGTATGATATATGATTAAACTGATATCAGAAAAAAAATGGAACAAGTGACGGACTTAAAAACCATAAATAGTTATAAAGTTATTGAGATGTCAATAGAAGAACGATTTTCTTTTGAAACCTATTTGGAAATTGCATCAATTTGCATTATGAATATCAGTATTATGATATATGCTTAAACTGAAGTCGGAAAAAAATGAAACAAGTGACGGACTTAAAAATCATAAATAGTTATAAAGTTATTAAGATGTCAATAGAAGATAGATTTTCTTTTAAAACCTATTTGAAAATTGCATCAATTTATATTATGGATATGTAAAGCACGGCTATGCGGCTAAGCATAGCACAAAATAAAACATTAGAAGTAGTTATCGTTAATTTTCTTTATTTTTGTATTCGGTTGCATTGTGCAACGCAATATTTGTACTAAAATTTATTACTATTATTTTGGATACTTTATTACGACAAATTATTTTGTGAACCAGAAAGTTGACAATTTTTACTAAATAATATGTGTAACAAGTTATTATAATCGAGAGGTTTGACAAACATTTGTGATAAAAATAAAATTGTTAGGATGAATACTCTTGATATGACATTATTAATCTTTATCTTGCATTAAGGGGCTGAGTACCGCCGATGACCTTGAAGACTACGATTTTCAAGCTCCACCCCGCAGAATAGAGACTCCGCCCCTTACACTTCCCGACAAAAGTAACGCCACGCCAAACGTCCGTTGTAAAAGCTCACAATATAAACCGCGCCAATACATTTTTTTAAGCGTCACTATTATTTTTAAACGTTAGTTAAGGGTGTGTTTACATTTTTTAACGAGAAACCTTCATTTTTGCCAAGTTCACTCTAAACTCTGGTGATATATATATATTATAATGATTTTAATATGGAAAAATAGATCAAACCTATTATTCAAGCCGACTCACTTTTTATTAGTTTCATACATTTATTTCATGAAAAGCGGCTTTTTGCAATTAATTCCTTGTCATTTCACCTTCTTCAATTTTTACAGAAAACAATTTAGATTGACGCAATAGTAAAAGAGAAAAATGTTTAGTCTATAAACATTCTATCATTCATTTGGTAACATTAGCTTGTCATTCCGCGTCGAGATGTGCCACAGGGCGGCCGTGTTCTGGCCGATCTCAATAAAAATGTACGCAATGTATTTGTATACTATTGATGTATTAATAGTATGATTGAACATTCTTAGCCATGATGAAATGTAAATTTTATGTAATATAATATTTTAATTTATATATATATATATATATATATATATATATATATATATATATCACATATAATATATTCTTTTTAGGACACCCAATACTTGCCCGGAGAGTTTAGTGTTTACCCGGAGTGGCGATTTGGCAAGCCGCTAACCCACGTGCACAAGCTCATGCTAGCCGTACGCAATCATTATATATATATAGATTCTTTTTTACGATTACCGAACAGCTAATAATATTGTTATTTCGCTACACCCGCCCTATTACGTAACTAAATATTGAATTTAATTTATTTGTTAAATTACATGAAACATGACTATTAAAACATAATTATATTATTAATGTACTCACTCATATTGTAGTTATGCCGAAATCATTTATCACATGACTTAAATAGTTTGTAAAATATTGCACAGAAAAAAATTTTCAATTAAATTTTATTCACTTAATGTACACTGAAAAATTACTTCACTTAATATTTGATTAGCCTTAAATATGTAATATTAACCGTCTTATTGTAAACACAATCGCGCTCACCTAATTATCGCGTTAATCACATTATCAATCATTTGAATATTTCCCTTATTCCTATTAAAATTTTGCTAATCCTTTCGCGGAAAGTCTCTTCATACGTCGATCGATAGATACAATACAATTAAAGTCTGAACAATAAGATGAGTAAAAATATTTATCTCCAATTAATTTCTCGCTTATACATGGTAAACTATAACACTGGTAAAAGAATAATTTCAAATTCATTTAAATAGTGTAACAGACGAAGGTATTCAAATTTCTATATTTTAGTCCTATAGTTTATTTTTCCTAATTATTAGGTTTCTGTACTTCAAGTATAAGAACCAGGATAACCCAATCAATCTATATCAAATCTATAACTCGGCATTATTTTATATTACAAAAGAAGAAAAAGGTTTTCTGTTTTAACTGGCCTAAACTATACGATACACAACAAACGATAACGAAAAATGCATTAATTCGTGCACATGTATTGTAGGCAGTACCCTATATTACTAACTGAGAGACCTTAAAAAGAATCGTACGATAGAAAGGGAAAGGGCATGATAATAGCGCTAGCGCTTTTTATTGGTCAACTTCCCGTTAACTTAACGTGGGCTATATTATGCCTTACTACATTGGTACTGTAATTTCTCTTATGATATATCAACAAATTAGAACTGATTCCTTTCGTTTTAAAAAACGTAAACAAAATAACAGGTGCTACAAAGCTGCGTTACATTATTTATTTTTATATCAATAGTACTGTGTCGTAATTTCTTTGCATTTTAAATATTGTGTAGAGACATCTTAGATTTAAAAAAAGATTTAAAAAAGATATTTAAAAAGATTTTAGATTTTAAAAAGATTTTAATAAGTTTTGCTATTACCTATACGGAATGTAGCCTTGAATGTCACATAAAACAATTGTAAGAAGCTGTCTTCATACTGTGCAACATTTAGTTCGGAAAATTATGGAAGTATCTCGTTGATTTCAAAAAGAAATATGAAGTTGTAATTTTTAAAGAATTATTTTATGTTTGTTTTGTTTTGTCCTTGCTAATAGAACAATTTTTTTACTAATGAAAATCGTAATTATATATCGGTTTTTAGATTATATGATAAATTAAACGTCCATTGAATTATTTTTATTTTCTTTGGCCACAATTCTTTTGATTTACTAACAGCCCATAGGCCAGTGGCGACATAAAAATTTCGTAGAGTATATATTTTTTTCTCACAAATATATATTTAGTATTATATTCTAATGTTATTTTTTTACCTTACTAACTATAATTACATAATATTACAGCAGATGTGTACGTGTTGCTTTTAAGAATCGTACAATATTATCTCCAATTAAGTATTTCTTACATTAGTAATATTATAAAATAATTATAATACATGAGTAATATTTAGGTGATTTTTTGTTTATTTTGGTTTTTTAAACTTTTGCCTTAAAGTAAAAATTGAGAACGGCACCGTATATAGGGTTAGCCCGGAAATCCAAATATTTATCTCGAATAGCGGAAAAGTGATGAGTTCGGATATAATTTATTTATTTATTTATTTATCACCTATGGATTAAAAACAGATACAAGTCATAGTGATATACAAAATAAGAGTTTTTTAACAATAAGATTAACTTATATCCTAACATTCCCACGTGAAAGTAATATTCTACATACATATATCCTCAGTCTTTTCTAAATATTTCTATAATACATTAAATATTCAGAAATTTTATAAAATATTAAATTAAATTTTGAATAAAGTAATATTTTTAACAAACAAGCAATAAATATTGAAATCAGTCTTTCATTTAAAGTTCATTGTATGAGTTATCAGTAACAGAATTAATAGTAATAACCATCCCATTTATAACAATATCGATTAAATAAAAAGAAAAAAAAACACATCACATCGATTTGAATAAAATGAAAATGTAGTGTCAATGCTTTCAAAGGACTAATGGTTGTATAATATCCGTTTAACTGACTGTATTGAAGTACTGAGCTAGCAAACATGTCTAGAGAATGAAATTTTCCGTCGCAATCATCACAAAGCCCTGCGTAGTGGTACACGAGCACCGGCATTAGTGCGAGTGGTAGGTAGATATAACAGTGCGGTGCTACGGGTCTCTCTCCGTGGCACACGAAACTGCAGCTGATTAACTATATCGACGCAATCGTAACGACTATGGCAAATATTATAAACTATAACTGCTCCGAGTTCGATACGCCTTTCGTGGAGAGTACTGTATTTGAATGTGTACAATGCATTATAATAGTCTGTTTTGGTTGTATTGAAGCGATATTGCAGTATAGAGCGATATTAGCGATATTGCAGAGGTGTATCCGTGACAAAAGATCACTACATAAATTCTGTTTCCACTTTTAAAGATATGAAATCTCGAAAATGTCCAATAAACCCTGCGGTTGCTTACCGACACAGTATTATAACAGTAACTATTCAACCGATGTTTCGGCAAAAGATTTTTCCAATGGTCGATTTTTGTGGACGGAAAGTTCGTGATAGTTTTACAGTAGCATAAGTTTGTTTTCAGGTGGTCCAGTATTCGGTTTACAGCGTTCGTAAATTATATATACTTCTCGGTAACTTGTATTGTTTAGTAGAATAATAAAATAAAAAAAGCGTTTTGTTTGCTACAAGTTGCCATTAGTTGATACGAAACACAATTTATAAGCTTTCTTTTAGGATTAATTAAGGGTGATATGAGTATAAAACATATTTTTCCGCAAAAGGCAAATTTGTGGAACTTATTTGCAGGAGAAAAGGAAAAGCCTAGGACGAGGCGTTTTTCATGAAAAATAGTTGAAAGATTGAAAATTTAATACATTATCTCTTGCTCCGGGAATTTCAGTAAACGTGAATATGCTTTGAGGGTTTTACAGAGATAAAGAGACATTGTGTTCTTTGAGACACTGAGCCACATAGTGTCATTTAACCACTAATGTGAATATGCTTTGGGGGTTTTACAGAGATAAAGAGACATTGTGTTCTTAGAGACACTGAGCCACATAGTGTCATTTAACCACTAACGTGAATATGCTTTGGGGGTTTTACAGAGATAAAGAGCCATTGTGTTCTTAGAGACACTGAGCCACATAGTGTCATTTAACCACTAACGTGAATATGCTTTGGGGGTTTTACAGAGATAAAGAGACATTGTGTTCTTAGAGACACTGAGCCACATAGTGTCATTTAACCACTAACGTGAATATGCTTTGGGGGTTTTACAGAGATAAAGGGACATTGTGTTCTTAGAGACACTGAGCCACATAGTGTCATTTAACCACTAACATGAATATGCTTTGGGGGTTTTACAGAGATAAAGGGACATTGTGTTCTTAGAGACACTGAGCCACATAGTGTCATTTAACCACTATGATTAGCTAGCTGGCGATATTTATTATTTAAAAAGACTTAACAATATAAATATATTATTACCATAATAATAATAGACGAATAACTAGGGGATGTTCTAATCCGTGATGAAATTTATGCAAGCAACGAAATCTGCCATTTTTCTGCCCTCTCCTGTATTTTCAGCAATATCGGTTCTACGCTATTCTCTTTAGTAACATGAATTTTTCTTAATAATTTGAGGAAGAATGGGATGGGAACAGAGACCGAAGTGAATGAAGTTTGTCAGAATGAACTGACAAACTTCATTTGCTTCGAAACTTAAGAAAGCAATTAACATTTTCTCTCTTTACACAGACAGTTGCAGATTGTCAAATAAAAGGTGAAATACATGGGTTTTTAATGATTTTTTATTGGAATAGGTGGTTTGGAGATTCACTTGTAACTGATACGTTTCAAACGTAATTTGTAGGATCCGCGAACTCATTGAAAATAGTGAAATTTTCCATTTTCCTGGCATTTAAATTTTAATAGCCTATTCCTCTGTATATTTCAAATTGGGAAATATTTAATTAGGGTAGTGGAAATATTCGATTAAGGTAGTTAGTATCCTTAAGTAACAGATAAGAAACTACTGGGCAAAAGCAATAGAATTTCGCTTAATTGAAGCAAATATAGGTATACTGTTTATATAACCGGTTATCGTTGAAAAAACCGGTTTACCATTTAATAAAACGGTTGATCGATATTTGCTTCGAACTTATGTTTTCAAGACTAGGATTAGGAAGCATTTTAACTAAAATATAATATGGTAAGTAGAAATAGAAGAAAATAAACATTTTAAGAATTTAATTATCTATTACTCATTTTAAGAATTTATTGAAGTCTCAAAAAAAGAGTTTATTGAAGTTACGTGATATTTATAGACTAGGTCAATGGTAAAAATTCATACGAATATATAAGCCTAGTGCCTAGTTTTAACAAAATTTCAGACTTTATTAGTTTAGAAGTTACAGGTCGGGTTCATGCTTACCCATTATATTATCCTAGTAATAATTTACTGGGTGACTGAATTTTGTTTTAATAACATTTTATGTATTATAATTACTTACGGTTTATTTATCAATGGTATTCTCCACAGTTCAGTTATTTATTCTTAGCTTTAGTCGAATACAGAACTGTACATCCCTATCTTGTAACATAAACACTCTTACCATAGCAAGTAAACTATAATAATTAGCTATATACATCCAAGAACTTCCTAGATTGTAATATTATGCATTATTATTTTAAACATCACTTCTATGTAGCTATTTTTATATATACTAAATCATTAAGTTTAGTATTACGACTCCCATTCCGTAATTACATAATTTTGTAATTACGTAATTTCGTAATTACGTAATTACGGGCTAATTGCCACAGTTTTTATAAATCCATAACTCCAGTGTAAAATTTCGTATATACATACATCTTGATTTAAAAAATAAAAATGATGTACCGATCTAGTATTAATTTTCATTACATTACACGCTGAAAATGTCTAAAATTACATACCAATATAGGTTGTAAAGTAACATTTTAAAAAGTAGACGGTAACAGTCTCTCTGTATTAACTAGTTGCGGTGCGGTAATTCCCCGTGATATATTTTAGATTCTGATGGTATACTCACGACACAACGAATATTGAACGTGAATCAGTCCTTTCAAATAAAGAATAGAGTTCAATATAGTCTAATGACCTAACTAAGGGAACCCACGCAAATTGCGATACAGTGCGGGTGAGTCCTTTTGGAGACTACCGTAAATACTGCTTTAAAAATTAAAATAAAGTTTTTTTTAAATGTTCGATCACACGCGCACACGCGCTCACGCACGCGTACACGCATGCGCACTCACGGACGTACGCACGAACGCAAGCACACACACGCGTCCGCCCGCCCGCTAGCCTGCCCGACCGCACGCAAGCACGTACACACGCACGTATGCACGCACGCACGCACGTTTTTTAAGACAAGGTGAACAAAAGGTATTCTTACAACATAAATTTTTAAATACCTCATTTGATAAAACAACACGATAAAACCCTAGTTTTAGAGTGGACACATATTAGATACTTGTTGCTCGTAGATAGTTTAGTCTTTAAATTTATGGCAAAGAAATATTTGGAACGGCGCACATTATAGGGAACAGCCCAGACAGTTTTGCCATCAGGCTGTCCGCCGACTATCGGCTGACCACTGACTGTCACCGTATGTACGCGGTTGACACAGTTTTTGTACGGTGGACATAGAGAAGATGTTTTGCGCATATGCTGTCTTGCTCACATGAGCAAAACAAAAGTCTGGCTCGTACCATGCCTGCTTAGGTGCGCCCGCCCTTTCTCTTCCAAAATTATATGTTTTAACTGATGTTAAAATTCATCTATATTGCAATAGCATGCTAACGCCAGGCTTTGCATATACTATCGATTTCGACAGAATAAAATAATTAAATACTACGTGTATTTAATTATTTTATGCGTGACAGTACATGTCCTGCAAAATATTGTCTAAGTATCGACAAGCAACAGGCTTAAAGCCTGATTATAGGACTAAGACAATTAATATTAATATGGATTAGATATTTGATTAGCTAAACCGGCCAAGTGCCAAGTGCGAGTCTTGATTTGAGTGCCAAGTGCGAGACAAGACGAAAATTTAAATTATTTCGTATACAAAAATTAGATTATATTTATCAAAGATGCTGTAAAAAACAAAGTTATCGCTGCGTTGGTACCGAAACTATCCCATATCTTAAAAATTACACAACAAATCTTAAACAAAGTTCTTTGAAAGTTTACTTTATGTTCTACTACCATAATTTACTTTTAGAGTTTTACACACTTTGTTTGAAAAGTTCGAGGGGGTCGCACGTTTCTGCGGTCGATACCAAAAATATCCGACGTATCGAAAACTACCCCACATATCTTATACAAATCAATTTTCGCTGAAAGGTTACTTTATATTCTACTACCACAATTTACTTCTAGGATTTTACAGACGTTATTTGAAAAGTTCGAGGGAGTCACGCGTTTCTGCGGGCAGTACCGAAAATATCCTATGTTTAAAAAACTATACGACATATCTTAAACAAACCAATTTTTGCTGAAAGTTTATTTTAAGTTATATTACTTTATTTTTTCAGGCTTTACACACGTTAGTTGAAAAGTTAGGGTGGGGGGAATTGTTGGAAAGTTAGGCCTTGTTGGTTAGGTTAGGTTAGGTTAGGTTAGGTTAGGTTAGGTTAGGTTAGGTTTGTGAAGTGTTTGTTAAGTGCGTATCTCACCAACTATTGACTTAAATATAAAAGTTATTTTGGAACCTCTATATTATTTTAAGACCTATCTAACGATACCCCACACGCCTATGTGCACTGGATTTGGTTTTTATCCCTCAGTTACATGTATTGAATGTCACCCTAATATTATTTTTTTTCATAATTCCACTATTTCATTGTATAGCGGTTCGTAGAAGACACATATCAGACACCATCTATATTTCATATATAATGTGCCGAGTCTCCGAGCAAAATGCTGTAACATGTGAATAGACAGAGAGACGGACAGATGGAAAAGACTTAATTATAAGGGTTTCGTTTTTGCTATTTTTCCAAATTGATTTTCTAAAGAGATATATACCCCTGAACATTGAGTTATACAATGATGATAGTCAATTGCATGTGCTATTTTTGTGTAAAACCGTTAAAAAGTTTCGTTTTAGCCATTTGGCCACGGAAACCTAAAAATGTGATGGCTGTGCCATGTTTGTGTCAAAATTTTTTATATTTAGATTTTGATATTAATTATATTTGTATGAGTTGTGTGAGGATATTAAACACTTTTAATATACGATTACTAAAATCATGAATTTGACGTTTGACACCTATTTCTGCAAATATAGCATTTTTCAGGACTTTTTTTCTATTAAATATTTTGTTTGTTCATTCATTTATACACAGAAAAAAGTGAAATTATCATTGGTGCTAAAGTATCCATCTTTAAGGATGGAAGAAATGAAGAGAGACAATTATTTAAAGATATTTCAATCTGTGACCAGAGAATTGTGACAAAGGCATATCGCAACATTTGTTGTATCATTATTAGGTTTGAGAGTAAAGGTTTTAGTGCGTGCGTTTGCTTTCTTAGTAAATTTTATAATTATATCTGTCGGCCTGGGTAATCACACTTTTTCGATCCATCATTGTCCAAATTATGAGAGTGTTTACCTGTTTTTATTTTGATTTTTCCTTTTTGTACACACAGCGAGGCATTACAAAACGTTGTAATGCATTTTTTTCACACAAGTCTACTTTAATTGCACAAACATAATCAATTATATTTTTCCGGAAAACGTGCTGAAAAAAATCCACTTTTATTTCAGCCATGCAAAATTTTCAGTCACGTGATATGTAAATTCCACGATAAACCACAACAAATAATTAAATTGTTTACCGTCATTCTATAGTGAGATAAATATCGTTTACGGAATTCTGTTAATGGGATCGCACTATCTTACTCGCACATTTATATGAAGTTGGTCATATATCAGTCTGCTAAGATCTGTGCAGTGCATGTTGACGTCACGCGTTCTGATTTTTGAGCAATTTTCGTTCAGATGATCAGCCGTGAATTTTAAAGAATAATGTTCTTTTTACGCGTTCTAATTTTTGAGCAATTCGTGTTCAGGTGTTCAACCATGAGTTTTAAAGAATAATGTTCTTTTTTATTTAATAATCATGTCTAAGCACAATTTACTACAATTGGGCATCGTTAATCATTATTCTTGATCAGAAAACTTTGAACACTTTGACGAATTTTTCTCAACCAGAAAATAGTAATTTATACGCGGATCGACGTGCCCACATCCTCGAACCCCCTCCCCCCTCCATGCTGTCCCTACCTGTCCTCGCGTTTTCTTACAGCTTACCGCTATCCACCAACCGTGTGGCAGAAATTTTGTGTATGGTTCTACGTAACTTTTCATCATGAAAACTTTGTAATATCACGAAGAAACAACCCAAATTACCCAAAGGGTTACTATCTATCTAACATGTGTGAAAAGAATGTCAATAGCTTCATTATAGTCCGAAAATATTTTTTTAATATAAGATCTATTTTAGTAATGGAACATAAACGGAAAAATATTTGAAAGTTGAAAATTTGAAAATCACAGATAGATTTCAATTTTATTTATCTGTGTGAAATCTAGATATGGCGAAGCGTGTTTAATAAAAGTATTTAAATAAATTACTAAAACATTACATATAATGTTTAGTTTATTTTCATTCATTCGTAAAATAACTTCCTTTTTTAATATTATTATTTTCTTTCACGTGCTTGAAACTCAAATATTAATATTAATACAATTATTCTAGTTCTCTATAATATTCGTTTTACAATTTTCATGATATACAATGGAGTTCATATCGGCATTTGATTTCAACATAGCATTTATCATTGAGATTAGCAGAAATTTTGTGGGGAATTTTAATTTATATTTGAGAATTATATTCTTTGGTCTCATTAAACAAGGCATTTATCATTAAGATTAGCAGAAATTTTGTGGGGAATTTTAATTTATAATTGAGATTATATTCTTTGGTCTCATTAAACAATGCATTTATCATTGAGATTAGTAGAAATTTTGTGGGGAATTTTAATTTATATTTGAGAATTATATTCTTTGGTCTCATTAAACAATGCATTTATCATTAAGATTAGCAGAAATTTTGTGGGGAATTTTAATTTATATTTGAGATTATATTCTTTGGTCTCATTAAACAATGCATTTATCATTGAGATTAGTAGAAATTTTGTGGGGAATTTTAATTTATATTTGAGAATTATATTCTTTGGTCTCATTAAACAATGCATTTATCATTAAGATTAGCAGAAATTTTGTGGGGAATTTTAATTTATATTTGAGAATTATATTCTTTGGTCTCATTAAACAATGCATTTATCATTGAGATTATTAGAAATTTTGTGGGGAATTTTAATTTATATTTGAGAATTATATTCTTTGGTCTCATTAAACAATGCATTTATCATTGAGATTAGTAGAAATTTTGTGGGGAATTTTAATTTATATTCGAGAATTATATTCTTTGGTCTCATTAAACAATGCATTTATCATTGAGATTAGTAGAAATTTTGTGGGGAATTTTAATTTATATTTGAGAATTATATTCTTTGGTCTCATTAAACAATGCATTTATCATTGAGATTAGTAGAAATTTTGTGGAGAATTTTAATTTATATTTGAGCATTATATTCTTTGATCTCATTAAACAATGCATTTATCATTGAGATTAATAGAAATTTTGTGAGGAATTTTAATTTATATTTGAGAATTATATTCTTTGGTCTCATTAAACAATGCATTTATCATTGAGATTAGTAGAAATTTTGTGGGGAATTTATTCTTTTGTTTCATTAATATTTTAACATGGTCTACTTTAAGTAGCATTTCCATTTAGTGAAAAAGAAACATTGTAACGTTTTACTAATAAATTACTGAAAACAATTTTATCCGTGTTTTAGAAATAAAAATAGTGCACTAATATAAGTCATCAAAGCTATTACTCGGGGTGTAGTGACAGTTTTTAACTTCATCTATGTTTTTTGTATTATCTGTGGTCAACCCTATGTTGTACCATTCACTTTACTTAACGTATACATTGGTTAACGTGCGACAATAACGATTGTCTTAACGTTCGCTTCAAAAATCGGTATGTTGAATCGCACTGGCTTTATTCTAACCCTTATTGTTCGTTAAAGTAACGCTATTTTTCGTTGGCTTAAGAGAAAAGAATGGCATCATATAATTTTACTAGCAGAAAAAAGGATGGAGCTATTTCTTCAATGATAACGGTTTGTTATTTTATCTGTGTACTACAGGAAACGCGTTTTTACAGGTTATTCTGTTTTGTTGCGCATAAAATTATGTTTATTCGTCGTGTCATTTTCAACATCCGTGTCAAGTTGCCAATTATAAATTAGGTTATTTTTATGATAAAAAAGGTAATAATATAATACTTAATACTTAAGTCTACGGTCCCTTAGAGTCGTAAAAAAATCAAGTTTGTAAGTCAACGCAATAAAAAATATGCCATTTAAGCCGCATACTTTGAGTGTCAAAATAAATAAAAACCTGTATGATAGTTCCCGTTGACCTAGAATCATGAAATTTGGCAACAAGTAAGGTCTTACAGTAGAAGTAAAGAAAAAAAGTAAATTGTGGATATATCACATAAACAATATATATTTTTTTAAATAAACGTGTAAAAGGTATAGTAGCCAATATATTTTCGTCGTAAAAAATTAAAATTTTGTATTTTAATAGGAATATTATATACCATTAAATATTTATAAATGTCTAAATATGGACCAAACCCTCAGAGTTCGAGTTCCACTCGTGGGAAGATTTTTAGATAGTCAAAAATATCTTACGAAAGTATTATTTGGTAACGTATTTGGATCTAAGACATTCCTCAATTCCCGAGTGCGGACTTTATTGGCGTTTCTGCAAATGCAATATAATTTACATGAGATTAAATATATTACGATAGAGAATGATATTTGTTAGTATTAAATTTAATAAATAACATAATTTTTATAGAGTAGTTATAAAAATTAGTCGTTTTACAATTAATTCTAAAGGCTAAATTTATTAAATTATCGAAAAATATATTTAAACAACCTATATTCAGCTGTAAGGTCCACTGTTGTGGATACCTTTACGTAAAATGTAATTAAAATAGAGCTTGCATACAACATGCGGACGTCTGCTTAAAGGTTAATAACTTCTTAACGTTTAGGTTATTCATAAAGTAACATCACACAACGTAGGGCTAATTATAACTATTAATTTGTCGATGATATCAAAGTTTCCCGCCCAATTGCTATGTATCGTTTTTAATCAAGAACAAGAAAATTTAAATAAATTTTTATAAGTACTTTGAAACGAGAAAATTATTCAGCTCCTGAATTAAAATGGTTATGCGAAGAAATATTATCCGAATCGAAATATTCTAATTCATCTTTATTTATAATCGTCACTGAGTAGCAAAAATAAAAAAAAGTTCTTCGGTTGGCCTCTTTTTCTTCGTGAAAAAGTTAATTTTACTTATAGGATGAAAGAAAATTGAGTTTTATCAACCAAACAAAACAGAAGCAACTGTCGATGTGGCATGCGAAAATTGAGTAGAAAACTCTGTAATAGCTACAACACCGTAAATTGCGTAGCATTTCCGTGATCTCAGTCTTTATGGTACGTAAAAATATGTCTATCACGAGCATTCGATTAGTCCTAGAGAATCTATAAAAACAAATGTGAAAAAGGATATGCAAGAACACTTAAAGGGGACATAATTGGTACCGAGCTTTCATTATCGAAAAAAAATGAGAGATATGCACTTATACGTGTCACAATAAATAAAAGCTTTTGTAAACATGCAAAAACATGTAAATTTTCTGAAGTACATTAAAATTATTATTACCAAATATAATATTGCTATCAACTTATACGCGTCACAATAAATAAAAGCTTTTGTAAAACATGTAAATTTTCTGAAGTACATTAAAATTATTATAACCAAATATAATATTGTTATCCACTTATACGCGTCACAATAAATAAAAGCTTTTGTAAAACATGTAAATTTTCTGAAGTACATTAAAATTATTATTACCAAATATAATATTGCTATCAACTTATACTCCTCACAATAAATAAAAGCTTTTGTAAAACATGTAAATTTTCTGAAGTACATTAAAATTATTATAACCAAATATAATATTATTATCCACTTATACGCGTCACAATATATAAAAACTTTAAAGTTTCCTTATAAATTGCTCTGTAGTTGTACGACATGCAAAATTTCTGAAGTACATTAAAGTTATTATAACCAAGTACTGTATTGGGGTGATGTCTAATGCTACATGATGTGACCCAGAGATAGGCTAATCCTAACGCGTTTGCATTCAAATGATAATCCATTAGGACTTTTGGTACAGCAAACTAGCAGTTCTAATTAGATCTAATAAATGAAGAAATGAGAAATAATTGTTGAGAAAATTCATGTATGGAAATGAGTATATCGAATGATATAAATGAGAAAACGAATAGAAGAATGCTTGAAGAATAAATGTTTTGCCCTCAAATTCACACCACTGTCCTAAAAGTGACTTAAAACGGGTTTTTTTCCTGTATTATGTTGACTAGTGTAAAAATAAAGCAGTGGCAAAAACAACGCCATGGTTAGGTCTATTGCTCTTATTGTAAAAATAAAGCAGTGGAATAACAACAACGCCATGTTTATGGCTATTGATCACTATTGGAAAAATAAAGCAGTGGGAGAACAACAACGCCACGTTTATGGCTATTGACTACTATTCTAAAAATAAAGCAATGGGATAACAACAACGCCATGTTTATGGCTATTGATCACTATTGAAAAAATAAAGCAGTGGGAGAACAACAACGCCATGTTTATGGCCATTGACTACTATTCTAAAAATAAAGCAATGAGATAACAACAACGCCACGTTTACGGCTATTGATCACTATTGTAAAAATAAAGCAGTGAGATAACAACAACACCACTATTGAGCCATATTGTGGTGTTGTTGTTATCTCACTGCTTTATTTTTCACGCTATTGATCACTATTGAGCCATGTTTATGGATATATAATGGATAATTTAATAAGTCAATGGATAAATCCAATGGAAGACTTGCCGTTTAATTTCGTGAAATGCCTTAGATTTGTGAGACTAATGTGGTACATTTGTTCATCTTATAAATTAAAAATTCGACAGTACTTCATTTCAATTGTCTGCAAGCAGTTGTAAGGTAAAGTTGATGAGAAAACTCTCGAATTGATAAATGCATTTGAAAAAAATGTCATGTAGTATTGACACCTGATCCGATTCCTTCTTTTGGAGTACCACTACCGGGTTTAACTATTCATAAAATTACGTATCAGTTTAATACAAAATAAGGCTAAAAGCAGAGTTTTTCAATGATATCAGACATACGGGTAAAATGTCGCTGATTTTTTTAAAATATTTTATCGTCATGGCAAATGTGTTGAGAAAAAGTACAACGGTTGTTAGAAATGTTGAAAGCGTTGTTAAAAATATGAAAGAAAAATATTTTCTTACTGTAAGTTCAAGACGTTGACTGTGTTCACTACAAAATTGAAGCGCTTGTAAAAAAAAACTTGAGGCGCAAGAATCCGTTGTCAGAGTGGCCATGAAGCGTAAAAAGGTGGCAACGCATTTTCACTACTCAAATATAATTCAAGATGAGTTTGCAACTCCACAACAAAGACTTGATCAACCACATCTCAATACTTTGCAAGAATGCACTAGTAGACCAACGTGTGCGTGCGTGCGTGCATGCGCGAAATTAGCCGGAAATATCCCACAATAATCGAATACTTAGCATCACTAGTCGCTGTACTCATCTGTTGTTCAAATATACTCTGTACTTTCCTTAAAATATAAGTTTAGCTATACGTGTATATCTAAGTAGATATACTTTATATTTATATGCAAAAGTCAACGACTTAGTCCTCATTCACGAAGAAACAAGGTACTTAAACACATAAGTATCGAAAGTGACCAATCAGCAAACGTTTCTTGCATGCATCGTAGGGATGGGAATACAGGCAAAACCATCGACACTTAAACATCGATAATAAACAATGAACATTAATTTAGTTCAAAATATTCCTATACATTTATTAGGAATGCGTTGGTTAACGAACCGATAAATTACACTGTATCGTTTTTATATTAATTTATAAATATCGACTATTTACAATTTGGCTTATTGGAGACGATAATATTATGTTCAATGTAGTTAATATTGTGTCCAGTATGGCAACTGGACTTTAATTTCTGACATGTCTGAAATATTTAATTTAAGAATATTTAATCTTGTCTAGATAAATGGAATTATAATTTGAACATATAGATTTAACCCGAAACGAAAACAATTAAAATTTTTAGTATTATTTTTAATTACCTTTGGGGGCTACATATAAAATTAAAATTATCTTTACGTAAGTACCATTTTAATAAGAATGCCATTATGTTTTTCTGTATTAAAAGTGCCTATAATTTGAACTGCATAATGTTAGAAGTTGGACTTATATACAGTCAAAGTAAATATATAATAGCTCAAGAATATTGTAAATGCACTTAAGATAATTTTTTTTCAAAATATTTAGATTTCGAGTAATTTTTCGGCGGTAATTACTTAATCCGTCCTCACATTCCATATGTTCCAATATGGTATCAACAACTTGTCTTCATAGTTGTGGTTTTGATATTAGAAACGCATCGCCAATGAAAGTTTACAACTTTCATCAGAAAAAAATATTTTTATCTCGTTTCCGCATCCTTATTTTATTTTTTTTTCTTCAAATTTTTCTTCTCCTACTCTGCCTTATACAATCCTTATCATCTTTTTATGCTATTGTTAGTGTTTCATACCTCAAAAGATAAAAGAATTACATGAGGTAGTACCACGTATCTACATATTGGAAATGTAATTTGTCGGGGATTGTCTTTGTCTAGAGTCGCGCGTGAGAGTTATTTGTTAGTGGGGCTAAAAGAGGGGAATTCTTTAGGGTTCATTCTTATATGCACGCATGCGAGTTTTTTGTTAATGGTGCCAATAGACGGCGTTATAGTTGCCTTAATAGGGAAATAACTTTGAACGTCACATATCTATTTTAGTCACAGCGTGCGGCCCATCTTACCTACAGAAGTTACATTTCATAACGGACCCTCAAAATCCCGAATAGAACAGGATTTCTAGAAACTTATTTAAGGTTTATAGGAAAACTATAGTAATAAATTTCTAATAACTCTGTTTATGATAATGAAACGTTTAAATGTAATTACTGTAGAGAAAATGTTGAAAAAAAAATTGTTATTCAAAAATGAATTATTTTTCAGTAATAAAGATTAATGAGTACTAACAATTTTTTTTCGGATTACTTTTGTAAATATAAGTCGAAAATATTCTGCAACCACACATTAAGTGTGCCTTTATTGTGAAAAATAACACATTTTTCACTAAAATGTAGTTTTTGGACATTTTCTTAATCATATTTACAATTATACCTTTCATTGCCATAAACAGGATCTCCATGAAATAAAGGAATTTAAGGGAAACACTGATTTATTAAAATAATTGATTTTTCTTTCTGTAAAATAAAACTCGTGCCGCTCGCTATTCATTCCCAATGTCGTATCACTTTGATTGGCTGTACTGGGTCCTCGCTTTAATATCGAAATTGTATAAAACTAGAACTGGAAGAGTACAAGAATATTTTATTAATTGTAATTGCTTTATTTTGCTCTAAGGAGCCCATGGAAGCTGGTTTCCTATATCAGATGATAACACCTGTATATACAGTAGTTAAACGTAAATTATCAAAGTTATTTAACGTCACTATTTTTGGAGGGAAACTTCTCTTGTGTTGCCAGATGAAATGAATAAGGAAAATTTTATAGCATTTTACCGACATATTCTGCTAACCTAATGCCATCTATCCGTAAATTTACGTAAGCATTTCGATAATGCCATAATTGTTATCATTTTCATAATTTAAACAAAATTATTTTAATATACTGAAATAATATCATTATATAAATATCCTTCGTAATTTATTAAAAGACAGTGTGAATACAGTTTAAATCACATAATATCAATAATTATTATCAGAGTAATGATTGTCATCAATATTATGTGACATGGACTTTAATTGAAGGTATATTAAATTAGTAATGAAAAAAAGTGTACGTCAGAGAACGATGACATAATTTAAACTTAGTACGTTTTGTGTGGGTTCCACAAAACAAATTAGTTTTAAAAAAATAGTGTAACGAGGCAATAAATAAAGTAATGAAGTCGAATTATGTAACAATAATTCAAACAATTCCAAACGATTAAGTCGCAAGAAACCATAGACAACAAGAAAGAGGAAAAGACAACCAAGGGTTCCCGCGAACGTATTTTATATTGTTGTATACATAAATTGCATCTTTGTACGCAATCTTAAAAATATAGTTAAATCTCACAAATTATCTCAGTTTCGTTTTATCGATATTTGCTGCACCGCCCTAAAGCTTAGCATCTCATTACGCTGGATGTTTACGAGTAATATAATAAATTGCTTGTTGCATAACAACCGGCATATCGACTTCCCGATTTCATGTCATCTCCGCTTTTGCAGTATGTAGGGAGGTGATTAGGTGTACGCTATTGCATTGCACTCGCACGCAATTGCATTAATAAGCACTATTAGATTCTGGTATAGTGGACGCGTTTCGAATCACCGGAAGTCACATAGTTGATTGAAGACACGGAAAAATGTGGATACTTTTTCGTATAGAGTACGTTTTTTCTGATACCGATACGTTTGTACTCGAGACCTCTCAAGCAATACTTTTATTCATATGCGTACTTGACAGTAGGTATCGTGTATCGTGTTGAATCCCTCTTGGAATTCTGTCCTTAATATAATACTTCAATAATTACTCTTAAATTGTAACTAAAATTGGAAAAATACAATATTTTCAAAAATTGTCTTTTTGGCGACACTTCACACCGTTCTTTTGTAAATTTGTATTTATCATAGTTCATAAACTTTTGACATTAAACACTTAATATAGAAATAAGAATGTAGATTGTCAAATATTAAATATAAATAACTAAGAAAATTGAAAAAAATAGAATAATTTATTATTGTTAAAGCGCACTTGTTCCTTTCATAGATGCCCCCGCATGTTCAATGAATTAATTCAGAAAAACTAGAACAAATAATTTGTTGCAAAAACAAATTCCCGGAAAGAATATTTGTTTTGTCGATTGTTTACAAAATATGTAAGCGGCAATTGTAAGCGGCTTTTGTAATTTTCCAAAACAATGTTTAATATAAGTTTTTATTTCAATTAATAAAAGAAAACTGTGAAAAATTTTATATTATAAATTATTTGCCAATGAACACTTGTTCCTCTTGAGGTTTTTATCGCTTATTGAGAGTGTTAAATCTGTAATAATTACAAATCACAGTAAAAATAGTAGCATCGCGATATAAAATTTTATTATCCAGGCAATCTATGTTACTTTTATGGAACATAGAACTCGTTCGGTACATGACATGTAATTTCCGTCGAAACCTAAATGACAATCCACTTTAATGTTTGTAAAGACGGGTATCCTGCGACCATATATTTGTTAACAATGAGCCCTAACATGTTTGTCCAATAAAATAGGGGCGTGGCCGACATGTTTTTTCGAAAAATGAAAACGTGCTATCCGAGACAAATGGATAACATCCTCCGTTCCCCTGTGGGGGGAGGGAAATGTTTATTCTGCCCTTGCCTTCAAATACGTCACTCGCTCATGTTGTTTACATCGTCAGTCGGAAAAATGTTCAATTTTGTATATAATATTGTATGGTGCTTTGAAGATAATATAAATTGGAATAAAGACAATACATTGTTGTTTATTAGTCTGATCGGTTTCTTTTTCTCGTATGAAAAATAAGTTCAAAACTTCAAATATGTCTTCCCCGTCTGAATTAATTTTAGCTCAAATGAATAATTATCTGGCATTGTGCGTAGACTTCCTGTTGATAACGCAGGAGATGGTTATATCGTGCTAACATGTTCACTAAATATGTTTTGTTGGACTGTTTTGTTAGGTTTTTGGCGCAGGAGACCAGTCTTAAGTATGACATAGAAAATCATGCCTAATTTACATCGGTGCGGCTAAGTCTCCATTTCATATTAGTAACATACCCTCTGATCGAGATCTATGTATTAGCGATCTGCTCCCCTGATACTGTGTGATAGAATTTATATACTGTGGATACTTCGTTGTCGATAACTATATCTCTTGTAATTCGCCGCCTGTACTGATAGCTTTACGCAGATGCGCATTGCCACAACGTATATCCTGTTCAGAGACAATCATCTTGCTATTGCCGTTAAAAACTGTTAAAATTGTAATTCACTTTGAGCTTCATAGGTATGACAGGTTTGGTTTAATCCACATCAATGCAGGATAAAACGAAAGTATATGTAAATAAAATGATTTTTATCCTCATGTCATGTTCTATCTTGAGAGGGATCACCAATATGATGGTACTTATGGCAGATACTCAACTTAGAGGTGTCCTTACAAGATTACGTCTATGAGAAAGTATGTAAAAAGGTCTAGAAATTATGAATTGACATTAATAGAGCGCCTGACCTTTGTCAATGAAAAGCGTCGTACTCCTGTTACATTTTCGGGGAAATTCGGAACCTACTTTTTGTAGTAGTCTCTTTATTCAGCACCGCAAGTCGCTAAAAAGCAGAATATCCAATTCGTTAAATAATCACATACCGCGTGCACGTTGTTGCTAGCTCCAAAGTCAGAACCTGTGTTTGTGTACTCTTTAATAGCAAATTCACGCACTCGCCAAGATTGGCCGAGCGTGGTTATGAACAGCATGTGCGTACTCGTCTACAGTTCGCACTTCCTTGCGCCTCGATGTTGGTTTATTGGCTCACATAAAAAAGAAGATTTAAAAAAATTCACTTAGATAAAGTTACAGGTTTGACAAATACAATGAATTTCATTCAAAACCAGTTACTAAACGAAAACGAAAACATTAATGCAGATGATATTCCAGTTAGATCAATGTTTTTATATAATAGTTAGATAAATGTTTTAATTCAAATATTATTTAAATTCGACTTGGCATATCAATAAAATTTATTCCAAAAAAATTATCCGTTTTTATAATTAGATTGGTATAAAGGAAATAGATTACCGGATATAAATGGTGAAATTTGTAAAGGTTCAGTTCGTACATTTTCGAAACATGTCAGAAATGGCAATTAAAAGCAAGCAATAAGCATACTTAGCAAAGTCAGAAGCAGTATTCAAGGAAAATGCTTTCCAAAACGCGTATTTATGAGAAATGCATGTTATTCGGTTAATTTATTATTCAGTTATTCGAAAAGTGAGAAATAATTTCCTAAATTAAATACCCCCAAAATATTTCAGTACACTGAAATGAAAATAATTGATTTTTAGACAACATTTTTATTTAAGTCGATTGTTTGTATTTTTTCTACTTAGGCTACTTAAGTTTTCTTTTACAAAGTATTCAATTAATTGTAATCAAGTGTAAATAAGTCCATTAAACATAACATGGGTACCGCATCGATTTCAATCCTTATTTGATGATATTCGCTGTCCATGTGAAAGGCCTGTTCGTGCCCAAAATTGGTGCCGAACGTGCACCTAGACTGTACTTGTCTATGGTCGATATCGGTCAAATTTTTTCTAAATGTTTTTCTAACAATACTTTTCGCATTTCTTGAAACCAGATCATTTTAAAAAGTGTATTTTTCTTATCTTATGATCTATTTAACGAAAGTTTCGCTAAAACATGATTGATTTATGAAACGAGACGCCATTTTACTAAATATGAAAAAAAGACTGCACTTAATGACAACTGCGTATTTTATTTTTAAAATACTGAGTATCATGGTTTCATAGACAAAAAGAAAAAAAATGAAACCGTTCTGACATCACTCACGTGCTCATCCGTTTGTGCATCTATGAGAACCGTGTATCTTGAATCCGTTTCCGTACAAATTTCAAATTGGGATGTCCTTGAAATAGTGATATGGTATTCCGTAATATAGTGATAAAACATATTAACCAGAAATGTATAAATGTTATTATATAATGTATGGTATTTTATTTGGGCTGTCAAAATTTTCCATGTCAATATATTTGAGAGTCGACTAGTGAAAGATATGCGAGTTAATATCTCATTATGTCATGTTTCAATTTTCTCTGTCAAACACTTTTAATAATTTTTTTTAAATATTTCTAGAAATATCACAAGAACTATCTTCCGTAAAATTTAAAAATATTATAGTAACTTTTACAAATCAATCTTTTGATTAATATTATATACGCCACATGAATTCATGAGACATCAAAGAGACAAAGGAATTCATGAAAAAATTCTGGCGTGTGCTTGTGTACAGGATAAAAGTGAAAACTTCCAATTTTAATCTATATATATATATATATATATATATATATATATATATATATATATATATATATAATAAAATAAATACAATGATGTTATATAATATATATTAGTTCGGTGAATGAAGTACAATGCAAGACTATTGTCTACGATACTATAGACTACGCGCAAGGTGCACTTAAAAAAGTATTTCACTTGATATTTTGAAATTGCGAAAAGAATTACTTTTTTAGGAGCACTATGCTCCTAAAAAAGTAATTCTTTTGGCAGAATCCGAAGGGAGCCGAGTTTACCCGATTCAGCGTCACGGACCCGAGCGCGACGGCTCAGTTTCATTGAGTGCTCAGTACACTTAAAGAATTTTTCACTTCAAAAAATCAAATATTTTATTTATTCCCTTCACAATTTCCAAATGCTTATTATTAAGTGTCAACTATCAAGACAATCTAATACACCTAAAAATACAAGTATTTATATATGTATACACACACACACACATATATATACATATATATATATATATATATATATATATATATATATATATATATATATATATATATATACAAATGTGTAAAGACTTTTCCTTTAAAATAATTATTAACCAATAGTAATGCAAAAACTGAGGTGCTGTTACAGATAATTGCCAAAATTTCAATTATACCAAACTTAAACTTAGGTCGAGGTCGGAATAGTATTTGACAGATGAAATTATGACGAGTTTGTCGTACACTGAGTTGATTAGCAGCGTTTTTATCTTTATAACTTTCTATTCCAAGTTTATTAATAACAATGTAAGTATTTAATTTCAGTTAATAAATTTAGATGGAGCTGAACGTTTCGAGATCTCCTTATAAGTTTACAAGTAAAACCACGCGAGTAAAGCCGAGGATAAAAGCTAGATTCTCATAAATTAGGTATCAAACTTTCAGATGTCGATGTGGGCAGTGCCAGTAGTCTGAAAGTGCTTTAATTAAAGAGCAACTCAGTGCATGCGACGGACGAGAATGTACTCGACCGACTTGTTCAATTCGACGTTGCCTTCCTTGCTTTGCACTTGTTTTAATCATGCTGTAACCTCATGCTGTAATTATTTTTACTTTCTTATTGAATGAAAGTCTCGCACTGTTGAAAAACCGGATCAATACTTACTTACTTACTTGTGGGATATCGTTGAAAAGAACTGGTTGAGTACAGACTTAATGCATTTTTTAATATTTTTTTATCAAATCGTAATCACGCGAAAGGCTTTCAAAATTAACCAAATTAGACTATTGTGTAATGATTGCAGGACTGTTTCTGTTTAAATTCACAATCTTACAATTATTATTAAACGACTGTTTCTGTTTAATAATAATTGTAAGACTTTTTCTGTTTTAATTCACAGTCTTACAATTATTATTTAATAACTCTTTCTGTTTAATAATGATTGCAAGACTGTTTCTGTTTTAATTCACATTCTTACAATTATTATTAAACAACTGTTTCTGTTTAATAATAATTGTAAGACTGTTTCTGCTTTAATTCACAATCTTACAATTATTATTAAACGACTGTTTCAGTTTAATAATAATTGTAAGACTTTTTCTCTTTTAATTCACAGTCTTACAATTATTATTAAACGACTCTTTCTGTTTAATAATGATTGTAAGACTTTTCTGTTTTAATTCACAGTCTTACAATTATTATTAAACGACTCTTTCTGTTTAATAATAATTGTAAGACTTTTTCTGTTTTAATTCACAGTCTTACAATTATTATTAAACGACTCTTTCTGTTTAATAATTATTGTAAGACTGTTTCTGTTTTAATTCACAGTCTTAAATTTATTATTAAATGACTATTTCTATTTAATAATAATTGTAAGACTGTTAAACTTCAGGACTCGCCAGTCGGTATTTTAAATATTTTGAATTTAAATATCAAATTCTAACTAACTACATTTAACTATAACAGTTTTTAAGTTTTGGTTAATATAAACGTAAGTTTTTTTTAAGTACAAGAGGATCCTTCCGTTGTCTCACTTCAAAATATAGGGTAAATAACTTAACTCCATTGTCTATTCCCGGACTTTGTCTATAACTCGAAAATCTATGTTTGAATTTATATATGCTTTACATTCCTATGTCCTGGGAATTGTTTGCTAATTATAATGGTAAATGCTATTATTCTTATGGTAACGCAATTAAGTTGTGGAGATATACTTAAACATTTTTTTAATTCATTTTTCGTAACATTTCCTTCTGCTGAAGAAAATTTTTGTTTCAACCTACTTATTTAACCTTCTATCAAATTTGAGCTATATTCTCAAGAAATTCTCAGTCTCAGAACCCAAGAAGCGTTTAATTCATTTTTAAACTCAAACGTAAGAAATTAGGTTTCTGATGAATACTGTTATTTATATAGTAACGCAATTAAATCAAGGAGATATGCTTACACATTTTTTAAACGCAAACTTAAGAAAATAGATCTCTGATGAAACCTGTTATTTACATTTAAACACAAACTTAAGAAAATAGGTCTCTGATGAAAGCTGTTATTTACATTGTAACGCAATTAAATTATGGAAATATGCTTACACATTTATTAAACGGAAACTTAAGAAAATAGATCTCTGATGAATGCTATTGTTTATATTTAAACTCAAACTTAAGAAAATAGGTCTCTGATGAAAGTTGTTATTTATATGGTAACGCAATTAAATCATGGGACATGCTTACACATTTATTAAACGGAAACTTAAGAAAATAGATCTCTGATGAATGCTGTTATTTATATTTAAATTCAAACTTAAGAAAATAGGTCTCTGATGAAAGTTGTTATTTATATGGTAACGCAATTAAATCATGGGACATGCTTACACATTTTTTAAACGGAAACTTAAGAAAATAGATCTCTGATGAATGCTGTTATTTATATTTAAATTCAAACTTAAGAAAATAGATAACTGATTAATGTTGTTATTTATATTTAAACTCAAACTTAAGAAAATAGGTCTCTGATGAAAGTTGTTATTTATATGGTAATGCAATTAAATCATGGGACATGCTTCCACATTTTTTAAACGGAAAATTAAGAAAATAGATCTCTGATGAATGCTGTTATTTATATTAAACTCAAACTTAAGAAAATAGGTCTCTGATGAATGCTGTTATTTATATGGTAACGCAATTAAATCATGGAGATATGCTTACACATTTTTTAAATGCAAACTTAAGAAATTAGATTTCTGATGATTGCTGTTATTTAAATGGTAATGCAATTAAACTATGGAGATATGCTTACAAATTTTTAAACGCAAACTTAAGAAAATAGGTATCTGATAAATGCTGTTATATATATATATATATATATATATATATATATATATATATATATATATAGTACAGCAATTAAGACATATTAATTATAATAATGGTAACGCAATTAAATCATGGAGATTTACTTACAAATTTTTTTGATATACATTTTTTAAACTCAACCTTAAGAGCATAGGTCCTGATGAACTGCAAGAAGAGGGACATCTTCCATAAGGTAATAAAAATTATGTCTTATTATGTTGGATTAAATATGCATTATTGTTGATTAAGGCTCTGTTCAACGCTCCCTTTCGTGGTAAATTGGAAAGAGACTCGCTAATTCAGTTTCCATACAAGGTTACCTCTATGTTGAAAAAAATACGGATACCTGTAGGAGAAATAACATAAAAATTCATTCGACTCTTCAGCGTCAAAATGATTTTCCAACCCCATGTAATTTCTCTATTCTTGTTTTGGGCGTAATCCATGGCTCTGTAACAGAGCAGGCCTGCACTTGGACCTGGTTTTATTCAAAATTTTAATTAGTTCCATTAACAACACTTCAACATTTGATTGTTGTTTTTGGTACCAAACTATTGTGCGCAAACATGAAGATGTCACTATTTCATCTAATGCATATAAGTGCACAACATTCGCTTCCAGTTATCAAAACCAATTCTCTTAGGAGTTGAAGAGAATTACATCGGATCGTGCCCATTGAAATTTCGGAAAGGAAAAATAAGGATAATATCTGTACCTTTTCCAATATAAACCGATTCAGGTTTTAATTTCTTTTTCAGCATAATGATTTACCATAGAGAGACCATATGATTGCAGTCGTTTCAAGAATACTACGGACCGAAGAGTTAAAGTAAGCTACGATATATTCAATACTGTGAAAATTATGAGAATGTCGTATGAAAAATGCTAGTACCTTGTAGGATTTCTAACAGGTATCGAGGATATGACTGTGAAAGGTGAGATGATTATCCATAATTACAATAAGATCCGGGATTTGGGAGATAGATTGATTATTAAAAGGTGGAAATTCGAAATTCCCGAACGAAACTTGTTTGCGTGTCTGGAAGTAATTGGCGAAAATGTTTACTAGGACGGAAGTCATTTCTGCCTCCAACGATTTGACTAGCAGAATGTCATCATTAACGCTGTGTTTCAAATTAAATAGGCAAACAACCCCAATCGATGATAATACTCGGACCAAATAGGTATCAATATTATATCAATATCAATATTATATCAATATTATATTATATAATATAATATCAATATTATTTACTACCGTGTAATATATATACCAAAGTAAAAATTTATGAAAATGTTAGTTAGGCTTCTGACAATATTGTCTTTTTTTATAATATTGATTTTAGCAATTTTATAAGTAAGAATACAGGGGCGTATCTTTTATGGATATTTTAAACAATATCTCTAGAATTACCTTATTAAATTCTAAAAAAGATTTAAATCCTTTTAATTTGCTCTCGAGAGAATCGAGTACTTTATTTGATCGTTCCGAAATAACTATTATATATATATATATATATATATATATATATATATATATATATATATATATATATATGTATTTGGGCGTAATATTTACTTCTGTTACATGTACTGATTTGCATGTGCTCATTTTTTTTTACATTTTTGTAACCGATTATTTGAAAGTCTCTGGCGAAAAAAGCCTTTAGAATGATTGTCAATATCCTGTCAGTCTATTTGTTTTAGTAGCACAAAGAAACTGCTTAACAAATTTTAACAAAATTTATATTATTCAAAAGTTTTAAATCTGATTGAAAAAACTAAAGTATGAATTATAAAGCTAAGCATTATATTAAAATTTTAAATATTGAATTTATTTGGCGTTCATTTTCTAGAAATTCATTACTCACAATTAAATGAAACTACGTGATGTAGTATTATTTATACTTTCTTTAATTTCTTTACCACGACCTAAGTTTCGTTGTATTACAACATCTTCAGGTGGGATATTAGCAAAGATTCCGATATTAGATCTCTTTGATAGATATCTTTGCTAATATCCCACCTGAAGATGTTGTAATACAACGAAACCTAGGTCGTGGTAAAGAAATTAAAGAAAGTAGAAATAATACTACATCACGTAGTTTCATTTAATTGTGATTAAAACTTTAGTTAAACTAATTTAAATGCCGACCAACTCAACAAAAGTTAGTAGTATAAATACGATTCCTTTTATTAACCTATTTTCTTTTATTCCTATTAAATAGTCTTTTATTTAGTTATAATTTAACTTGAAAGTAGAATATTATATTAAAAAAAAATGAGGCCCATGTTTAATAAAAAAGTACTGAGTCAGTTCGGCCTTGGGCACTCGCAACTAAAATAATTGCGCATACAATAACGGGCCTTATTCTTTTTGATCTCTTTTACCACACTTTTTTTTAGTGTGAATCAACCTTTACGCTCGCAGCAATAAGCGAACGGACTACTTTCCAAAGCAAAAGCCGCGTTGAGATATGCGAGTCGTATTTAATAAGTACAAAAAGCACAGTCGACAGATGTCGCTCAGAGTGAATGTGTCGCATCTAGGGCTACCAAAAATGAGTAAAATATTATTAAAAAATATTTTATTTAAAACACGATTTCTTAAATGATAAATGATGCCTTAAAAATTAACACAAGTGAGTTAAGTGACAATGTGTATACACGACTATCAACTTTTGTTAATCTTCCTATAAATATTTGTACACATAATAAAATTGTAACAGAGTAAATTCTGTACATGGAAAATATTTTAAAAAGAGTTATTGATTTAGCGTATAGAAAGATAATAGAAGGCAGAAAATATGTTTTAAAATTTTTTTTCTATATGTTAATTTGTTCGTCAGTCACCCGAAATCTACTGGACGTATTTTATTGAAATTTTATATTATAATAATTTACACCTAAGAGCAACATATGAGAGAAAAAATTCTGATAATTTTTCTTATTCCGAATTTTATGCCAACGAAGTCGTAGGCATAGCTAGTATATAATAAATATGTGTATAATAAATATCCATTGTTTGTAAAACAAGTCGTACTATAAAAATTTGTTACTATGACGTATTGTTTCAGTTGTCAAAGCTTGCTTTTTTATTAGTTGTTTATAGCTGATAGAATGAAGATTTATTTCTTATCTATTGTTTGTAAAACAAGTCGTACTATACAAATTTGTTACTATGACGTATTGTTTCAGTTGTCAAAGCTTGCTTTTTGATTAGTTGTTTATAGCTGATAGAATGAAGATTTATTTCAGATCCATTGTTTGTAAAACAAGTCGTACTATAAAAATTTGTTACTATGACGTATTGTTTCAGTTGTCAAAGCTTGCTTTTTTATTAGTTGTTTATAGCTGATAGAATGAAGATTTATTTCATATCCACTGTTTGTAAAACAAGTCGTACTATAAAAATTTTGTTACTGTGACGTATTGTTTCAGTTGTCAAAGCTTGCTTTTTTATTAGTTGTTTATAGCTGATAGAACGAAGATTTATTTCATATCCACTGTTTGTAAAACAAGTCGTACTATAAAAATTGTTACTATGACGTATTGTTTCAGTTGTCAAAGCTTGCTTTTTCATTAATTATTTATAGCTGATAGTATGAAGTTTTATTTAATATCCATTGTTTGTAAAACAAGTCCACTAAAAAAATTTGTTACTATGATATATTTATTTCATGAAAGCGACGAAGGATAAAAAAATGAAATAGGAATATTTAAAGAAACTGACTGTTACTATTGTTTGTTAACTGAAGAGGATTCCTTTTTACCAGGAATATCTTTGCATTTTCGTAATTGAAAAAACAATACCGTAATATTAATGAACAATTATTTTATTTGATAATGCCTGTTTCATGAATTCATTACATTTACATGAAAGAAATTAACGAAAATTTAACAATTATGTTGTTTTTCCTTTCTTATCTCTATTTCGTTTCTTGTACAATATTTTGATTTTAACGCAAGGCTTTCCCGCAGTGAAGCCGGGCGTTATACCGCACCGTCAAAGCTACGATGAAAAGCTTATAGAGCATACGAGTAGTGTCCTGTAGGAAAAAAAAATTACAAGTAATACAGTGTTTTTTTTTCAATTTATTCATGGAAGTTATCTAGCGTGTAAATGGAATTACGGTACAGAAAATGTTGAAAATAAAAACTAATTTGTTAATGAAAAATAAACTTTTTCTCAGTAATAAAAGCCGAAATAAAAAAAAATTTCGTATTACTTTTTAGGGACTCGCAAAGGAAATTTTGGTATATGAATTAACCAAGATATATATATATATATATATATATATATATATATATATATGTATATATATATATATATACATATATATATATATATATATATTAATAATTTTGGTACTCATTTGATTACTCACCGAATCACTAAGTAACGAATGTTGCTTCTCAATAACTTTTTGACAGTTATCTTTGATAGATTAGGTTATTAACAGTAAGCAACTTTTCTGTTACTTTTGAGCGATAAACATGTCAACGGTCTGTTTTATGTAAAATTATCCAATTTTTTATTGTAAAAGTTATTGAAAATCGGTAGCAAACAGGTCGTCCTCCAACTACAACAATTTAGAAATTTCTCGATCGTTATGATACTCTACGAGTAAAGATACTTTCTTTACTCGTAGATGATACTGGGATGATGATTCCGATAATGAAAGTAACAGGACCTAGCGTATTTATAAACACCGGGTAAATTCTATGTGTGAGCTCGATGAGCATAATATTAAAATTAAATTTCGGATTAATAAGATTTCTGTTTAATTGTTACAATATGATAATAATTATCATTATTATTTATTATTTCCTTCAATTATAAACGTTATATTAATACTGGCTATTGCCCGATTTAACACTTGACATAAAGAAAAACAGAGATAGATTGCGTTCCATAAATACGCAAAACTTTAAGTGCTTTTCCTTAATTTATATTATTCTCAATTTTGAAACATTAAAAAAAATACATCCGATTCTTAAAAATTCACGAAACATTTAAATTAAATCTAATCATATATAATTAAAATATTTCTGTTTAGTTATTGTTTATTTATGTGGTGCGTATATACTTTTAATTTTGAATTTGCTATATGTATTAACGGAACGCAGCACTTGTACGGGAGAATACGGATAGAAAGTTATCTACGACTGTCTATAGACAATTAACACATAAGAATATCTGTGGGAAGCAAACTGAAGATATATAGAAAGTTATCATCATCTTAGATAGCTATCTATGTCGACGGATAGATAGAATATAGGTTTTACAATATTTAATCGTAAGACGATCTAGCATTTGATAATAATTGGTCAGAAAGTGGAACGAACACAGAAATAAAATTTGGCTTTTGCGATTCTACTTCGATTATTTGCAAATAAATTAATTCTTCTCCGTTTATTCGCTTTAAAACATGCAAATAAATTAATTCTTCTCTGAGTATTTCTTTTAAATTATGATAATCAATAAATTATTCTTCGATTATTTGCTTCAAAACGTCTAAACCCATTAATTCTTCGTCGATTATTTGGTTCAAAACATACTTATCAGGTAATTCTTCTGGGATTTTTTATTTTAAAACATAGAGTCTTGGTAAACAATTTAGCTAAAAAGATTCTTCTTTCTTGAACCAAATAATCGGTTCAAAATATACTTATCAGGTAATTCTTCTGGGATTTTTTATTTTAAAACATAGAGTCTTGGTAAACAATTTAGCTAAAAAGATTCTTCTTTCTTGAACCAAATAATCGGTTCAAAATATACTTATCAGGTAATTCTTCTGGGATTTTTTATTTTAAAACATAGAGTCTTGGTAAACAATTTAGCTAAAAAGATTCTTCTTTCTTGAACCAAATAATCGGTTCAAAATATACTTATCAGGTAATTCTTCTGGGATTTTTTATTTTAAAACATAGAGTCTTGGTAAACAATTTAGCTAAAAAGATTCTTCTTTCTTGAACCAAATAATCGGTTCAAAATATACTTATCAGGTAATTCTTCTGGGATTTTTTATTTTAAAACATAGAGTCTTGGTAAACAATTTAGCCAAAAAGGTTTTATTGGGTGAAGTTAAATTTGCAAACCCACATTTTTCTTTTTAAATTGGCGGAAAATCCTTTCCATATCATACAGTAATAAGTAATAAATAAAGAGTATATATTCCTTCTTTGAAAAAAAAATGTATTACTCATCGCTTTTGTTGATTTATGGCCTAACGGAAGCTCATAAAAAAGTGGCAGTTTAATATCTTTCCATTAAATATACATTTAAAAAAAAAGTATAACTTGTGTCGAGTAATATAACCGTTGGAGGTTCCGTCAGTGCTTTAAGAGATAATACCACTCCAGTCGCTAAAAATAAAGACCATTTTTGGTATTTTTTCTGTTAAGCGAAGACATTATATATTTATTCTTAAAATATAACGTTTTATTCTACATATGTTTAAGCCTATTTATATTTTTGTGACAATATAAAAAAAGGCTTGTACTGAATGTTGTTAAATAAAAACCCAGTTTTCTATGAGTGGATAAGAGTTTTTTTACAGAAAGAAAAATCAATTTTACTGTTAAATGCGCAGTTTTCTCCACTTTTTTCATAGAGGTTTTATTTTATAGAGGTTAATTAAATATATAAACGTAATTAGGGCCGAGAAAATTTTGAAAAATTAAAGATATTTTGTTATTGAAAAATAAAGGATTGCTTCGTAATAAGGCCCATACCAAAAATAGAATATATATATATATATATATATATATATATATACATATATGCATATGTATATATACATATATATATATATATATATATATATATATATATATATATATATATATATATATATATATATATATAAAATTTGCTATACAAACTATCCAAAAATCTTTACAAAAGGGCTTCTTATAGCATGTAGTGTAGAAAATTTTGACCTAGAACAAAATACCGATTTATTCCTGAATACCTAGAATGAAATAGTTAACACAATAATAACCACAAAAATACGTGAAGTATTGATTTTCGTGAAAACAGAATAAACATTTAAAAGAAGTTGGCTTTTTTTGTCCAAAATTTTCACGGATATTTATTTGAAATGGAAAAATCCCTACATCAATAAAACCCCTAAACATTTCTGCGGGAAATTTATTTTTAGTTTAGTTTTAGCAAAAAATCCAAGTTAATTAAATGAAAACTCTCTGAGTTTCTTCTCCAAAAGTTTAATGCGTTTTTCATAATTTCTTGTCGACAACCATGTACAAATTTTAACAATTTGGGAGAAAAGTTATTCTCAAACTTTCCATTACATTTAACGCTCCATCATTATATATATATATATATATATATATATATATATATATATATATATATATATCTCTTAAAGTTATCTCATTTGCTTTATTAGGTGTTGTCCATTGAACTCAAGTGAATGCAACAAGAAGTTAAAATTGAGGATTCAATTTCTGCTAGAAATTTCTTATTAAATATCCGACCGAAATCAAGCAGTACCTATGTACTGTTGATGGAAGATCTTCTTCTTCCACTGTAAAAGAATTGCCAAGACAATTTTCTTTAGACAGGAAATCCTTTAAATTCAGGAATCGGAATCGATTAAAGAAGAACCGCGCCCAGCATGGCGGTCTGACCTGAACGTTGAGGAAAACTAGTAACTAGTTAAAGAAAGCATTGGAAGAAAGACGTGTGTGAAAGATGTGAAAATTTGCATAACAACAAAATTAAGAATTCTAAACTATTATTTAGATGTGAATAAGAAGTGTCAAGTGCGTTTTAAAAAGTTGTGAAAAAGAAGCGATGAGTAAGTAATTACACTGAGATTTTGTCCGTCTGTAAAGTTGTCGAGTCCCTTGTTACTGAATGTGCAACCATGTTTCTTTACCATAATTTTCTGGAGAAAAAACAGTCAATGTAGTGACGTCGTTTGAGCTCACCCTGCCCCGAGAAGTCAAATGTGGTACAGTTTCGGAAAAAATACTAACGATTTTCTGAGGTTCTGAAAGAATGTTATTTGTAATATTAATAAATTAGGATATTACGAGATATGCAGTTAAATTTAGGCATATCGAAAACAAATACAATGTAGAAATTTTTAAAATTATAGTAGTCCAGTAAGTAGGGACAGAAAAAGGCATTTGCCTTACAAATTACGGGGTTCCAATCTTTATATATCTTAATACTCAAAAGATTAACTAGGGTCGGCAAACCTAAGCACATAAGTCAAAAAAACAATCTTTACAGGAATAACATAAAATTTAATAAAAGTTTGCATGCGAGTGTTAAGTTTACTTTTATTTAAAAATAATTACAATACTGGAAAGTTAGAGCTTAACAGAGTTCTATTGTTTCTTTAATATCATCTAACAAGACTTTTAGATGACTTATGTTATATGTACTAAAGAATCAGGTAACCTAGACTTTAGCCTAAGTTATCTGATTTATGTGAAAAAGTTTATTTCACACAAACTACTAAAGGTGATTACTATTTAACTATAAAAGAAAAGAAAAAAATGTATAAACAAATTAAAAATCAGCTTTGTCCTCATCTTCTGCAATGTCTGGGTCCGTGTTTCGAATGTTATCTTGTGTGTATAAAAAGCATGAAAAAGCTTTGGTATTAATGTAAGTAATGACAATAAAACGTCTTTTTTTTGATATGGGTAATTGATGGCCTTGTTTGAAATAATTGGTACATGAGCAGGCACAACAGAGCCACTTCATTTTAAATTCAAGAATCGGAATGGTGCAATACTATCTGATATATCTTCATGTAAAATCATGTCAAAATCATGTTCATAACGTAACCATCTTTTATCAAGTCACTTGAAATGCTCTACCATTATATATTTATACCTTAAAAGTTACAAAGCCCTTTCAAAAAGAAAAAAATCCAAAAATTCATTAGATTTCATTTCATACATCCCAAATTTAGCGCTACTGGATTTTCTGGATCAGCTTATCCAGTCATGCGATTTGGTTTTTTTTGTTCTATGGCGCTATGAGCAGTATTCACTTCTAAATAGTTATGCCCATCAACCATAAATTTAAGGTAATTTTTTTTTAATTCCTGTATTGCGCAAAACCCATTTAAACATTGAACTGACAGAACTGACATTTTAACCAGCAAATGTGTCAGAATAGAATACAACATATCTGTGTCAAAATAAAATACAACATGTCTCATGTTGCTAGGTACATACATTTGCAAATGTATATAAAGGCAGGATGTGATCTGATTTGTACCCTGTGTTGCGACAGTTTCATACCATTCATAGCACAACTTTACCTGTCTTGTTGTCATGCGCAGTCAAATTAAAGGTTCACAACTGACGTTTATAAAATGCGATTGAAGAAGTTAGTACTGGCATCAGTGGACACTGCTGCAAATCAAACTTACATCATTTCATCACTTTTACATAAGCTTGTATTTAAAGCTTTCTCAGAATAGCCTTAATCTCCTAAGAACTTGTGCTGTTCATGTTCACTTACGATAACAGTCTCATTTTCAATACAATGTATTTTCATTTTGAATTTATCACAAGTGAAATACGTGTCTGTTCGGGGTTGTTTAAAAGATAGATTTAATTTCTGGAATTGTTGTCTGTAAATTTTTATAGGGGGAGGTTTTTCACGACCTTCATGGTATATGTTGTACATTTCTTGTAATGTTAAATGCGGAGGTAAATATTTTTCTGAAGTGCTCTTCCTTATATAGCTGTTTTCATATGACTTTTGGTGTCTTCACGTGTACTATATGTTATCTCGTTCTTTGGTACAATATTCATATGTTTGTGTGCCGCATGTAGACGATTTTTTTTATATACACGGTTTTTGGCTACAGTTTTAAAAAAGTTTTCACTTCCAGTATTATTAAAAAAATTTTCTCGACAAACAGACTCACGCTTACCATGCATGTATCATTTAAATATACTTATTAGTTTTTGTTTTAAACTTTGCTTTATCTGCGTCAGATGTCTTCAACTTCATGGCAGCTTTATCTTCAAATTCCATTAAAAATGCCATCAGGGATGTGAACCTAAAACCCATTATTCAATGAATATAGCTTACCTAGCACTTAATGCTATATATTCTTTACATTTCATACTGCGTACACATAAATCTTTCATTTGCCTGGCTGGAATTAACTTATCCTTTAAGGTTTGATATGATTTTCCGAGATTCTGCTTGAGTCTTCTCTCCATTTTCAAAACTCACTAGCTATTACAGGGTGTATCACCTGTAACTGACCTTTCAAGCATCTGAGAAACTTCTTCACCTGAATTAGAAGAAGGAATACTTTCGACTTTAGGTAACTGAAAAGAAGGATCTTGCACAGAGTCATCGCTGGAAAAGTCCCGTTCTTCCAAAGTTGCAGTTTTGGTCAAATGGCCAGTAGATGTAGACAGTGAAAATTGGCCAGTAGGTGTAGACGGCGTATGTTCTACAGGCATTTATTGGATATCATCATCTGAAAAAAATGATCTTTTCGTTGAACCTTGCAAATAAAATTGTGATAAAAATATGCCTGTATTTCATTTAAGATGTTGATATGTTTTAATCCCAAATTGTATCATAATTAACTATAATCCACCATTTAAAACTTCGGAGCTATCATATTCTCCGCATAACGACAGTTCGATTAACTTTTTTCTTCTCTGTAAACTAATTTCACTGCATGAACACGGACACTATAATCCTTTACGAAGAGCAGTATGTTACTAACAACTCGAGCAAAAGCATTGAAATCAGAGTGCTAGAAAGATATTTGTTTATGCAATAAATTCATCCCTTAAGTACACATTTGTTTACAAAAATATTCACCCTCATTAGCTAACAGTGTCAAATAATCCCAATAACGTAAGTCAAGACTTACATTGATTAGCGACTAAGCTTAATAATGTTATTTTGCACTTAAGTCGAGTTATGTGCTCTAGTGAATTCTAGTGGACTCTTAAAGTACTAGTTGAAAAGTACAGTAGTTACACATCTGTTTGACTTGTGTACTTTACTACTTGTGGCAGGTTGATACAAGCCAGTGACTTCAAAGTTATAAAAATATATTGGCATTTTTTGACATATGTGCTTTGGACTGTCGACCCTAGTTGTATAAGTATGATATGAATTTCTAAACAACTCTATTCATTTTCAGAATCTTTTAATTAAAGCGGCGAATTTACATTTGAACAGGCCGACATAATATAAATAAGTGTCCATTAAATGTTACTTGTTTTCTAGACGGAAAAATGGTACACATAATGTTATACATATACTCGTACATATGCTTGTGTTAAATTCCACATTATATACTAGCTATTACGAGTAAAAAAATATATTTAGAGTACCTTTTTATTTTATGTACAAAACTACCGGTATTTTTTATATTTAAAAACGTTTCATTTTATCATACGAGAGAAGGCTTTAATAAAATATGAAATGTAGTTTACCTCCGGAACTGGATATGCTAAACATTGCGACAGTTAAATTTAGAACAATTATTCCTGCAAACATAGCATAGACAAATTCGAAATTAGTCGTTGCTTGTCGGTGGCGGTTGAAAGGTTGAAGGTTGCATTGAATCTAGTTGCTTCTGATCTCTTAAAAGTATAATTTAATATTATTTTTCTTCTGCAATCTCCGATCGACTATCCGCAACGGAGTAAAAGCGATTGCTTATAAAGTACAGAAATTTCATTTTATTTTAATTTAAATATATTTGGATCTCATTTTAAGTGAATTTGGAATAAAAGAAACCAAAGTTGTTCAAGATTAATCTTTAAGTTAAAAATCGATTTTACGTAATAAGTATTTTCAGAGTCAAAGTTGCTAATTCAGATCTAATGGTGTTAGCTTAACATAAGATTAATTTCTATAAAACTCTGCCAAGAACTGTAATCCTACATTATATCAAAGCCAAACTTCTAACCGTTGGTGCATAACCGGCAAATGTATTTGGATTTTCTAGATACTTTTTGAAAATAATTGTTAAATATCCATAAAAAAATTTAGATTATATAAAATACAAAATATTTTTTTAGTTTCTTAAAGAGACCTTCTCTTTAAAATATTTCTCTATCTTCATCAGCCATGCGATTGCGGTTCAAGTAGCTGATGTCACTAGGTCAAAGCGACACCTGCCTTGCATTATTTTCTGTCATTTTTAAGAGATTTACACAGTATTGTTACGTCTTAGCGATATTGAAATTTGGGAAGAGCTATAGAGTCGATTTCCTGAAATTATGTCGGTTTTGCATGAAAACTAATTTATTTAAAACGAAAATTTCAAAAGATTTCTGACACTTTATTTCAGGAGACCTATGAAATTGGTGCCATTTCCGTTTAACATTTTTATAATATTTTATTTACTTGAAGCCAAATTAATTTCAAAATTAAATGAAACTACGGCATGTAGTATTATTTCTACTTTCTTTAAGTTCTATACCACGACCTAGGTTTCATTGTATTACAACATCTTCATATTATTTCGTTGTATTACTTCACGTAGTTTAATTTATTTGTGAATAATGAATTTCTACAAAATTAACGCCAAATATATTCAATATTTACAAATTAATTTTATAATTTTTAGCTATATTGAATATATTTGGCGTCAATTTTGTAGAAATTCATTATTCTCAATTAAATGAAACTACGTGATATAGTATTATTTCTATTTTTCTTTAGGTTCTTTACCACGACCTAGGTTTCGTTGTGTTACAACATCTTCAGGTGGGCTATTAGCAAAGATTGTAGACGTCATAAAAATGTATCAAAAAGTTAACGGTAAAAGGTAAAAAATCTTCAAATCCTGCTCATCTTCAGTCAGTAGTCTCCACACTAACGCGCAGAGCTCATGACCTCTGTGACCTTGAACATCTACAGAATGAGCTACAGCATGTCCAGGAGGTACTAAATATGAATGGCTACAGAACACGGAGATTGCATGCTAAGCACACTGGAATTAAACACGCTGAGGCGATCAGACAACCGGCTTTTCTACCTTATGTAAAAGGGGTGACGGATAAGATTGGAACCTACTCAGACGGTTTTCAATAAAACCGATATACACCCCTCTACAACAATGGCCAAGCAGCTGCGGACACCAAAGGACGTAATTCCATTGCAGAAGCCAGGTGTCTATAAAATCGACTGCAGCTGCGGTCTTTCCTACATAGGACAAAAAGGACAATCGCCGAACGCATGAAGGAACGCATAGCAGCTGTGAAGAACCGCCTGATAAATAAGTCTGCTATAGCAGAACACTTAGTTGATTCGGGGCCCAATCACTGGATCGAACTTCATGACCCCAAGGTTATTTCTTCTGAGCCTCATTATTTCAAGAGGATTATACGGGAAGCGATTGAAATTAAAAAACATCCAAATTTCAACCGTGAAGACGGATTCAAACTCGCGGCGGCTTGGAATCCAGTGATTGCAACTAGGTGTTCGCGATGTGTACATAAATCCAAGTGTCATGACACCGTCAGTGTAGTGTGTAGGTCTAGTGTGAACGCGCCTTAGATTTCTACAATCAACCAAGTGGGGGTAGTTTTGAAAAACACTTCCGCGTCGCAGCGGTGACTCCTATACATCTTCAGTCTTCCCGTGACCACAGGCTGTGCAACCAGTCTGAAACGTCGGGACATAGTGAATACTTAGTTTATAATATCTAGGTTTACTCATTAAATAGATAATTACCGCGAAAAAACCCGATTCAAATCAAATAAAATATGTGTTCGAATCGCGAAAGTTTAAAAAAGTCTAAAGGTAAAAAACTTAAAGAAAGTAGAAATAATACTACATTATCTAGTTTCATTTAATTGTGAATAATTTTTACATATATTGTTAGAAGTTTCCAGTACAATGCTTATATATTGCTACGAGATGTCAATTACAAATTTTGGTGAGCTTGGGGTGGATTTCATTATTGTAATTTCAATATTACTTTTGATTTAATTAGTTTAGGGTGGTTAGATTAAAAATGTTTCCGTAATTCAACATCGAAACAGAAAATTAATTATATTAGATAACCTGTGATAGTAAAATATAGTCGAGAACTTTTTGATACATTTTTATGACGTCTACAATCTCCCTTTTGTAATGTGAACGTATTTCTAACGGTTTAAACATTATAACTACTTCCTTGTATTAAAGTTATTACCGCTTATAACTCGGACAACATAATATTGTATTATACACCCTATAAAAATTTGAATGCTGTGATACATATGATGAAAATTTCAAATAATTCAATAACGCTCTTTTATTAAAGTTATTACTTCTTTGTATTACAGTTATTACCGCTTATAACTCGTACAACATAATACTGTATTACATACCATATATAAATTAGAATGCTGTGATACATATGATGAAAATATCAAATAATTCAATTACGCTCTTTTATTAAAGTTATTACTTCCTCGTATTAAAGTTATTACCGCTTACAACTCGTACAACATAATATTGTATTACATACCCTATATAAATTAGAATGCTGTGATAAATATAATGAAAATATCAAATAATTAAATTACGCTCTTTTATTAAAGTTATTACTTCCTTGTATTAAAGTTATTACCGCTTATAACTCGGACAACATAATACTGTATTACTTACCCTATATAAATTAGAATGCTGTGATACATATGATGAAAATATCAAATAATTCAATTACGCTCTTTTATTAAAGTTATTACTTCCTCGTATTAAAGTTATTACCGCTTACAACTCGTACAACATAATATTGTATTACATACCCTATATAAATTAGAATGCTGTGATACATATATGAAAATATCAAATAATTCAATTACGCTCTTTTATTAAAGTTATTACTTCCTCGTATTAAAGTTATTACCGCTTACAACTCGTACAACATAATATTGTATTACATACCCTATATAAATTAGAATGCTGTGATAAATATAATGAAAATATCAAATAATTAAATTACGCTCTTTTATTAAAGTTATTACTTCCTTGTATTAAAGTTATTACCGCTTATAACTCGGACAACATAATACTGTATTACTTACCCTATATAAATTAGAATGCTGTGATACATATGATGAAAATTTCAAATAATTCAACTACGCTCTTTTGTTAAAGTTAATACCACTTATAACTTGGACAACATAATACTGTATTACATACCCTATATAAATTCGATTGCTGTGATACAAATGATGAAAATATCAAATAATTCAATTACACTCTTTTATTAAAGTTATTACCGCTTATAACTCGCACAACATAATACTGTATTACTTTTATTAAAGTTATTACCCCTTATAACTCGGACAACATAATACTGTATTATATACCCTATATAAATTAGAATGCTGTGATACACATGATGAAAATATCAAATAATTCAATTACGCTCTTTTATTAAAGTTATTACCACTTATAACTCGGACAATATAATACTGTATTACATACCCTATATAAATTCGTTTGCTGTGATACATATAATGAAAATATCAAATAATTCAATTACACTCTTTTATTAAAGTTATTGCTCCTTATAACTCGCACAACATAATAATGTATTACATACCTTATATAAATTAGAACGCTTGAAATTTGAAATTGATTTTAGCAGAACATTTGAAATTTACGTAAGATGAAAATTTCAAATAATTCAATTACGCTTTTTTATTAAAGTTATGACCACTTATAACTCGGACAACATAATACTGTATACGTTGCTTATATGTCCAACAAAATTTCAATATACGTTGTTTGTATCTAGACATTGATGAAACATACAACTTTTGTCTTTGAAGTGGATGTTCGAGCCACCATTTTGAATTTAAGGCAGAAAGAAATTGATCTTCTAAAAATAACTCAGCAAGAGACGCATCCTTTACAAGAAAAATGTTGAAGAGAAAGCTAAAGAATACAAAAATGCGCATATTGTTGAAATATTTTTTTGTATGTATTATGTGTAGTTTAAAATAGCAGCGGAAACACGGAGTTTAACCAAGTTTTTTTCCAAAAAATTGTCAAACTTAAAACATAATATTTTTATAATTTTTGAAACAAAGTTATATTATGATGAATCCCGAAAAAAACTCGTGTTTCATTTGTGATGAAAGTTTGAAGAAAAGTCATACAGATGTGGTGGAATTGGGGGGCACACCCCTCTCTCCCTAGTCTCTTAAAAATTTGGACAATAGTAAAAATTTGCGCATGCAGAAAACGCTTTCCTCAGTTACAAATATTTGTTTAGAAAAAGAAAAAAAATAATGACGAGAAACTGATTGCTGCCTATTTTCGTAAAATAGTAAATGTGGATATGGTAGCATAAATGTCACATCGATCACATACTTCGAGTTTTAATTCTAAAACGGAATATTTTTTGTGTACTGAAGAAAGCTTTCATTGATAAAAACAAATAAAAAGTTTAGCTGATTAAAATATCGTTCACCGTATCGAGAAATTAGAAGTAAAGAAAACTATTTTAAAAGCAGCTGAAAAATGAAGCGGGGAGTGTGGCCGATGTATAGAGGAGCACTTTCAACACGTCACAAATTTGGTTCTTCTGGACTGAAGATACCTGCTGGACTGAAGATAGATTTGTCATACCAGAAGCCGCTGTATAATTAAGGGGTTTCAGAGTAAAAAAGAGGATATCAGTTCATAACAAACATTGACGAAACGATGGTATATATTTTTTCTACCTTTCAAAAAATTCCGAAGAATATTAATTCTCTCTCGATAAACCAATTCTCTTGATTCCAAAAAATATTGATTTTCTCTTAATGAGTTAATTCTTTTGATTCCAAAGAATATTAATTCTCTCTTGGTGAACCAAGTCTTTTGATTCCAAGAATATTAATTATCTCTTGATGAGCCAATTCTCTTGATTTCCAAGCATAGTAATTCTCTCTTGTTGGGCCAATTATCTTGATTGTAGGGAATATTAATTATTTTTTGATGAACCTATTATCTTGATTGCAAAGTATATTAATTTTCTTTGATGACCCAATTCTATTGATTCCAAAGTATTTTAAGTCTCTCTTGATGAACCAATCCCTTGATTCCAAAGAATATTCATTCGTTCTTGATTCGCCCTTGATTCAAAAAAAAATTAAATTTCTCTTGATTTTCACCTTAATCCAGTAAACGAAGGACAAAATCTAGAACCAAAAATAAATTTGGAAAATACTTATCATTGAGAAAAATAGTCTCTCGCTTGTCCTCTGTTTCCAAGAAACGGGATTCAAACTTTTTTTACTCCAGTCCTGTAAGGATTTCGCTTTAAAAATTTTGGAAAATATGAATTTTGATAATGACTTTTATTATAATATCCTAATGACATCCTGTAACGACCTCGCTCATTTCATGTAATTGAAAGACGCGGTTAATTTTTTCATTTTTCATGGTTACCTAGAAAAATAGTCATTTTAAGTTAAAGAATTAATATAGAAATTGAGGTTCAAAAAAATTTCTCAAAAAAAAGTTATTTTTTTAATTATTCGTTTTTGTAGTAAAGCTTGAGGTAAAATTTCAATGCGTTGAATTTAAGGATTTAACCGAAACTAAATATTAATTTCGACGAATCTGCAAGTTTAGAGTGTTAGACGTGTTTTTTGATTTATTTTTTTTATTGTAATTTTAGATGATTATAAAAATACTGTAACAAATATAAAATTAATAGTGTAGCGTTGTCAACATTCAATTCCCCGGATTTAAAGAAGTTCAATTTGATACATTAAATATCCTAATAACACAAGATAAATTTCGCAGCCACCAAAAAATTAAAGTGCATATAATTCTTTGTTAGCGCAACAATTGGAAACTACAAATATATCCGCCAAATAAAGACAAAGTGATGCTAATATTATTATCACGAAAGGTTTCTCTTCGCTCTTCTGTCATAAACGGTCACTGCCGTAGGAAATTTCGTACAAATGCCGAGATTTAGCAAACAGACATCAACCTGTCTATTAATAACGAAGAATATAATAATGAAATCATTGCGGAAGATGAGGATTGTGAAAACTCTGAACGAATCAAATTAAGAAGGTGAATGGGATAATACAACAACAGTTAATTAACAACCGTAATCTATACATATGATTAAACTGTAATAGAGTGAATTCTGCATATTGAAAATGGGATAATTCAACAACACTTAATTAACAATCGTAATCTATACATATGATTAAACTGTAACAGAGTGGATTGTGTACATTGAAAATGGAATAATTCAACAACAGTTAATTAACAATCGTAATCTATACATATGATTAAACTGTAACAGAGTGGATCCTGTACATTGGAAATGGGATAATCCAACAACAGTTAATTAACAACAGTAATCTCTATACATGTTATTAAACTGTAACAGAGTGGATTCTGTACATTGCAAATGTGATAATCCAACAATTGTTAATTAATAACCGTAATCTATACAAATGATTAAACTGTAACAGAGTGGATTCTGTACATTGGAAATGTGTTAATCCAACAACAGTTATTAACAACCGTAATCTATACATATGATTAAACTGTAACAGAATGAATTCTGTACATTGAAAATGGGATAATTCAACAAAGGTTAATTAACAACCGTAATCTGTACATATGATTAAACTGTAACAGAGTGGATTCTGTACATCGAAAATGGGATAATTCAACAACAGTTAATTGACAATCGTAATATATACATATGATGAAACTATAACAGAGTGGATCCTGTACATTGAAAATGGGATAATCCAACAACAGTTAATTCACAACAGTATTCTATACATATGATTAAACTGTAACAGAGTGGATTCTGCATATTGAAAATGGGATAATCCAACAATAGTTAATTCACAACAGTATTCTATACATATTATTAAATTGTAACAGAGTGGATTCTGTACATTGAAAATGGGATAATCCAACAATAGTTAATTAACAACCGTAATCTATACATGTGATTAAACTGTAACAGAGTGGATGCTGTGAAAATATTTTAAAAAGGGTTATCTTTATATTATAAAATAAATAATCTCTACATTACAGATTAAAAAAACCCTGACTTGATGGACATTACAATATTGGTACTACCAACTCCATCTGTTAGCGTCTTTACTAAACCTTACGCTCATAGATATCGTATAAAATAAATTAAAAATTCATAAAAAAATTGTGCGGGTCAGCTCCGACGCGCGACTGGCGATTACTCCTTCAGTACAATTGTCTTGGAATGTATAAAATAGGTGACACTGTATATAAATATAAATATCAATATCTATAATTTAAATGGAAAATTCTTTAATAAAAAATGCTGACAATATAATTAGATCAAATTTACACAACGAAATTAAAAACATTTAGCAACGTTAGACTAAGAAGTTAAAATTGAAAGTGACTTTTTAATTTTGTAGGATAAAAGACACCGAATATTCACACATAATGACATTTAATGATTACATCTTGGTGTAAGTGTACAATAGTAAACTATTATATGTGTGTCACACTCCATCATTGCGATTACGCCAAAAAAAATCCAATATGTGTATCACACTCCATCATTGCGATTGTGCCATAAGAAAATGCCAAATAAACATATTGATATCTCACTCTAAAGATCCGCAGAAATGTTGTGCGGAGAGGCCATCTAATACACAATTTGTGAAGTTACCTCGACGAAGTACTCGTCAAAGTTGATCGCAGTTCAAAGTACGTGACTACACATTCCTGTAACCTAACGAGGAGCTCAGTCGCCATGAGTCTCCCGTACGCTAACCTCGCGAATTCTTTCACTCGGGGGCAAAAACGCCTCTCCTCGGATGACTTCCGACAGTAATCGGAAGTCGCTCGAGGCGAGGCGAGGCTGCACAACGCGAATCGAAGTACCTCTCTACATATTCTCTTCGCCTAACTTCGATCAATTTCGCGAGTAGTGTAATACAGGTTGGTTACACTTATTTTAACGTTCTGAACTTCGTATGGCCTGAACTTCTGATTTTACTCCTCATAAAACTTCATACTTGGCGCTAAATATGAAAATAGATTCTTAAGGAGTAAACTCCAAAAATAGACTAATAATGATGATAATAATAAAAGTAATCTGAGTTTCGACATGTCAGTTGGATCAACCGTGACCGAATGGTTAGCACGGTACTCCTAAGACATGGGTTTAATTCCCACCAATCGGTATGTGGTCTAAAATATTGATTATTACAATGATGTTATTTTTAAGTATTAAATTTTTTTTAACCTAATTTTTGCCTTATAATATTATCGCGGTATTTTTAAGTTTTACGCTCATAAAAAACGCTATCTATTATATATGTTGATTTTTGTATAAATCTATGTGGTGTGGATATTTATTCACGCATATTTCATCCTTTGTTAATATTTTTGCATATGACGGTTATCGGAAACAATAATCATGAAAACGAATTTATAAAAAAAAAAACAAAAAAAGAAAAACGATAATGTTAATTATACTTAATATCTTTTCCTACTCCGAATTCCACGCGAACGAATTACATACAAAAATGAGCTAAATTTCTCTTTTCCACATTTCCCAATGGGGTAAAAAAGAGTATTTATATATCTATAATACAAGTTTTCAACAGATATTTAAACTTTACCTAACATTTTACTGAAAAACGAATAGTTGTAGTTTTTAATATATCACAAAGATCATAAAAAAGTATGTCACAATAAAGGTCTCTTTCGAAATTCAGTTTTACACCATTTTTTGTAACATCAGTACTGTGAAAATTCCCAAATGACCAGATATTTCGGATAAGTGGCGCGGATAAGTGGAAAATCAAATCTGAGATGAAAAATTGAATAATTTAGTTGCAATTGAGCTTTTGAGGCGAATTCGGTTTTTCTACAAATTCATAATCCAAATCATTTTCAAGAAGAAATGTACTTTTTCTTTTATAATAGGAATCGAACTGACGAAGCCTGGTTACATCTTGTCATTTCTGCAGCAAGACCTCCATCTTTTTTTCCTTATCTTCAAATTGGAGTCAGCATATGTTTGTACAAGAAATTTATAGACCCACTGTCATCTTTAGGTTTCACGGCATCCTACACCTCTCTCATCAGAAAAAACTACTCTTACAAAACGTCTGCCATATACGTCCTGGCGTATCCATGGATTAATATACATTTACTATGATTATTTGTGATAATGCGATCCACAATGTAAACACTATTTGATATGGATTCTGAAATGGCGAATTGTTTAAAAATAAAATAAAAATTTGTGTCGAGAGTGAGAGTCAGGACACAGATGAAAAATATTCAATAAAAAAGTTCCAGGTTCTTAGAAATAGTAACGATCCATATTTTAAACTAAAAAAGATACTCTGAAAAGATTACTCATTTGAACTTAAACTTTCTAACCACATGTTAATATAGAAAAATATACCCGTTTCTTCATAAAATCTAAGTAACAAAATAAAAAAAATATTTTTATTGTTTTTTTTCTCTCTTTATTGACCGTATATTTTAATTTATAAATTTTGTAATAAAGTTCATTAAAATCTTATCCAATAAATTGAATATAAATATTGAATATATAATTTTGTAGAAATTCATTATAATTTAATTTTTATTCGCAAATCGTGATGTAGTATTATTTATATTAATATTATTTCTTTATTTAAATTCTTAACCACGACCTAGGTTTCGTTGTATGACACCATCTTCAGATGGGCTATTTGAAGAGATTCTCAAATCAGATCTCTTCGAATTGCCCATCTGAAGATGTTGTCATACATGGAAACCCAGATCGTGGTTAAGAATTTAAATAAAGTAGATATAATACTACATCACGTAGTTTCATTTACTTGTTAATAAAAATTAAGTTATAAATTTCAAAACTTAACCGTTGTGTTTGTTTAAAAGATCTTGACTTCTCGTGTAACTATTTATAAAATTTAAATGTTAGCTATGTGTATATTAATATTTGAAAATAAATAAATAAAACTAATTTCTAATGTTCTGTAGCAAAGCAAGAATCCTTATAGTTACGTCATGTCTGCACATCCGTCGTCTGTAGGCATCTGTAGGCACCAGTTCTCTTTCATATTTGCACGTACTAAGAATAAATTTGTTATGGAATGGTTATAGATACTGCTAAGCAAAATGAAAAATGAGATGAATTACAAAAAAAAAATATTTCACCCTCCGCCACATACTTTGAAAGAAGAGCAAAACAAGTCCCCCGTAATTCATCGAGTATAGTGTCCTTGGATCGGACTTTCAAATAAAATAAAACATCTCTTAAAATTAAATCATTTTAATACTTCTGACTCGAGATATTTGCGCTTAGAATCGTTAACAAGGCATCACGCCGCCCACACCTTTTAAAATACAATTGTGAAAGTTAAAACATGAAGAAACATATATCAGTAAATATTCTAATTGAAAATTATAACTCGTATTGTAACACATACGGTTCGGAAAAATTTCCATGAAGCGATGACATTTTTGTCAAGGTGAAGCAGTTTTTATGATTTGTTGCATAAAGCCTAAATCAAGGCTAAGTTCTAATAAGTAAATGGTAACTTTATAAGGAACAACTAAGTCCGATAAATACGGTACATAGGTGGGTACTAACTTAAAATTTATTTATCTAGTGCTCAAATTTATTTATCAAATGATATAATGTTATTATTGTCAATGTTTCATTCTCTGGATATATTTGCTAGCACATTATTTCTATAAAAACAGTCAATTAAACGGATACTATACAACCACTAGTCCTTTGAAAGCATTGACAATACATTTTCTTTTTATTCAAATCGATATGATGTTTCTTTCGTTTGGTTTTATTCAAATAGATATTATTATAAATAGGATGGTTATTATTATTAACTAGCGTGACCCGTGCGAAGTCTTCGCATTATTTATTCCATTATGAAGCTCAGATGACAGATCAAACAAATATTTTACTAAAATTGATATATAGAGGCGCAAGTATCAAAAGCATTGAGCTAAAGCGCCACTTTATTTATACGTGAGTGGATTTGAAATTAAACAAAAATTTTACCGACCGTCAATCATATTGACGTTGAGCCGTTAGATGGCAGCATTGCTGTTTTGTGTATATAATTTTAATAATTAATTAATTTGCAAAAACAATAGCAATAATAAATTTTTTAGTTGTGGATGCCGGTAGAGCAAGCAATTATCTATAAAATGATATATAATTTATGTGGATTAGTTGTGAGGTTTTTTCTAAAAAGGCAGAGTAACATCTTAACCTTAGCGTATTAATATATATGATAATTTTAATAATTAATTAATTTGCAAAAACAATAGCAATAATAAATTTTTTAGTTGTGGATGCCGGTAGAGCAAGCAATTATCTATAAAATGATATATAATTTATGTGGATTAGTTGTGAGGTTTTTTCTAAAAAGGGAGTGTAACATCTTAACCTTAGCGTATTAATATATATGATGATGATTATGATGATGATGATGATGACGATGATGATGATGATGATGATGATGATTATATTACTGATAACTATTATAGAGAACTTTAAATGAAAAGCTGATTTCAATATTTATTGTTTGTTTACCAATAATATTGATTTATAATTTAATTTAATATTTTATAAAATTTCTGAATGTTTAATGTATTATAGAAATATTTATATAAGACTGAGGATATATGTACATAGAATATTATTTTGATGTGGGAATGTTAGGATACAAGTCAACTTAATACTTGAAAAATTATCTTTTCGTATCTCACTACGACTTGTATCTGTTTTTACCCCATAGATGATAAATAAATAAATGACTTTAATGTGAAATAAAATGTATCTAATATAAAGTCGAAGGGGGATTTTAGTGATGATAACGTAAATGTTTATAATACGGCTAATAAACCTTATCGATATGCTCTTGGTCACTTTTACTTTATTTAATCTATAGTACAACAAAAAAAAACATTTTTGTCTGTTTCTCCATTGTACTCCATCTACAGTCCTCCGAAATAATTTTTTATACGCTCAACTTACAGACTTTTCGTCTTCGCCATTTTATTGTACTTCCATCCTTATTTCCGGTACATATATTCCTGGCGCAATGTGAACCGATTCGAGCATATAACATAAGAATATTGACTTTTTGTCGATTTCCCGTGCAATCAGTCATTTACAATTCTCCTAATCCATTTTTTTTAAATATCTTATTGTACATTCTGTTTCATCATTACTAGTTTATTATACTTCCGCCACAAGTATTCGTGATGCAATCTGAACGAATTCACGTATATAACGTAAGAATATGCAAATTCTTAACGATTTGTTCTTTACAATTAATTTAAAGTCCTTTGAATTAACTTCTTTAAATATCTTTTATGTACGTTCTGTTTCATCATTACCAGTTTATTGCACTTCCGCCACAAATATTCGTGACGCAATCTGAACGAATTCACGTATATGACGTAGGAATATTAAGATTTTTAACGATTTGTTCTTTACAACTCATTTAAAGTCCTTTGAATGAACTTTTTTAAATATCTATTTTGTTAGTTCTGTTTCATCATTACCAGTTTATTGAACTTCCACCACATATATTCGTGACGCAATCAGAACGAATTCACGTATATAACGTAAGTATATTAAGATTTTTAACGATTTGTTCTTTACAATTCATTTAATGTCCTCTGAATTAACTTTTTTAAATATCTTTTTTGTACGTTCTGTTGCATCATTACCAGTTTATTGCACTTCCACCACATATATTCGTGACGCAATCAGAACGAATTCACGTATATAACGTAAGTATATTAAGATTTTTAACGATTTGTTCTTTACAATTCATTTAAAGTCCTCTGAATTAACTTTTTTAAATATCTTTTTTGTACGTTCTGTTGCATCAATACCAGTTTATTGCACTTCCACCACATATATTCGTGACGCAATCAGAACGAATTCACGTATATAACGCAAGTATATTAAGAGTTTTAACGATTTGTTCTTTATCATTAATTTAAAGTCCTCTGAATTCACTTTTTTAAATCTCATTGATATACAGACTTTTTCATCCTCAATTTTTTATTATACTTCCGTCCATACTTCACGTACATAAACACGTGAGAACATTTGTATTTTTGTCAATTTCTTCTTTAAAATCCATTTATAGGTCCTCCGACTACATTTTTCAAATATCTTTAATGTACAGACTTTTTCACTGTCAACGCTCTGAACTGATTCATCCATATAACATGAGAATATAGGTATTTTTGTCGATTTCTTCTTCATAGTCCATTTATAGTCCTGCGAACTAGCTTCTTTAAATATCTATAATGTACAAACCTTTTCATTCTCAACGTTATACTATATCTCCACCCTTACTTCTGTCATATACATTCGTGACGCACTCTGAATTTATTCACGCATATGCTGTGAGAATATAGGTATTTTTGTCGATTTCTTCTTCATAGTCCATTTATAGTCCTGCGAACTAGCTTCTTTAAATATCTATAATGTACAAACCTTTTCATTCTCAACGTTATACTATATTTCCACCCTTACTTCTGTCATATACATTTGTGATGCGCTCTGAACTTATTCACGTATATGCCGTGAGAATATTGGTATTTTTGTCGATTTCTTCTTCATAGTCCATTTATAGTCCTGCGAACTATCTTCTTTAAATATATATAATATACAAACCTTTTTATTCTCAACGTTGTACTATATTTCCACCCTTACTTCCGTCATATACTTTTGTGACGCACTCTCAACTTATTCACATATATGCTGTGAGAATATTGGTGTTTTTGTCGATTTCTTGTTTATAGTCTATTCACGGTCTTCCGAGCTTATTTTTTTAAAAATATCTTTAATATATTATATATATATATATATATATATATATATATATATATATATATATATATATATATATATATATATATATATATATATTTATATTCGTAATGCACTCTGAACTAGTTTACGCATATACTGTGAGATTATTAGTATTTTTGTCGATTTCTTCTTTGTAGTCCATTTACAGTCCGAACTCATTTTTTGTAGTTTACTCCTTAAGAATCGATTTTCAAATATAGCTCCCGGTATTAAGTTTTATGAATAGTAAAATCACAAGTTCAGATAGTATACACACTTTTATGAGTATACACACTTTTTATGATGTTTCCGTCCTTACTTCTGTGATATATATTCGTGACGCACTCTGAACTAATTTACGTATATAAGGAAAGAACATTGGTATTTGTGTCGATTTCTTCTTTATAGTCCATTTACAGTCCTCTGAACTCGTGTTTTTAAATATCTTTAATATCACACTTTTTATTATGTTTCCGTCCTTACTTCCGTCATATATATTCGTGACGCACTCTGAACTAATTTACGTATATAAAGGGAGAACATTGGTATTTTTGTCGATTTCTTCTTTATAGTCCATTTAAAGTCCTCTGAACTCACTTTTCTAAATATATATATATATATATATATATATATATATATATATATATACATACATATATATATATATATATATATATATATACACGTCGTTTGTAATGAAGGTCTGGAAAATTACAACTAACGGAAATGAGTGATATACTCGAAATTGAATTCTGCAAACTTACAGTTATTTTTCGCACTGACTTTGCGGGACGTGGAAGAAGCAACCGGCCGCCTCGCGTTTCGCAGTCTTCGCAATTTTCTTCGCAATACGCCGTTTGGACATGCCCATGACGATCATCGCTAACTTTTACCTCGCCGGTCGCTCCGACAAATTCAAGTTTCATCACCGAAAACGATTTCAGAAACGAACCTCGAACTGTCATTTTCAAACCAACTTGACACCGGCCGGCGCGAACGTGCGATACCGTAGTTGCATCTTTCGCCTCTTGAAGACGGTGTGAAAATTAATTGATTTCAATTACAACAAATTATGCATTTTTAACTTGTTTCGCTGCAATTATGGAGATTTGATTAATCATCTGTAAAATTAAATTTAAAATGAAATTGATTTTCGAACTACGCAATATCAATTGGATCAGGCTTGACATTAAAGCATATAACTTATAACCAAAAGCTAACAACAGGGCACGTCAAGTGACTGCCCTAATTTTTCTGCTGTGAATATATATCGATGATATTAAACCGTGCACGGTTTTTTTCGGTCTTATCATTAAAGCATATAACTTATAATCAAAAGCTAACAACAGGTCACGGTAAGTGACTACCCTAATTTTTCTGCTGTGAATTTATATCCATGATATTAAACCGTCCACGGTTTTTTCGGTCTTAACATTAAATCAAAACTTATAATCAAAAGCTAACAACAGGTCACGTTAAGTGACTGCCCTAATTTTTCTGCTGTGAATATATATCGATGATATTAAACCGTCCAAGGTTTTTCGGTCTTAACATTAAAGCATATAACTTATAAACAAAAGCTAACAAGAGGTAACCTCAAGTGACTACCCTAATTTTTCCACTATAAATATATATCGATAATATTAAACTGTCTAAAGTTCTTTCTGTTTAGTTGACCCAAATTTTGTCCTCAAAATTCGCTTCAACTAAACAGAACCTTTTAAATTAACTCAAAATCTAACTGAATGCTAATTTACTAGAGAATTTCGTGATATAACATAGTTATATTTACTTTAGTTTATTTTAGCTTCAGCTGTTATTTCACTCATAACTGCCATTTCAACCCAATAGCTCTATACTTCTCTAAGCCTCTTATTGATGTAATATAACCGTTTAAATTATACAAAGACCTAACTTTTAAATACACTAGGAAGTTTCATGGGTTTTACTGGAATGAATGTTGTCATAGAAAGTTAACTTGTTACTGATACCCCAAGGAGACAGTCTCATGGGTTTTACTGAAATGAATGATGTCATAGACAAATAAACTTGTTACTGATACCCCAAGGCAGACAGTCTCATAGGCTTTAATGGAATGAATGATGTCATAGACAAATGGACTTGTTACTGATACCCCAAGGAAGACAGGCTTATGGGTTTTACTGGAACGAATGATGTCATAGACAAATGAACTTATTACTGATACCCCAAAGAAGACAGTCTGATGGGTTTTCTGGAATGAATAATGTCATAGACAAATGAACTTGTTACTTATACCCAAGGAAAAACAATGTAACTCGCTTTTGGCTGGTTTTGAGTTACACTTATATTTTTGTTTTCCATTTCTTTTCTTGCAAGACTTTATATTCATCATATCCATAAGCGCTTTCCAATAATGTCAGAAGATATTATGTGATAAGATATTTCAGTACTTTTGTATGATGTTTTAAAACTTTGTCAAGTAATGACAGTATTCTTCCTCGAGATATCGCTATGGATGTAGAATTGACAAACAGTTTCGTTAATAGGATAATTCGGAGATTGTAGGAATTACGCATTCTTAAATAATTATATTTCCTTTTTACATTTATACTTCCGTAGCTACTACCTGCAGTAGGTTTTTACCCATCGGGGTAAATGCAGACAAATTGAAAAAAATATTCTAAATACTTAAAATGATTGAACTATTTGAAGTGGGGAAATTATTGCTAAACTTTGAATAATATCAGATTTTTCTTATCATTTTTAAATAATCTTAAAAATTGACCGAGTTATAAAAGTTTAAATTTAACCTTTAGACAAGGACGGGAATACTGTGTTGTGAGGTCATTTTTAATATTGCACATTCTATTCTACAAGAGAAAAAGAGACAGGGATATACCCAACTCTATTCGTATCTTTAAATTTAGAAGCCTGTAACTGGCTTATTTTTCAATAAATTTTTGAATTTTTTTCAAGACTGGTTTTTAATTAACTTATATTTCACAATATTGTACGAAAAACATAAAAATATTTAGAATGAGTCAACTACCGTATTATGTCTGCGACAGTGCGTGATCTCCTATTTTTTTGTTTTCTTACGACGCTGAATACTCCAACAAAATATATGTGACGACACTATTGTTAAAGAGAGACAAACTTTAAGTTAAATATTATTTGGTGTTACAAAATCCTTCGTGCACAAGTCTGGCTCACACTTGGCCGGTTTGTTAAATCTATGCTTTACAAAGAATTAGGTTTGGGCGGACTAAACGTGCCTTCGTATAAAACAATAAAAAAGAAACGCGTGGAATGGATGATAACGACGATTTCAAGTTTACTATTTGTAAAAAAAATTGTTATATGACTTGTTATGTGATTTGTTATATGACGTTAATGAAATATTTACGTCGACTAGTGCGTAAAGCAATTATTTAAAAAAAATGTGCATAGGCTAATCAGATTATTCGTCAGATTCATGAGGTCCTTCCGCAGAGATGGCAAGAAAAACAGCGAATTCGCACACTAGTGTTCATCTGTGTCGCGGCGCTTTATCCCCACTTCTACACCTTTATTTCCGTCACATATATTTGTGACATAGTCTGAACTGATTCACATATATACGATAACGTTTTCTCTAGTATATTGTATAATGCAGATTTGTTTAAATAGTTGCGTTTTATTATGGCCAACTTCAAATAGAACTTCGTTAAGATTTTTCTTAAAGTCTTAAAGAGCAGAGTGTGGTACTACCATATTCAAGATGCTAAATATATTTTAAATCGATTATGTTTGCAAGACCGGCCAGTTTAATCGCTTGTTTCTTTCTCGGTCTACAATCTTGTAGAATTGAATTACCCATCTACGTATTCAATGGTTGTTCTTTTATTTGAATTTCAATGCTAACGCAAAACTTTAGCAGTTTTTACTCAATAAATTTGTAATTGTTATTGAACTCGCTTATAATACAAGATGGAACAATCTATGTACTGTTACATAACGTAAGAATTATTGGTATTCATACTAATCTGTTTTCTATTAAAAATCATATTATAGAGAAAATATGCTTCCACTCTAAATATAATTTACAGAATTAGTCTACAGATCAAATTATGGACTCAAAACTTTACCAGTTTTGAATCCATAAATTTGCAATTGCTGTTGAACTCGCTCATGATACAAGATGAAAAAATCTATGTACTGTTACATAACGTAAGAATTATTGGTATTCATACTAATCTGTTTTCTATTAAAAATCATATTATAGAGAAAATATGCTTCCACTCTAAATATAATTTACAGAATTAGTCTACAGATCAAATTATGGACTCAAAACTTTACCAGTTTTGAATCTATAAATTTGCAATTGCTGTTGAACTCGCTCATGATACAAGATGAACAATCTATGTACTGTTACATAACGTAAGAATTATTGGTATTCATACTAATCTGTTTTCTATTAAAAATCATATTATAGAGAAAATATGCTTCCACTCTAAATATAATTTACAGAATTAGTCTACAGATCAAATTATGGACTCAAAACTTTACCAGTTTTGAATCCATAAATTTGCAATTGCTGTTGAACTCGCTCATGATACAAGATGAAAAAATCTATGTACTGTTACATAACGTAAGAATTATTGGTATTCATACTAATCTGTTTTCTATTAAAAATCATATTAGAGAGAAAATATGCTTCCACTCTAGATATAATTTACAGAATTAGTCTATACATCAAATTATGGACTCAACACTTTGGCAGTTTTGAATCTATAAATTTGCAATTGCTGTTGAACTCGCTCATGATACAAGATGAGCAATCTATGTACTGTTACATAACGTAAGAATTATTGGTATTCATACTAATCTGTTTTCTATTAAAAATCATATTATAGAGAAAATATGCTTCCACTCTAAATATAATTTACAGAATTAGTCTACAGATCAAATTATGGACTCAAAACTTTACCAGTTTTGAATCCATAAATTTGCAATTGCTGTTGAACTCGCTCATGATACAAGATGAAAAAATCTATGTACTGTTACATAACGTAAGAATTATTGGTATTCATACTAATCTGTTTTGTATTAAAAATCATATTGGAGAGTAAATGTGCTTCCACTCTAGATATAATTATAGAATTAGTTTATAGATTCTAAAAAACTATGGGTGTTCCATATAAACTTTAGAATATATTGTTTTAATATTTGAAAATACAAATTAATTTTATAAAACTATTTACAGATATTAATTATTTATTATATACCGTGTAAATATTATTTCCTAGTATATCTTTTACACTTGTAAATATTGTGAATTTTTCTATTACTATGACTTTATACATACTCCTAGTAACTCTTTTTTTTGTCCATAAATCTAAATTTCGGCCCTATTTTTAGAACTATCTTAAGTGAAATTGTGAATAAAATAGTTTGGAAAACGGTTTTCGGAAAAAAAAACTGTGACAGACGTCTATAGGGAAGCGAGTAATTCTATTTTCTTTTTGGAACCATAGAAAGGAATGGATTTCCAAAAATGTTTAATCTCAAAGGTATATTTTGTATCATGACTCTCTTCTCTATAAAAATTCATATGGAGACTTCCTTTAGTTTTCACATTAAACCAGACTGAGATTCTACTTATTTCATCTGACGATTGTGCTAAAATTTTGAGTATATTATAAACTGAGGCAATACCCTCTCTATAGGAACCGTTAAAGGTTGCTGTCATTTCCATCTGGTGGTAAATTAATAAACTTTTGGTTACACTGATGTCATTTTTTCGAATGAAGTCCCCATATGGCGTGAAAAAATACAGTGTTTAATTTGACGAAAATTCCATTTTACATTCACTAGCAATGTAACCTCTATACATTCAATGACGTTTACTATTTCCTGTCAATAAAATATTGCACTGATATTGAAAATGTAAGCAAAAGTTCTCATTTTTTTCGTTTTAAAGCGATCTCTATATTTCTTATATGGTCTCATTACCGATTTCAATAGTTAATTCCAATCAAAATTAAAATACATCTTTGCTCCACACTTCTATTACCCATCTAGCGGAGAATTATAAAACTACATATTTATGATGGTTGCTTATAAAATAAATAGATGTCGCTATCAATTAATTATATAGTAAACTATTAATTATTTTTTTAATAGTAGAGTTGAGTAATGATCTTAACAATTTCTATTGCAGATATTGACCAAACTTTCAAGGCATATAAATTGCAGTTTCAGTAAAATCTGGCCATTTGGTTTTGCGTGTTATATGTCGGCCTTTTGTTATTTTATTATGTGTATAAATCAGTACCATTTATGTCATACTGATGATCATTTTAAAGGCTGTCTTCAAAGTTTCACTATTACATATAGAACTTAAAATAATATAATAATATTTATGATTAGAGAGAATATATTAATCCTAACCAATCACTTATGTAGCCCAAACATGGCTGTCGTCCAAAAATAGATTTATTGAAGTTTGCATTAAAATTATATAAACATTAGAGAGCTGTAACATAATTCGGTTGCAAATTATGTTACTTCTCTCTAATGGTTATATAATTTTAATGGCCAATTATATATTAGCTTAAAAGAGTGACCTAAAAATGAAGTTTTTTTGCCTTTTTGGGGGGCTTTGAAATTTTTAATTGGTTTGTATCTTAAATGTTATAGTTTGTATCTTAAATGGTAACGGTTATACAATTTTCTGTACAAAAATTTCATTAATAATTATCTTATTTTTTATGCCTAAGTTTGTATTCACTTTATATAAATACATTCTAATTAATTAATGACTATAAAAAAGTATTTAATCTCATTTCTTGAGTTAACATTAACTATTAATACAAAATTTATTCCAAGTGCATTTCAAGGAAATTAAAATTAATATTTTCATTCTTAGGCGGGAAGGGAACTTATTAACGATTTCATAGCAATTCCAAAGGCCATATTAGGTTCCTTAAACTTAATTTTGAAAATTAATTCACATTTTTAAAATTCAAGATACAGAACACAATTTTAAAATTGAGACTCGGTGTATCAGAAAAAATTGTACGTTAAATTTTGCTTAGCTATACCATTTATATATAGACTCCATATTCTCGAATATAATACGTCTTTCCACGAAAATTCATTTACTACACACGGCGCTAAGTCAAGTAATGTTCTGATAATTACATTGCTCTGATTTTATCTCCAAATATGTCCCTAACATTTCTCGATTTGCCACTTTCTTCCGTCAAACATGTACAACGTCTGTATATACGTATATACCCGTGTTCTGGTAGGTCTCGCGTCTATCTAGATATTCGCATATTCAAATTCAGTAAGAATACGGTATGTTGTTTAGTGATGAAATCACTAAGTTGCAGAACCTCGGGAACACGTGAATTTCCCATTCACTGAAATTATCCTTAACACTTTCAATGAGTCCATTAATGCGTTTAATCAAATCACGGAACAGCTGAATTTGTTTTTATTTAATTGAAAGAAAACTTGGAATACATTAAGTTTTGCAAATAACAAACGCCGTTCATGGTTTGTTTTATGAAAAAAAAATCAAATTAAAAAATTAGCGATGAATAATTTCTTTTTGGCTTGATTTTCATTAATCACTTAACACGTGGGCAAAATACAAACTGACAAATAGTAAACATAGAAATGTTTGATTCTATGTTAAAAAACATAAAAAATAGAAAATAAATGTGTGAAAAGATGTTTACAATTTTAGGTTTAACATGAGTAAATCATATTTTAAATATATTTTCTTTGCTAAATTAATCGTCAGTGATATTTATCTATGCATAAAATAAAATTGCAACAGAATAAATTCTGTACATGGAAAATATTTTAAAAAGAGTGATTGATTTAGCGTATAGAATGATAATAGAAGCCGGAAAACCTTTTTTAGAATTTTTTCCTGTCTGTATTTTATTTTGTGCGTCAATGATGTACGGATGGTGATGGATGATGGACGGATTTTGATGAAATTTGGTATGGTAATAGTTTACAACCAAGAGCAACATATGAGAGAGGAAAAAATGTCTTATTCCTAATTTCACGCGAGTAAAATCGTGAAGCACAGGTAGTCATTAATAAATACGTTATTTTAGCTTTTGATATCTAAGATAATAAAACTAGTGGTGCATGTAAATTTATGTACCCGCATTGAGAGGGTTAACACGGTATCCAACGGCATGTGCTTAGCCTTAACAACTCATACAATCTACTGACCTGTATAAACCACACGCGAGATTAATTTCAGACAGATTCTTGCAAAATGTCCACCTTCTGCACCGAAAATAATCTGCGCGACGCCGGTAAATTAGGCTGACGTTTTGTGTTTGTGTAACACCTCAATAATGTCAGCGCCAAGGTCTCCGACCGCAATAAATTATGTCTATTTAATTGTATCAATTTGAAGTTTACGCGGTTTGTGTAGCGCTAGAGAGAGGCACGAGCCAGTTTCACCACTGCTCGATGACTATGAGATAAGTCGCTACTAACTGCAGTTAATTGCTAGCAAAATAAATCTTAAATCTTCGTAGCTCGGGAGAGATTTTGCATATATTCTGTTTGTTAAAATTAAGAGTTTTATAATTTTATTTTACGGAAACAATACGAATTATGAAAGTTACATTCTGTTTGTTAAAATTATGAGTTTTATAATGTTATCTTACCGAAAGAATGTAAATTTTGAAACTTATATTCTATTTGTTAATATTAAGAGTTTTATAATCTTATTTTACTGAAAGAACGCGAATTATTAAACTTATATTCTGTTTGTTAAAATTGAGAGTTTTATAATCTTATCTTACCGAAAGAATGCGAATTATGAACTTACATTATGTTTGTTAAAATTATGAATTTAATAATCTTATCTTACCGAAAGAATGTAAATTTTGAATCTTATATTCTATTTGTTAAAATTAAGAGTTTTATAATCTGATCTTACCGAAAGAAAGTAAATTTTGAAACTTATATTCTATTTGTTAAAATTAAGAGTTTTATGATCTTATCTTACCCAAAGAATGCTAATTATGAAACTTACATTCTGTTTGTTAAAATTATGAATTTAATAATCTTATCTTACCGAAAGAATGTAAATTTTGAAACTTATATTCTATTTGTTAAAATTAAGAGTTTTATAATTTTATCTTACCGAAAGGATACGAATTATGAAAGTTATATTCTGTTTGTCAAAATTAAGAGTTTTATGTTATCTTACCGAAAGGACGCGAATTATGAAACTTATATTCTGTTTGTTAAAATTGAGAGTTTTATAATCTTATCTTACTGAAAGACCGCGAATTATAAAACTTATATTCTGTTTGTTAAAATTAAGATTTTTATAATCTTATCTTACCGAAAGAACGTGAATTATCAAACTTATATTCTGTTTGTTAAAATTAAGACTTTTATAATATTTTCTTACCAAAAGAATGCAAATTTTGAAAGTTATATGCTGTTTGTCAAAATTAAGTGTTTTATAATCTTATCTTATAGAAAGAACGCAAATTTTGAAATTTATATTCTGTTTGTTAAAATTAAGAGTTTTTTATAATCCTATTTTACTGAAAGAACATGAATTATGAAACTTAAATTCTGTTTATCAAAATTAAGAGTTTTATAATCTTATCTTACCGAAAGAATGCGAGGTTTCTTTAGTAGACACGATACATGTTGTATAGCCATGATCTTTTTAAAGTATCATAGTATATAATCGAATTTTATTATTTATTCACTCGGCAGTTGAATATAATTTCTTTTAGTAGTTAAATATTTATTAATTAGGGGAGTAATATACGATCATTTTTAATAAAGCAACCGACGAACTAAGGTTATATGTCGGGAAGTGTCTTATTCGATCCTTTATATCATTCTGTAAACAATATATTTCTAGTTTCATATACATGTTTTCAGTATGCCTTTTTGTTTATTTATTTAATAATTATGGATGGAAATAATAATTAAATACAATGGTTAAGAATTTTAGGTAACACATAAGTAAGACTTATCTTACTATAGTCATATTCCCAACAAATGAAGTTAAAAAATAGAAACAATACATTAAATTATCCTAAAAGAGGTGTCGTGTTATATCGTGCTTCAAAAGTAATAAAAAATTTAACATAGGCAGTCATGAAGATTGCCGATAGAAGCGAAAACTCAAAACAATGATAAACAGTGGTTTTTTTTAATTTTCATTTTAATTGTAGTACCAAAAATTAAAATTTCATAATTTATAAATCAGTACTCATTGTTTTACTGTACAGTGACCCTACAATTAAATAATTATAATATTAATCAAACTAAAACACAATCTAAACAATGCACAGTATACACACATTGAAATTTCTACGTAGTCAATTTTACTTTACTTGTATAGATATACACAGCACTAATGTTGCACAACACAACAGCATGTCGGTGAGGCGAACACACAAGATTCTACCCATCCAAAAAGCGTCCAACGCGCTCATCATACAATCGGGTATATACAATGTGTTGGTCTATACGTGTACACAGGCCGCGTGCGCCAACTGGTGCCAGGACGGTAGATGTTATATGTGTGTATGTATATATATATATATATATATATAAAAACCAACAACCAACATGGTCAAGCCCAACACGTCATACTCATAGCTACAGATGTACTGTTAACATTACTATGTCGGTGACGCGAACCCAAAAGATTTTCTCCTACCAAAAATGGCTGAACAGGCCTAAAGAAGTCTTCGCTTCAAAAATTTTCAAGAAATACAAAGTTAAGGTTGAAAACTTTTTTACTTTTTTTTTATTACAAACTAAAATTAGAAAAAAGTCAACCTAAATTTCTCTGTTGTTTACTATTTATGATAAATGCATAAAATATAAATTATTTAGAGTATTAACCCGAAAAAAGTAATGAAACATCGTTAATAAATAAATTATATGACAGGTAAACATTTTCACTTTATATATCATGTCGGATATAATTTGAAAGAGATTGTTATGAGGAATATAAAATTTATGTTTTTTTATAATTTTAAAACGCGTATTCAAAAATATTCCAAGAAATACGTGAAAATGAAGTACATATCCCTTCTTATTCCCAAAACGACTTATCCAAAAATCATAAAAAATACAGGATTGGTAAAATCTTATTAAAAGATTACAGATAGACTATAGTGATTGTTCTAGATTCTATAATTTTTACAATATTCACCATATTTTTACGTCTATGAGAGTTATAGTAGGCAGCATAAATATGTTGCGAAATTATTAATATTTGTAAATAGTTTAATAGATGTATTACGTACGTTTAAATAATTATGTTATATGAAACTCGGCATTTCATTAATTATATATTAATATTATAATGAATAAAATACCGAGTTTTCATTAGAAAAATGAACTTGGTAAGTACGAGTAGAACTCGCTTTACGAGCGTTCCGTACCCCCTTAAATATACTTACTTAAATATTTAAGGATACATAGTATTACTCTTAAATTATTGATAAATATTATTATTAATTTTCACCATATAAATATATTGCCTCGTGTGTTTATCACATGCGTTATAATATTGTGAATTTCTTAAAATCTATCAAATTTGTAATCAATACTTGATTTAATTTTCTGACAAACTTCTAGGAAAACTGCCTTTTAATAATTTTGAATATTGTAGTTTTGGAGATTGAGGGGCTGGCATATTTTCAAATGTTTTCAAGAATACCTCTAGAATTACATCATATAAAACTATAAAAAATAATATTTTGGAATTGCTATAACTTTATTAAAACCTCAGATGACATATGATGCTAAAAAATCGATTACTTTTTGCCTTACGCCACTATTCCAAATTTCCAGTTTCCACCTTAAGCGATTTCTGAGGAAAACACCTGTGACAAATAGACAGACGGACCAACGGATTGACAAGGGAATGATCTAATAAGGGTTCCATTTTTTTAACTTTTAGGTATAAATGAGGAACTATACACGACAGTAGTCTGGTGGCGTGTAAAATTTTCTTTCTCCTAAAAATTCCTTCACGAAATCACGTTTTTCTTAATCGTTTATAATATGCAATGGACACAATTCACTTGCGTGTCGTAATGTGAAACGGGTGTTATAATATGCAATGGACACAATTCACTTGCGTGTCGTAATGTGAAACGGGTGTTATAATATGCAATGGACACAATTCACTTGCGTGTCGTAATGTGAAACGGGTGTTATAATATGCAATGGACACAATTCACTTGCGTGTCGTAATGTGAAACGGGTGTTATAATATGCAATGGACACAATTCACTTGCGTGTCGTAATGTGAAACGGGTGTTATAATATGCAATGGACACAATTCACTTGCGTGTCGTAATGTGAAACGGGTGTTATAATATGCAATGGACACAATTCACTTGCGTGTCGTAATGTGAAACGGGTGTTATAATATGTAATGGACACAAATCACTTGCGTGTCGTAATGTGAAACGGGTGTTGATTGTCGTGGAGCGATAAATTTTTATGAATTTTATAATGAATGTAAAATGATAAATTGTTTGATCCTCCATCACAAAACTTTTCATCCATCAAATAATCCACGTCTGAAACCCACAAATAAACAAAAAAATGCATTTTGCTGGTTATACGTATATTTGATTTAGTATATATTGTTGTTACAAGATCCTTTTTCCAAATTGACAAAATGTAAAGCTAAGAAACTCAAACTTTGAGAAAGATTATAGGCTATATATTATATGTAAACGTAATCGCAGAACATCGCTTGATCGGTTCAAGGTAGAGACAGGCAGGTTTATTTATATACCACCACCTCCAGCGGTCGATGTGGTTTGGAAAAGGAAGCGGAAGTGTTTAGTAACCGTGGGGACCGGGGAAGGGGGGAGGGGGGTGGAGCGGAGATTTTTAGTGACCGTGATGTGACATAATTAAGATTCTACGCCGGTGAATCTGCGGCGCACAGCTAGCTACTTATAATTATTAATGTATAGATAATATTACGTAAAAATATTGAATCATGAAATTACTTTTAATTACAATTAAGATAAGCAATAATTTATTTGACGGAACGACTTCAATTACATAATTAAGAAAAGAACTACAGAAATTACACAAATTTCTGCTCAAATGAGATTCCGAACCGATAGAGATCTTTTTATGAGGTAAATAAAAAAACGTATAAAAGGTTTTTATTGTTCATTTATTTTTATTTTTTCACAAAGCTTTTCCTAAAACATTTCTGAGGGAGTTTTGCTGACCGCTATATCCCTTGTATGCAGCTATGACAGGAAGACACCCTTAAAATACGATCTTTAATAGTTTAATTTTAAAATCAAACGTAAAATTATTAATAAACTATTGTACTTAACTTGTTGTAAGCAATGAACTTCTTAAGTACAAAATATAATTGCAATTACATCATACAGTAACGTAATACACAACGTATACAGCGATATCTTTCGTTAGTTCTCTTAAACACTTAATCGCCGTAAATTACAACAAAGGTGTGATATAAAATTACTCACAGCGTCATCTCTTGTGAAATTTGACAATAAGAAGTAGTGTGCTGTATAGCTTTCTGCCGATACGAAACATGAATATCTGTCTGTGGCATTATGTAGTACATTAAAGTAACTTCCTTTTAAATATTAGATTAAAGCAACTCAAGTTATACGTCTAGGCGAATTGACCATTTTAAATTTTAGTTATTTTTAATATCGAAAAAGAAAGCGAAATATTTATACAAATTTCTTAATTTTTAATTAATAAATTATCAATGCAACAAAATTCTGTTCTCAAATATATAGGAAAAATCGCAATAATTTAATTTGTATTTTTGCTTAAATCTAATTTTTACTATTTCCAGTCCTGATCTCAGATAATAATCTCTCTCTTAACACAGTTATTTTATTTATTTGAACATCAAAATAAACTCGATGAGCTGCGTTAAAAATACATTCTACAGACTTTCCAGTATTATTTGACATCTGAAAATGGAATATATTTTAACAATAAAGATGGGAATACACTTAAACACAGGTTAATAATATGCTACTGCATTTAATTATATTGGATAGTGCTTCTGTTATCAAAAAGTAAATAATTCCGATACGCATCTTTCTTTTTCATTGAAGCATTGGCTTCTGTGTTAATCGAAGCTTTCCACTGAAAGTTTCACTAAAATGTGCTCTGTGGATTATTAACTTAAACACATGTACAGAAAGGCATTATTAAATAGACAGGAATATACTACTGCACAGTACTTGTGTTATCAAAAAGTAAATGATGCCTATACCATCTTTCTTTTTCATTGTTCCAAAGATTCTATGTTAATCAAAGCTTTTCATTGAAAGTTTCACTAAAATTTTCCCATTCTAAAATATATACAAAATCGTCATTTAAGTTCCACTCAGGGATATAAAAATTATTGCTGATGATAAAACAGTAAAAGCATTATTTTCTGAAAACCACTGTACTGCTAAAATGCGTTTGCTTCTATAGATTATTAATTGTTACGGAAAGCTCTAATAGCAGCATAGGTCAACCAGAAGTACGTAACAATAATAAAAAAAAATATTTAATCTAGTAGTAAACGTAGAATTTAGTTTGAGAATACTGGAAAGTTTATAAATATTGAAAAAGGAATCAGGCAAGGAAACTCTGCTCTCACCGACTCTATTTATAACGGTTTCTCTCTCTCTGGTCTCTCTGAATCCATGTTGGAATAGCATAGTAATTTTAATAAATGAAAAACATCACGGTCATCTTGCATTTGTGGACTATACGTTGTTACTGTCAAGAAGATTACAAGACTTACAATGCAGGTTTAACATGGTACATTTTGTTAGTAGAACAAAAATTATGACAGGTAACATCAAAAATAGTATTTATGAAAAAAAAATTACATCTAGACTATGTGACAGAATATATATCTGTGAAAATACCTGTCTGTTAGATGAAGTAACAACGTTGAAGAAATTGAGACAAGAGTTAATAAAACCTGGAGCAAATTATGAAGCTTGGTAAAAGGGCTGAAAAGTTCCTTAACGTTAAATCTAAAATAAGAAAGGAATAGATGTTTGTCTTTTCCTAAGGCTAATATATGGATTTCAGACTATGAGATGGAGATACAAAAAAAGAAGCATAAAAATTCACTACATGTCAGAGGACCACGGAGAGACCTCTCCTGCCTCTATGAGAAAAGATAGGCAAGGTAAAACATACAAAAATAAGAGGAGAAATAAATTATTTTCTGTGTTAATCTAATTTTCATGAAAAATAATAAATACATTATAAAACTTTAAGAAACGGAAATGGCAATTGGCAAACCGCATTGTTAGGATGCACGAAGTCAAGTGGACAAAAATAGTGACGCTAAGTGGCAAAATAAGAAAAGGTAAACACTACATACACTAGGTGAACGAGATTGAAAAAGAAGTCTGAGCAAAGAGCTAGACGACTCTTTAAAGAATCTGGAAGGTCCTTAAAAAATTTATAATTTTTTTAAGCATTACAGTTTAAGTTGATTTCGTAATCACGGAATAAATAGACTTTTTTATTTTTATTTAATTTATAAAAAAGTTTTATGGTAAGTTTCTTAATTCTCAGAAATTTCTTATTTTGCCTGATACAAAACTGATATCTGATTGTGTTCAAATTATTTCTATCTATTAGAAGGTTCTGTCAGAAGGCTTGTTCGACTTAAATGAAACGTAGTACAGGTATAGATGTTACCCTGACTTCAAGGGTTGGCTAGTTTATATGTAGTTTTGCTCACGTAGAGAAATTTTCCGCATAAGTTAATTTTCATTTAAAATGTACAACCCAGGTCGTAGACATCTACCTGCTGTTGCTGCACTCCTTAGTACTTATCAAGCCTGTTACATTAAAGCCTGAACTGAAAGTCATAATTAAAGTTTTTAATACTTATCATGCCTGTTACATTAATACCTGAACTGAAAGTCATAGTTAAAGTCTTTAGTACTTATCACGCATGTTATACTAAAGCCAGAACTGAAAGTCACTACAACTTGTATTTAAGGCTAATATAGGTTATATAAAGACCTGGTTGGTAGATAAGAACTTTAATTGAAATAAAATTATATTGCATTCAATTTAATTATTGCACTTCACATAAAACTTTCTCATTTATCGATAATAGCCACATACCTAAAACTACAACGAATTGAATGCATATATATATAATTTAATAAAACCTATGTATAATATATATAATTTAATAAAATGCAGATCGAAATTGTAAAAAGAAAAGAAATAAAAACAGAAACTGCATTTAGCAATTTAATCAAATCTACGAATTTCGATACACGAATTACATTAGAGCATTCTAGATATAAATCTAATACAGTCGAGTTTAAATTGCTCCGCCTCAAAGAACATCAACCGCGTTACCAACATGCAAATAAAAAAGTTCATTACTTTTTCGATCACCAAATCAATGCTCTTATGAATACGATATATCTATGCACGCTTGCACATTGTTCAAGCAACCGTTTTGTTAAACTTCTAGTTACAATCGGGTCTTTAGCGGCTGAAAGCGAAAGTAAACTGGCGTATCAGCGACGCCGGTTCGTATCTCGCCGGCCGCCATTACGCAACGATTGAATTAACACTGGCCGGTGCGCGCACGCTGCTCTATAGTCAATGGTGAGCATCGACTCGTCCGGAGCGAACGTTTTACGCTAGACGAAACGTCAGATAATTTTGTTGGCGCGAAATTAGATGCGTTTTGAAATGACAGCGAGATTTTTTTCGAGTTAATCAATTTCGTTTCTGTTCGTCGAAGAGACGTTGTGTGATTTTTTTAAAACTTATACATAATAATATTATTAAATATGTGGAAACATATTGTTTTATGTGTTGGTGTGTTTACAATTTGGATGGACTTGCTGGCGATTGAAGCGGCAAATGGTAAAAGAATTTCTATTGTACATATTTTTCATTTTAATAAAATGGTTTTTGTATTCCTCTATATTGTATATAAGAAGATGATAAAATAAAGCGTAAACAATTTAAATATCGCGTGAATTTCATCAATAAAAATAATTTATTTCTTATCAAAATATAAATGTGATTTAATATGTGATTTTAATTAAAATTTGCCATCTTTAGGTTTCATTTCATTTGTTTTGAAAAAATACAAAGAAATTTTTTATTTAAAATGTACCAAAAGTCTTGATAAAATTGATTATTTATTATAAAATTCAATAATTAAAAAAGGAGTAAGAAATGAATGTCTGGATTTTATTTTCGATAAAAATTTCCAATAATATTTCCGTTTCTATACAATATAAATTTGGAATTTGGAAAATGTTAACACCGCTGCATACATTTTACCACTAATAATAAGCGCTTATGCATTATCGTAAACATATTTTATAAATTGTAAATTATTAGTAATTATGAAACAATTCATACATAAAACAACTGTATAAATATATACAAAATAATAAGATAATAGTCAAACAATAGATCGGTTTATTAGATAACTATAAAAATGGTTATAAGTAAACATCGCTTTCAAATAATATATGCATTATATATCCATTTAAATTTATTTATTTATATATATATATATATATATATATATATATATATATATATATATATATATAAATTTGAGTGTGTGTACAAGCGAAGAAAAATCTTTTGAAAATTTAACTGTCCTCAATTCAACATTTAAGTCATAAGTTTATAAGCAGTGATCTTAATAAATATGAAAATAGCTGACTTTTAAGTATTCTCACTTAATTTCACATTTTCCTTGTTTAAAATACATGTAAAACCTTAATCTTCTCATAATCTTACCAAGCGTTTCATCGATATTTCTTCAATACTTAACGGTTCTAAGTGCATTCCAATAACATTTCGTTTTATCGATAATATACAATCACTAGCGTGACCCGTGCGAAGTCTTCGCATTATTTATTCCATTATGAAGCTCAGATGACAGATCAAACAAATATTTTACTAAAATTGACATATAGAGGCGCAAGTATCAAAAGCATTGAGCTAAAGCGCCACTTTATTTATACGTGAGTGGATTTGAAATTAAACAAAAATTTTACCGACCGTCAATCATATTGACGTTGAGCCGTTAGATGGCAGCATTGCTGTTTTGTGTATATAATTTTAATAATTAATTAATTTGCAAAAACAATAGCAATAATAAATTTTTCAGTTGTGGATGCCGGTAGAGCAAGCAATTATCTATAAAATGATATATAATTTATGTGGATTAGTTGTGAGGTTTTTTCTAAAAAGGGAGAGTAACATCTTATCCTTAGCGTATTAATATATATGATGATGATGATGATGATGATCCGATCATGTCTTACGCGGTCGTTTATTTACAAAGGATATTTTTGTTACGTAGTTTTTTTTATCAATTATTGATATTCGTACGTGGTTAATATTTTATTTTTAATGAAGATTGTATGATAATAATCTATAAGAACATTCTCTATGATAAAGTTTGTAACGAAAGAAAAAAGATTCTTTTTCATTCTGTGTTACGATTAAGTTGCTTTTATAGCTTTCGTTAATGATATTTTTATGATAATTCAAGATGTTATGTAAATTAATTTAAGTTGTGTAAGAACGGCTTTTGCATACCAAAGTTTTTAGACATAACCAATAAATGTCAGCAAAATGAAATTATCATTAGAAAGTTCATAAAAAAATTATTCACAACTACCGATTTATACGCGTGTTAGTAAAAGCTTTCCCGTGCAATTTTATTATTACCTTTTACATGCTTTTTTCCACATGATTAACTTCAGTTTTAAGTTTTGTACGAAATTTTAAGAAGTAAGTCCATATAAATACCATATTTTTCGTATTCTGAATATTTATGGACATATGAATCTTTTATTTTGCTGAGATTACTAATCACGTACGGAAGTTCCATACAGATATTGACATATCACTCATTGTTAGCATCACTTATTTCACCAATAAGTTTTATTAAGAGCATTAAATATTTTTTTAAATTTTAAATAGAGCTCTTTATTCACAAAAACCCAGTGTGCTAGTAACATGAGAATTTTGCTCTAACGAATAGTTTGCTCAATCATTGTACTGATAACGCTGCTTTGGGCTAAGTTACAACACAGACTTAATTACATAGAAAGTACGCTGCGGGCTATATGGTGTTTTTTGTACTTTGTTAAGATCACAGAGTTGCGGAAAACCATGGTGTTTTAATCCGTTTATACATAGTATTTATAACTCAATCTCGAAAATCAAAGACGTTTTTAAAATGTAATTATATATTTTAGTCCTGTGCTGTCACATTCTAAGTAAGCAATATAGCAGTTGAAAATATACTGCTTGTATTAAACCTAATATTAAACCAAATTTAATAGAACGCTTAACTTAACATAAAACCGTGGTGGTTTTATCCAGCAATTTCTGGAATTTTATAGAAACTTCTGGAACATCTCTGGTAGATTATATAAATAGAACGACTCTCTATCTTCTGTTCAGTTGAAAACTGAGTTCCGGTGAATAAAAAATAAACCAAATATGGAAACTTCACGGTTAGAACTTAACCTACTCTCATTACTTCAAGAATTCGGTTCGGGGCGAAACGCAAGCGAAGTAACACACAACATAAACATAACAATGGGTGAAAATACTCCCTTATGGTAGAGCCAAACATCCGTGCGAAAGATTACAAGAAGAAAATTTTAATGTCTCTTATAATTCTCGTTCAGAGCCATATTGAATTCACATTATCTAGTAAAATTATCGCGTTATTTATTACGGAGCCATCACGTTATTAGCTTTGACTATCGCGATATCAGCGTTAAGCATATACTATTCCGGTAAGCAATTAGTTATTCATAATCACAATGCAATATTCGACGTATAATTTAGTTGAAATACTATTTATATCTACATTCAAATCAATGATCTTTTAGAGGTTTTAAAATAAACCAAGAAACTTGTTTACGCGCCCACTGCTAGAAGACTTTCGAATCGAACATATTTATTTTTTTACCGAAACGAATGCATAATATTGAAATCTATTGAATTAGATATTAAATAAATTATGACTCGAATATTCTAGAAAGTTCAGACTCAGTATAAATTAGCAGTCTCTGCGGATGCAAGTTATCAGTTTTATTTTAAACATCGAAATGATAACTCTGAATATCAATCAACAAATATAATCAACTACTCCACTGGGCTTTGACTTTATCATTTAGTGATCTGCTCAATTTCTCTTCATTCATCAACAATCATAATATAATTCTTACACAAGAATATCGTCTGTTCCCATCTAACACATATATTGCATGCAGAGTTATGTACAAAGTTATTAGTTTTAAGAAAGAAAATTCAACGAACGGTAATAAGCAAAGTCACGATGTTGTTAATAATCCTATGATAACTTTTTCGATTATATTTGGGTTAAATTTACAAATGTTAATGATTTATTCAATAACTCTGATGTTGAAGTATTTATTTTAGGACGTGACCTATTTTATGTTTGTTCAATAACGTTATATATATATATATATACGAAATGTTTGATCAAACTACTTTAGTTCAATATATTAATGTTTTAATATAACGTTGATTTATAAATTAAACATTAGATTAAATATTTATTCCAATTATATATTGATAATTATAACACTATAACAAATGCAGTTAAATTCAAGCGACGATTGAGATAGATTAAATTATTATATTTCGGTATTCATAATTGTTTTGTAATTGACAATCTTAAAGCAATATAACAACAGACTATTCAATAAAGATTTGGAAGAAAAAAAATTAAACACGATTAGATGCGGTCAAGGTTAGTGGTTGACAAATGAACTGAGATAGGTTTGATAAAAAATGGTGTAATTTGAAAGTTTTTGAGTGGCGCCAATTCATTCGTGAATTTTTTATCAAGAAATTATGCTGTATCAAAATGATTGAGATAATTTGAAGCATGAGTATTTTAATTCCGATCAGCTTTTTAACAACTGCTTGCACGAATAAGTGGAACTATAATTCAAATTTTAAACCTCGTAGTTAATACAAAACCCTTTAGTTATATGTCGAGTTATCGTGTACTTAAAAAATTAACATGTCAAGTTCGAATTGTTATATTTTAAATAACTTTAAGCCTTCATTAACTATTGACGTTTCAAAATATTGGTCCTATGAAGTTATATTACCTGTTGCGACATCTGTGTAATCCATGCTCTTCTAATATTTGGCTGTTTGTTGCGATTTATCCGACAGGCAGGCCAAGCCATAAAACAAACGCTGCCAGAATTAAATGAAATGAAATGAAAAAAAAGCAAGACCAAAAACATAATGCTAAAATGTTTAATGGATTTATATAATTAATCATTACTATATTATACTATATATTATAAGTACTTACGTTAAGAGGCTTGACAATATTAACACAAATAGGATATGCTGTTTGTGGATCACCTCAGTCTAAATATAACCACAATCAGACTAGAACTTCGTAAAATTATGCATAGGTCCTTGGGTTATATCTCAGAATATTTTAGATCATAAACAAAGAAAATGTTCAATACGTCAAAAGAAAACTGTATCAAAATAAGCGTAGATACACACTATCATCTATTGATAAATTTTATATTTAAAAACATCGTAGCAAGTTGATTTCAAATATTTCAGAGGTAAAAAACTAAGAATAATAAACAGTTTACTTTAATTTAGACTTATGATTATTGCATATTCTTTCATATTACAAAATGTTTTTATTTAAACGTATGGTTTTGAAAACAAAAGAAGGAATATTTAATTTCATTTCTGAAGAAAAAACTACGTATTTTTACGTTTAACGCTTTTTTCTAGTTTTTGATTCGGTAACAGAAAAACCAAGAAATTACTTTATGTTAATGGCTTACAGTTAATTGAAATCGTCAAATAGTTAAACATTATTCAAATTTGTAATCACTATTATTTGAAATATTTTAAAACCGTACAAACCTACAAATTCCTAAAGCATATATTGACGAAACATTCTAATAATAACTAAAATATGTTACATTTATTATGATAGTTGAAATTTATTGTATATCACTGTAATGCAGTATTTATATGAATTATTAATAATGCAGGAATATTTAACGCCATAATTCGACAATTAGGTTTTTGATTGTCTTCATTATATATTTCAATATTTCACAACGAAAAATAAAAATCCGGTATGAAACTTAAATCACTTAATATTAGATTTAATAAGTTCGGAGCAATGCCACAATTGCCGACTGGAAATATACTCTCATGAGATACACCTATTTTTCCTGAGCCTACTCCGAAATGGCTGCTCAAAAATACGGTGTGATTTCATTTTTCTCAATAAATGTCTATCCATTACCATTATACAGTGCGACTAAGGTAAACGCTCTTAGCCAACATGTTCTATTCGAAGCAAATAATTTGTTTAATACCTAAATGCGTTAAGCAAGAAAGAAAATTCAACGAACGGTAATAAGCGAAGTCACGATGTAATTATCTTTTAAGTTTTACGATAATGATATTATATTTCTACATTTTCCACTATCAAGAAACTTGGTGTATACTCTGTAGAAATCTATACAAAAAATATAGTTACCACGCCACATTTGACTCGTGCATCAAGGGCTCCTTACCTCATTTGACTTTATTATTTACCCATAATTCATCGTTACAATGGACTTTCTAGACCATTAAATATGTTATAATAACTAATATAATTAATTACGGTGGCCATATATATTATGATGGATATCTCAATAACTATGCGAGCTAGAATCATCTTACAGTTTCCTCATATACTTAATATACTTGGATAAGTCTATGGTTTCCTTTCGGTGGAAGGAAAACTGTAATAGGATAATTTTAGGTTTATTAGTTTCGGAAATAAGAGAAAAGTGACATGATTCTAACACTACCTATAATTGTAAAAGTATTTCACACCGATTTTGCACAATTTCACATGACACATTTTCCTCACACAATTATTATACCCATATATACATGTGTGTGTAAATGTTTATATTGATCTTTGATACTCTTTAATTGAAAAATAGGGCTAGCATTGCAGAAACTAGAAGCATACACAGCGATATTAGATAATATATATGTAATGAGTTAAGAAAATAAACAATAAACTAACCTTTGGTTTGAAATTGGTAAATACTCAGTACACGATAGAGGCCTTTGACTATGACTCGTATTTCGTTTATGTTCACCATCTCTTTTACTATCACTGTAATTAATATTTCAAATTAATAAATACTTTTAACGTTTTAAGACAGTTTAATGCATTATACTGATATAAATAAGTGAAGTTCCAAATGTTAGTGGATAAGAAAGAAAACTGATACAAGTAAAGTAGTGTGTGTGTAGTTTAATGAGAGAGGAAAGAGTTAATTAGAAAAGAGTCGACAAGATGTGAAGCTGGTCGAATTAAATCGGAAAGAGTCGACAAGATGTAAAGCTGGACAAATGGCACATTGTGACATCCCAGCAGGATGTTTTAACTTTCGTCCAAATGCGCCATTAGATGTTCCACATTAAAAAATCGAGTACTTAATTTGACTTTAATAAAATTTCTGTTTAGTGTTACCTATTAAAATACTTGAGAGTTAATTTACTTTATTACTACGCATAATATCAAGTCTCTACATTAATGATTTCTGAAAAAAATGGAACTGACGGATAAATGGAAAAGCGAATGATCTTATAAAAGTTCCGTTTTTTTTGAAGTATGGAATTTTAAAAACCTAAACGTGTTATTTTTTCTAAGTTATCTAATTAGCAAATAACCTTACAGGTAGATAGACTCGATTATAATGCTTCTAGTGTTCTATCATAAAAAAAATATATTGAGCCATCAACAGTGTAAGATAGATATGATAAAATAAATTAGTTACATATGAAGCAATAATGGTCACATTTTCAGGTGCCGATTATTGCAGTATACATCATCTTTACAGCCGTATCAACGAGTCTATTAATTTAAATAATTATGGCGTAAAATCGTAATAATAGACTATAATATAATTATACTATAACAATAATAATAATAATAATAGATTATACTATTATAGAACAAACTCCCACGCTGCTTCTATCTGTGTGTGTGTACGCTATTTTCTCACTAACTACTATACGAATTTTGTTCTATGTTTCATTAAAGTGTAAATTGACATATGATAAATTCAGATATGTATAACTTAAGAATATTTTGTGAAACTTACCGAATCGGCGTACGCTGCTTAAATCATTAGAGGTACTTGGACACAATGTTTGACATTATTTTTCTCAAAAATTTCTACATTAAATTTCGCGACAGCATCCGTGTATCTATTATATAAAATCAATAATAAACGTTTAAAAAACATAATTTTATGACTCAATTTTCTAGAGCCTATTATGCAAAACTGTCTCAACCCTCACTAAATTAAATTCTATGATGACCTTCCTCAACTTACATAGACCAATCCTTCTTTTTATATAGTAGTTTTCTTACGAATAGTTTAAAAATGATTAAAGTCTCAATTAAGTAAATAAAAATTATGCACGCCAACTTTCACTAATTGATCATAAGAATAACATAATAACAATATTCGTACTAAGTTGGGGCAAATTGAACGTGGTATTTAGAGAAATAGTAATTTAGAAAAAAACCATTGCCTATAGTGCGAAGCTGGGTTGTGTCGTTAATAACTATAATTTCAAAAATAGTAGACTGTTATGCAAAAATATACTGTTTATTATTTGAATGTCTTTTAGTTCTGCATCACATTTTGAAATAATCCCATACGTGATATAGGTTGCCATTTGCAGTATATACACATGAAATTATTACATCTAAATTTTTTCTGCATGGTAATGCCTATTTTTTGAAAATCTTATGAACGCTTAGATAAATCGGCCAAGATAAGATATTAGGTTAGCGTTATTCGCATCATCATCGTCAGCAGAAAGACATCCACTGCTGTACATGGACCTCCACTATTGATTCACACAAATATCGATCCAACCGACTCACGACCTGAGTCATCTGTTCTCCTAGCGGGAAGCCGTTTCATTTTGCCTCTTCCAGTCCATGGTCGCCATTCAAGAATCTTTCTTCCACAACGTCGTTGGTTCTGCTTGCTATATAGCCTGCCTATTGCCAGTTTAACCTGCCAATCCTAGGAACCACATTGGTAAACTCGCAACTCGGAACTTAATTCTCTCTCGGATCATATTTCGCACAGGAACCAAGCACGTCCATGCCATAGCTTGCTGAGTACCTTGGAACCTTTTCATGAGACCAGTATTAAGAGGCCACATTTCACTTCCGTACGTCATCACTGGCAACACATGCCTATTGCAAACACTGGGGACTCTTCAAACACTGGGGTATTTTGAACGAGAAGATATGGCGAAGTTTCCCGAACGCTGCACAGCTAAGTTAAATTTTCCACTTGACCGCTTTCTTGAAAGTGGATTTATAAGATCGGATAATTTTCCTGGCTATTAATAGTGAGCACAGTTAAATTCATGAATATTATGCCAAGGTCCTCCAGTGATTCTGCATAAGCACTATTGTTGGTGTGAGTGATGTATTCGCCATCGATATTGATACTGGAGTAAGAGGTTATGTTACATGTCGATAAAACCCCATGAAATTATTCCTCAGTATTTTAAACGTATCTATCTACACGAAGAAAGTTTTAATTGAAAAAGAGAAAATGATTTCTAGATATACTCTGAAGCAGTGAACAATTAACGAGCTGAAGCTGTCTACGAAGTTTTTATAAAATATCAAAGAGAAAGGAAAGAATATGTAGAAATCGCTAGTCACGTTTTTCTTTGTGACAATCCTGTCGAAGAATAAGTCAGTTAATAAACTTCCTCTTTATTATAAAACTAATACAACACTCCGAAACACTTACTGTCTTAACAAACACGTTATGCATTGTCGCATTGCGAATAGTTAAATTGATTACAAGTTACGTATTGCGAATAGCAGATTCGAAACGTTTTGAAAAAAATATTTCAAATCCATAATCGATTTTCATCTCAAGATTACCCGATAAATGGGCGTTAAAAAATTTAAGATTACAAAACTCGAATGATTGACGACAAGTTTCTTGCAAAATTCTGACCTTCAATCGTTAGAGAGAAAGTCCGAAAAGTCACTTGGTCACTGAAGCGGCATCAGTGAAGGAAATTATTAAGTTAACCTTATCTAATCTGTTCTGAAATAATCTACATTTTATGAGTCTGTGATGAGTAGCATGGTGTGGATGTAATTCTTCAACACCGTTATACACGTTCTCCCATTCTCATTGGTTGGTGATTGGCAATTCAATTAAATGATTAATTAATGCTTTACAATGATTATGTAAGGCTACTAACAGATCAACAGTGATTTATCTGGATCCAACTAGCCCTAAGACTTATTCCAGGCTATCCGTATTATTTGAACTAATGTGTTTTGAGCTCCGTCGTCTTTCATTAAATTTATCTATACATATAATAAAACTGTAACAAAGCCGTGTCTGTACACTAAATATTTTTAGGAAAACCTTATTCTAATAGTCATTATTATCGATAAAAAACTAAATCTATCATTTTTAAAATTTTTGTCTGTCTGTCTTTCTGTTACCGCATCACGCAAAAACCTCTAGACAAATTTTTATGAAATTTGGTATGGTGATAACTGACTATCCGGGTCAATATATAGAATACTTTTTATTTTGAGAAAATGTCTGTCTGTCTTTCTGTTACCGCATCACGTAAAAACCACTGCACGGATTTTGATGAAATTTGGTATGTTAATAACTGACTATCTGGGTAAATATATAGAATACTTTTTATTTTGATACTTTTTATTTGGTCTCGTTCCCAAGCAAAAATACAAAAACTGTTACTTTTTGCACGGACAGCTGTATGTAGCACTCTCCCGCGTCAGTAACGCTAACAATTTATTAACTACATATATATATATATATACACACATAAATATATACACATACTTACATACACATACACACACATTTTTATAGGTATGTTGTGCATACCATACTGTTATATTGGAATAAAATATAGCTATAGATAAAAAAAAATCAAATGTATACCAAACAATATTCTATATTAGGTATGGTAACGATACAAACCTTTCCACATCCGATATGTGTTTGTCAAGGAGGCAGCGGGTGACTAATATTTTAAATGAATATATAGAATTTTTAATTTCTGGGAGATCAGAAATGAGTACATTGTCAATTTTAAATGTATGAAATGCATAATGTCGATGTCCATACACAGATATGCACTATAATAATTATATTATCATTAGATTTATTAAATTGTCTTCTGTTCTCCTTTTATTAGATATTACATTTCTCCTTTTATCTCTTCATTTTATTATAAATCTTCTGCGGCTTAATTTATGTAAAATTATTTTAATGACGGGTCTTATTACTTTTAAATCATCTATTCTGAAATACCGTGAAAAATCAGTCCATTATTATGCTTCGGAATATTCTACGTTCTTTGTTTAATTTCCCTTGGGTAGAAGCATAAATTGATTTAATCAGAACTTGGTCTAGCAAAGCAACATTAAATCGACCGCAACAAAAACATTCCTCTATTACATTTATTCAGTAGTCGAGATCAGGTGTGCATCGGCGAGAATCTCCAGGATGATCAGTCAATAAATAAGCTCTCACTTTAACTTGCACCGTTTAAGAAGCGTTCCCTAATTTTGTTACATTTTTATCGTTGCTCTGTCGGCATAATTTATAACAACATAATAAATAATATGTTATCTTTCTTAAAATATAAGATTTCTAATATTAAACAAATTTTTGAAATTCAATACACGATTTCAGAGATTTGCGTGAACATACAAACAAACTTTTCCGTTTTATTACTGCTCCGCTTCTATATATTGCAGATTTATGATAAAGTTTATAACCTTTCTCAAAGTATGACCTTTCTTACACAAAAATCAATGTTGAAATCCAACCTGCGGTTCCAGAGATTAACATGAACACATAAATAAACAAAACAACTTTCCTATTTTATAGATTAGTATAGATATGCACTTTGTTTCTATCTAAATCTGTATGTGTAATGAAACGGTAAAGGAATGAAGTCTGCACGCTAAATATTTTTTTTGGAAAAAACAAATTCCGAGGAGTATAAATAAGCTAGGGAATGGAATGAAACCGTTTTTACTGTTTGTCCTTTTGTCCGGCGACATACAAAACTAGACGGATTCGAATAGAGGTTTCACTACTCTATTGCTTGGAACCTAAAAAAATTAAGTATTTAATATCTTTGAATGTTTCAGTACATCTGTCTGTCAGTATGTTTTATACTCATTTATACCCGAATCATTTAAAAATCACTACATTTTATATGTAATTTTTACTCCTGTATTTATTAGAATATAAAAAAAATTAATTCAAATATCTCGTCATACGGTATCAAAAGGTTAGGAAATAAAGAAAGACTATCGGCTTACTTAACGATCACGAAATAGCTAACCATTGACTGCATATCTCAATGTCACCACCGATTGTGTAAACACAATTGTCCACGTGAGCTAAATCGCGGACAAAAGACTAATATTGTTCATGGACCCCATAAAGTATGGTATAATTATCGAAGAAGTCATTTAATTTAATATTCTTTTCTTAAACGGCGTCTCTTTGCACCATATGATTCTCCTCTGTAAATTTTTATCCATTATGTTTTCTTTACGAGCACAACTGTCTACTGCAGGACTTGGCTGCCTGTCCAGTGCTGCCTTTCTCCATTTTTTTTACTCTTAAGGTCGCCAAATCCCTCTTAGCGTCATTCAACCATTGAGCTGGTAGCCTACCTCTAGTTCGGGTGTCTCCTTTGTAAAAGTTAGAGTTTTGATTTAATAATTATCTGAGTTTCTCCACTGGCAATCTATACACATAAGTCGGTTACTGCTGATAACTTATGAAGTGAAGGTCAGAGTTTTGACTGAACAATTATCTGGACTTCTCTATAGATAATATTTCTATCTGAGTTGTTTACTGCGGATGATTTGATTAATTTATGGAGCGTTATTAATCTACAAAGCTTAAAGTTGGTCTTCTCCCTTTTGTGCAGGTTAGAGTTTTAATTGAATAATCATCTGGGGTTCTTCACGGGTAATCTATCCATCTAAAGTGGTTGCTGTGATAATTTGTATGATTTATGGAGCACTGTATAATCTATAAAGTATATCTTCACTGTCCATTATCTTACACTAGCTCAATAATAATTTTTGGGATTTTCCTTCATTTCAATTAATTCCAACATCTGGAAGCGGGTGAAAATTTAAAGATTTTTAAGTCTTTTTGTTTTAAGCTTAGAATTTTTTTTATTTTATTAAATTATTGTATTGTCATCGCGTCTTGATATATGTGCAAAATTTTAAATAATTCGGACGTCTAAAAGTGGGAAAAATTTTATTGACAAATTCCATTATATTATATCATACATATATATATATATATATATATATATATTTATATATATATATATATATATAAATATATATATATATATATATATATATATATATAATATATATATATATATATATATATATATATATATATAAATTTAAAAAAAATAAAAATAACTGTATTTAGTAAGTTCATCAATACAAGGTTATTTTAGTGTACTCGAAGTAATCAATTAAGCAGATATAGGCAACCAAGACAGTTTTACGCCTAAAGAAGATATAAAGAAGGACCTAAAGTCTTCTAGGATTTGTCAAACTTCAAACTCTCTACTTTTATAATAACTTCTATTCGCTACTTATAAAACTTCGTATTATTTTAGATTGACAAAATTGTAAAAATACAGTTTTTATAGAACAATAAGTTACGCTAAATGGATAATCATCATAATTACTTTATTGTTTAATCCATTCATTATTGCTTCTCAGTTAAATATTTTATAGTAGAATGGAATGATAAGTGAGTTAGCAATATACATAGTTTTATAAAAATTAAAATTTCATGATAATATATGAAATAGATAGTTATAAATGAAATAGAAATAAAAATTAAAAATGTGTTTTTAGTTGTATATATATATATATATATATAATTATATAATTGTTATACTTATTTTATAATAATACCGTTGTAAATGATATAGAAATAAAAAATTAAAAAGGGTTTTATTTTGTTTTTATAGTTCTACTCAACAGCAATAACTTTTAAAAAATATATTTCCAATCAAATCTCCTTTTCCCAACAATTTTTTTTTATTAAAATAACATAATTTCAGTTTATAGAATTTTGTATTATAACATAAAAAAGGAATAAGGAAGATATAGCAAATCATAAGGATTCCAAACAATTTTTTTATAGTATTATGCAGGATAATTCTAGAGATATTGGAAAAGTCCACCAAAAAAATTGTCGGGTGTGTCTAAGACCACACGACAGAAGTGAAAACTTCTAAGTTAATTGCGTATTCACGTATGTGACACAATTTATTGTACAAATCCATTCAAAATTAACTAGAATCTAAGTTAATATTATTTGCCAATTCCACTTGTCATACATCGACTTAAATACAACAGATACTTCTGATAACGGTGTCAATAAATATTGAAAACAGAAGCGGAGAAAGTACGCCACGCCGGCCAATACGAGGTCAGTTCACTGCAGCCAAGTTTTGAAAGATCTACGTCGTCGACTTTCAGAATTTCTGCTGTCCGACTTTATTTCCATGCTGGCCGTAGAATAGTGTTGTTTCTTCTACTGCTTACGTGATCCATTTTCTAACCTCTAAGCAAAATGGAAGTGATCGTATTTCTAACGTGTAAAGTTTAGTTTCGTATTATTTGTATTGTATGTTTCCCTGTGACTGCGTTCGTGAAGAATTTGTATGACACTGTATTACATACTTGTGACCGCGCCTCTTTCAATGCCCTGGACGCCCGCGTCTACTGACGACGTCACTGCCTCACTGGCTACGTAGCGATTTATTTTTGCATATTGAACAACTCAAACCTTTCAAATTATTTATTCAAATTACATGCAGTTAAGGCAATTATTTATATACAGGAAATACTGATATTGTATATTTAGTTTATTTTGATTAAGACCAATTTTTAAATGACGAAATAGTGTCGTAACTTTCAGGGTTAACTATAATATGTCTTCTAATAATAAATACAAATTTAAATAACTTTCCATAGAAGATAGACATGTAATATTCGTAACATTTTTTTGTAAATTTTATTGAGATTTACAATTTGTTCTCACATTATTTTGTTGTTTCTGTTACAGTTTACTCAGAGTAAAGCAAGAAAGCTATAAATTTGTTCGTTTTTTCCGGTTTGAGTTACAAATATTGCTGTATTTTACGAAACCTTAAACTTTTAAGAATAAAAGTAAGCCTATATTCATCTGAATTAATGTAACTTTCTAACATTGGAGTATATTTTAGAATAGTTTCAGCAATTTTTGAGTTTATTTATTAGATATAAACAAAGAAAAAAAATGATAATTTAAATAAGCTAAAAAACACGCTTATGTAACAATATGAACTAAAAAATAATGTTTAAATATAAAGATTTTGGTCAAGAGCGAAAGGATGTCTCGCAACAAGATATAATTAATGTTTATTAATTAACGTAAAATAAGAATAAAATGGTATAAAAATTAACTTTAAAATAAAAACGCACAGGGTGGTTATAAAACTTTACAACGAGAGCATATATTAAATTATTGTATTATTATCTTGTTACGTGTGCAAAATTGATGTTTATGCAAAATTTCCATTAATTCCAACGTCTGGAAGCGGGTGAAAATTTAATTGAAAGTTTCCTTAAGATTTTTTAGTCTTTTTTGTTTTAAGCTTGGAATTGTTATTTTTGATATATGTGCAAAATTTTAAATAATTCGAACGTCTGAAAGTGGGGAAAATTTTATTGAAAAATTCCGTTACATTATATCATACATACATATGTATGTATGTATATATATATATATATATATATATATATATATATATATATACACATACATACGTACAAGTGATGTTAATAAAAGCGTATTAGAAGAATCCAACTCCAAATTTTTAATCCAAATTCTCGTACTATTATGCTTATCTATAATTATATATAGCTATAGACATAGTATATCTACTTACCACTTCTTAAATTTCGGTGGTAGCAGAGATGTTGATCAACATCCAAATTATGTCCAATCAAATTGTTTACATTTATTATACAATAGGAGAACCACGTTAATGCAAATACGTAATGCAAAATATAATATCGCTGTGACATAAAATGAAAATAGAATTCTGAAAATAGTATTCAAACAATATTTAGAAAGATAAAAAAACTTATTTAATTAATAATTAGAAAGATAAATAATATTTAGAAAGGTAAATAAACCAGAGCTATATAAAACAATCACAAACTATGCTGCATTTCTTTTCAAAAGAAAATGTTTGTTAACAAAACAAAATACCGCTTCAGGTGTTGCAAACCTTTTTCCTGTTACGTTAGTAATTAATAGGGATTTATTTGGAAAATTGTGATAAATAAATGAATTGAAAATTGTTTAAATAAAAATGCGTTTTGATGTATAGAAGTAGAATTGTTGGAATTAATATATTTTAACATAACGATTTCTTTTATACTCAAAAATGTGTGACTAAAATAGAAATAACGGGTATGCAAGTTCCTTTCAGAACCATTTCTTATTGCTTGGTTGTCGGCCGGTGTGGATAAATATGATAAATAGATGAATATGTACGGCTAAATAAACAAAATTTATTGATATTCATATTCACATTTAGATAAATAATTTATCACTCTGCCGGTATTGAATATATTTTTCGTTAATTTTGTAGAAATTCATGATTCACAATTAAATGAAACTACGTGATTATTTCTACTTTCTTTAATTTCTTTACCGCGACCTAAGTTTCGTTGTATTACAATATATTCAGGTGGGCTATTAGCAAAGCTATCTAATAGCCCACCTGAAGATGTTGTAATACAACGAATCTTTGCTTATCTTGCAAATAGCCCACCTGAAGATGTTGTAATACGATGAAACCTAGGTCGTGGTAAAGAACTTAAAGAAAGTAGAAATAATACTACGTCACGTAGTTTCATTTAATTGTCACTCTGTCGGTAATCAAACTCGAGGCCCTTAGTCGAGCATTAGCGACTTAGATACTGCGCTGCGGGAACATATATACCATATATAATACTGAAGTGTGTGTAAATGATGCCGAAGAATATAAATTATTTTTTTTTTAACAAATATGTAACATTAAACATAATCACAGAAAATATGCAGTCAAATAATTGCTAAAACTTAGCTATTATATACGTATAAAATTCATCTATATATATATATATATATATATATATATATATATATATATATATATATATCGTTCTACAAATAAAATAATACTAACACTTATTTAAAATATAATAATATACTCGTATGATAATGATTTTTTTTAATACCCTTACGCCAAATATCTTGTATACGTATATTTGTTATATAGCTCCTATATTCCTTTAGTCTTAGAATATGGAATAAAGAATGAGTACTGTCATCTAATTTATAGCATAGAATGACAGGAACGCAGTCGTACTTCTTTGTTTTACTACTTCGGTCTCGTTTCGAAATGTTTTACACCCCTGAGTTTTGAGTTCAATAGTTTGAGTTTGTTTTTTTTTCTCCTCTAAATTTTATAATTCAAATTATATGTTTATAACAATATTTAGTGTGACAATCATTAAGTTCATATAGTGATTATAGTTTTGATTTGTAATATGGGTGAATTGAATATACACTTGTGCCAATCATAATTTAATTGTCAAATTGGTTGTTTACAAACAATCTCATTTATAATGAAATGAAGGTTATTATGGCTAAACAAGAAAATAAGTCTAGATGCGTTTTAATTAAGCAGGCTCAGTGTTTACAACATTCAGAAATTATCCTCTTAACATTTATTTGTTACTTTATGTCATTCTATCGTTCTTAAAGTAAGTTCGTGACATATTTTCAAACTAAACGAAGTAAAAGGGTCCAACAACCTTCAGACATCATATCTATATTCAACAAGATGTGACAGATGTCGAAACGCGTTTAGGCTACATTTACGGAAATCCCTTTCACTAATCTCGACTGTCGCTATATTTAGCAAATCAGCTTTTGAAGGCAAACCGCATCTTTCATTCCGTATAAGCCTTCGCTTTTAAAGGACCAGAAAATGCTGCTTTGACACGAGATAAGTGGATAACCTTAAGGCATTACATAAAATTTGGTACACATTTTTGGAGTGTGCAGTTAGTGTAAACCATGGGTACCCACATTGATCTCAATGGTATATCTATCAGTATACCATTATCTTTTAGATCCACTCAAAGACCTTGCAGTCGTGAAAGATATTCATAAATTTTGCTAAATTATTAGAAATAGCCATATAAAATAGAATTTTGGCATGTTTTGTTAATAATTTTATTAAAAATTATGCTGCTATCGTGGAAAAAATGGGTTAAATTTTAGTTGCCGCCTGCTTTCCAATTTTCAAAATACTGGATAATTCTTTGGTAAAGGTAAAGTTGACAGATCACCATAATGGGGTCAAAATATTCATTTATTATAACTATAGCAATGTCATTTAATCAAGCCTTTGAAATCAAAGTTCTTGGTATTTTGATGTCAATTTCACTTCAGTGTGACCAATTTTGAGGAAATTATATCCAAGATGACTATCCATTCTGATCAGTTATATATAATATATAGATATCACGACCATATCGAGGAGATCTACTTTCACGTATAAAAAAGTCGTAAAATTATGTTGAAGTTAGAAAGGAATGTTTCTAACCAATTAAATACGACCAATTCCAATAGTGGATGCAAATTTGAGCGGTGTTTGTATTCAGTTATAACAACTGTTGCACAATCATTATAAAATCGGATAATTATTAGAGAAATTCATTACAAAGAGTCTAATACACAGATCAACAATTTGAATCTATTTTGTCGCATACCCATATTAAAAATATTATTTTAATATAAAAAAAAACGACTTGGGCACCCTGATTCGGAGTTAGAGTGGATAAAGAAATATACATATTGTTATGGTGAGTGGAAATAAATTTGTCGAATTGTGTCATCATATTTTGTAGTTCTCGTGTATTTCGGATTCATGTAGCTCTGATGCATTTTGTATTCTTGTTAAACCATTAATTTCTTATATAATAAATAACACAACAAATTTTCCAAAAAATTATATCGATGTCAAAGATTTTCGCTCAAAATAATCAATACCTTATATGATATCGATAAAGTTTTAAAGGTGATGAACCCCTATTCACACACAGCGCCTACGTATAGCGTAAATGAATACTTAATCAAATTAATAGTTATACAAATTATTCCCCATTCTATGCAACACTGAAATACCTATTTATCAACTTTTTTTAAAGCAATGTAACCGTTAATTTTGAAGTTTCTAGTATTTATAGTCTCCATGATATGCAAAATATGTGTATAAAATTTAACATCCGCTTTTACCTCCTTCGTGGGTGATTATTTGAAACTCCTTTCTTATTGGTTACCTAAATTCTAAAACAATATATCGATTAGGAATAGTATATATAAATAAAGAAATGTATATAATAGAGACATAGACAATGACAGAAAAAACTAAAAATACCATTTCTGTTTTTGAAAGAAAGATTTTAAAAAGTATTTTTGGTGGTCTAAAATGTAAAAAAATCTGGAGAAGAAGAACTGACTCTGAACTTTACAAATTATTTAAAAAACCGGATGTAATCAAATACACAGCAATTCAGAGAATAAAATGGGCACTTGAGCAGAATGGACGACAGTCGGGCAAAAAAAGATCTTCTCAGCCAAACCATTGGGTTCCCGAAAAAGAGAAAAACCTAAATTTAGGTGGCTCGACTGCCTGAAATAGACTTTAAAATCTTAAGTGTAACGAACTGGACGTCTCTGGCCAAGAACAAGAGAGCTCGGGAGTTAATCTGCGGAAGGCAGGTGGCCATCCTGGGCTGTCAAGCCATTGAAGAAGAAGAAGAAGATAAATAAAGAAAGAAAGAGAGAGAGAAAAAGAGAGAGGGAAATAGATTAGTAATTCCAACTCCTATAGTATATTTCACCTTTCTAAATCGCGCCCGAATTTTCTACATGGCTCACCATTTCTCATCAATGTGGCTTTGCGTGATGTGCTCAATCTTGACATTTCATTCTGCTCCATTGACCACTTCAAGAATGCGATTATGTAGTTGCTAGGTCACACTCGATCCTTAGTTCGTTAACTAGTGATCAGTTTTTAATTAAAATTGTCTCGTAGTGTTACACATTAGCATTCGTTTCTGTATTTTCTGTGTTTACTTGTAAACCAATTAGTTGTTATTTGGGCGAAATACTTGAAGAAACAAATAAATAAATAAATAAATTTTCTTCAAAATGGAAGGATCAAAAAAACAAATTATTAATAATAGTAGATAATAATATTGTTATTATTATCAAAATTATTTACAATTGTTTTTATGTTATTTTAATTTTTTTTATTAAATTAAATTTAAAATCACTTTGATATAAACACGTGTATATGAGGAATTGTCAAATTTACTGAAGCGATATAAATAAGCCTTTATTGATAATTAAAATAAATGAATATTGTGAAAATTCAATGTAATTTATTAATTTTAAGTATTTATAAATGATAAAGTAATAATTTATAATGCAAATAAATACATACGGAAATTTAACCTCAGAGAAATAAACTTAAAATGAATTTTAAAAAAGCTTATAAGCACTATTTCTATCACGAACATTAGTAATAAATAAATGTTTTTATTATATGGACCATTATTAAATTTCAATTGCTAAAAAATTTTATTTAAAATCACAGATATAATTTAGATTTGTATGAATATAAAACACGTGTTATGTATTTACCAATACCTCAATAACTGTCGCGAATATAGTGTTAGTCACTTCACGCATGTAACTTTGTTTAGCGAGCAACTTCATCCTGTCGATTTTTGTTGCATAATGGGAGCACATTGCAAACTTGTACTCTCATAATAAATCGTTTTTATAACACGCCTAAAGAAATACAACTATAAAAAAATGACAATTTAAAAAAAAAACAGAAAAACTTTCTTCTGTCGCATTTTTTGACTTAAATAAAGACGTCTGAAAAATACAAATTTCGTGTAAGTTGGTATATTACTCTGCGCTTTTTGTCAGATAATTACATTTAAATAACCAAATGTTAATAATAAACCAAATATTAATAATAACAAACCAAATACTCTAGACTCTTTCAAACGTAAATGGGGTTTAGTTATTTATATTCTTTATTTCTTGAAGTATTGATTGGTTAGCCTTGGGTACAGTCCAGGTTATTCGTAACTTTTAGTATCCATTTTTCAGTATCATTAAAAAGAGAGAACACCAATGCATGTATAATGGTCATGTTGCTCAGTTTGGTAATTTTATTTTTTCAGATCATATAAATGGAGACATGTACCTTCGTCTTCACATTTCCTCTCCAAAAACCTTATTTATTTCTATAATAATTGTAAATAAGCGAGGAAAATGTATGAACAAATATTGTAAGTGTGTGAAGAAATACTTTTCTAGAAGAGTACGAAAAATTATATCGATATGGAAGATTTTCGCTCGCAAGAGTCAATACCTAACATGATATCGATAAAGTATTAAAGTTATTGAACCCTCTATCCATACGTCTATATATACCACGTCTATATATCGTATAATAGTTAATCAAATTATAAATTTTCGCTACAAACACCATTCAGACTATTAAATGTCGTCCTCATAATACAACAATACGTCAGACAGATGCCCCAGTTGCATTTAACCTCTGATATGGCACATTCAAACAAAACTTCAACAATTGAGATCAGTTTCATAAAACTTTTCAGTCGCTCCGATTTCAGTGCATTGCGACAACCGAGAACAAGCAAGTGCTCCACTTAGTTCACCTTTTCAAATTGAATCTAATTGTCGATATCAATCATCATTATACAGTTAGTTGCTGCAAACTAAGTATATAATATACAGGCTGTGTTAACAAGCAAAATTAAGGCGGGGCATGTATTTAATTTATAATTTAATAGGTTGGCAACCAATACTTTCCAGCGATTTTGGAATGTTATGGAAATGTCTGGGGTATTTCTGATGGGAAATATAAAAAGGGCCGCATTCAATCTTCTGTTCAGTTAGTGCCCGAGCATCGGGGACTAAAGAACAAACGCTATATGAAAATTTCACGAAGAGAATTTAGAATGAGCGAAGTGATTGCAATATTTGCACAACGATAGATGAAGGTGAACCCTCCTATAACCCAGCCAAGCATTGTTTCAATTATTCAAAGAAAGAAGTTTTCATATCTATGACCTCCAATACATTAAAATTAAAAAAGGAAATGCCCGATCGAAATGGATTCCAGGTAAAGTATGCGTTATTTAACAGAACTATGTTCATGCTTTTTTGAATTTTTTTCTTTGAATTTTTTTCTCGTTTAAGCACATTATAAAATAAAGCTATTTACATAATATAACTTCGAAACACATTAAGAAAAGCCAAATTTATTTTTCTGGACATAAATTTATTAATTACTACAAAATTTAATTTTATTTAAATATCTTTCTCAAAATGACTGTTATTGGTATCAGTTCCAAAAATAATATAAATATGAAATTATGGATTTAGTAATACCTCACGTTAACACTTAAAATTTAAAAATTTTTTGGAATAAATTTTTTCACAAAAAACTAAAACCTTTCCTCGTTAGTTTTAACGTGTGAGTTAATGTAATGTTACCTTAGTTATTATTTTTGGTTTAGAAAATTTGTTTTATGATCACTTTATAGATTTAGATAATTACTTGTTACCTGCTGATGTACTGGTATTTTAAATTCCATAAATATAGTTTTACTTTGCGTTACGTGACGTAAATATTATAAGGTGATTTTGAAAGTTTCGTGATTGTAGTTATTTAATTAATATTAATTTGTCACTCAATCAAAGAATACTTTTCCATTTTAAGCACTTTTTTTATTATATATTCAATTGTAACTTTTAAATCAATGTGTTAATACGAATTCACATATACAAATTGTCTGAAGATCGTTTTTATCATCAATTTATATTATTTACTAGAATTTTATTATATTTAAAGTTAATTTTATAGAAATATATTATTCACAACTAAATGAAACTACATGATGTAGTATTATTTCTACTTTATTTAAATTCTTTACCACGACTTAGGTTTCGTTGTATAATAACATATTTAGGTGGGCTATTAGCAAAGCTAATTACTAGCTAATTAAAGCTATTACAAAGCTAATAGCAAATTACAAATTGCACTGCGTTGAATCCCTAAAATTTCAATAATGATAAAAATACTGAAATATTCTATACACAGTTGAATCATTTTGTACCACCGTTAAGTTAATGGCAACATTTTTCAGAAAATTTTTGTTAATTTTCAGAAACGTGTCATCGTTGTTTTATATTTCAAGGTTGGCGTTTAAAATACGAAGAAAACTCAATATTTCTAATTACTCTCATTTTTCAGAACTAGTCAGTATTTGTCTGGTAATTATCAGCATCTTAAATACTCAGTTCCAATGGATCAACCTTTTTTTAATAAAGTAACTCTGTATTTTATTTTGAGGTATCCTTATCTAAGCAGTTTCATTTACCGACTTTTCTTACTTTTATCGTAACTGATCGGTCACTTCTAGGGATGGTATGATGATCCATAATATACAACCTATAACCATCCTGAAGAACCAGGGTATACGTCAGTGAAAGTTGCATCGCCATCAGATCTTGAATTTTGCATTGCTTGAAATTAAACAGTTTTCTTGGTAATTCCTTCTCTTTGGAATCAGAATGTTTTCCCATCTGTCCTTTTGGAATATATTTTGTTTTGTCAATCGTCTTCCTAAATGAAAATTCGTAGTCACAATATTATTTTGTATTAATCAATACTTCGATCTACATTTGTGTTTGCCTTGATTTTGTTCAATTCTGCATCGGACATAGTTTCTTATCTTGGCCTGCTTTTCCACTTGATTTCATTTAAATACCTATTTCTAATAGTTTTACAGTTAGTAAAAAAATCATACACTTATAAAACGAATAAAAACTGTGATTTCAATTGGCGACTGCACGATTACCATGAAATGTTACACACATATTTAAAATTGAATAACACACAAATAAAAAGGAGATAGTTATAATATTGATGATATTTTTGTTTATATGTATATTATGGAAGAGTAAGTAAGATACAGGTATGAAGGGGATAGCATTACTCTAAGGCCGATCGTTTTAGCCCATTCCCCATAGATGATAGCGGTACAGTCCTAAAACTATAGGACTAAATATTATAACTTCAGCAGTGTTATTTTTCGCTTTGCTTCTAGATAATTCGAAATAAATCGAAAAGAAATCACATACAAAAATTAAATATTACTTACATAAATTTAGAAAGAAATTGTTTTTCCCGTAAATTTTCTGGCTGTAGCCATGTAATTAAAATACTTTATTATAATACAGAAAGACATTTTGATGACATTTTCGAAAAATAAAGTAGAGGCAACACACAATCACTTATTATGAGCTGTAATTCATACTAATGACAGCCTAGTAAATTTAGGATAGGCTATTGTTTTAGAACACTAATGACGTATGCACATAATATAACGTCATTACCCACTTCTTTCTTACGGGTTTATATTTTTAATAATTGTTTAACGATTTGGACTCTGACCTATAAGTAGGACAATTACTTAAGAAAAATAAATAATAGTCTACATAATACGAGATTCTACACAACGTTCTTCTCCGGAAATAGAACTCATAGTTTTTGTCACCTTAACAGCATCTCCGTGCGTTGCAGATAACGAGTACGCGAGCATCGTAATAATATGGACGATCTGGCCAATAGCCGATTAACTGCTCGGATGCGCTTTATAATCATGTCGTAACTGAAAATAATTAATATTCGTAACAGTTATTACTGGTTGATTGCGCGGCGTTGACAGCTACACAGATGTAAACGGCATAGATTCTCTATCTACTTTCGAGCGAAGTAATCGTCTAAAAATTAGATTTTTTTGTAGAAGTCGATTATATTATATTAATAGAGTTAGAGCCTAAATAATGTAAAATGTCTTTAATTTGCTCAATACCAATGCAATTAGTTTTTCCTTAGTTTTTGTGGAATATAAGTTTTAAGTTTTCAGTGGCGTAACTCAAGGGTGGAACGGAACAAGTCACAAACTTATAGTTTTGTTCATTCTATTATATATATCAAATAAAAAATTAATCATATATAAAAGATATATCAAATAAAAAATTCGGTTGGCAATCAGTTGCCCTCTTCAAATATTTAAACCTTTTAAAGTGCATATAGACACGTACATAAGTACATACTTACCTAACATATTCTTATATGATTCGTGGTTATTCACTAATATTTCCTTTGGAAACATCTTCTTTCTTTTACTTTCATTGAACCCTGGATGTTGAAGCAATATTTTTATAATTTTCATGAAAGTATAACTTAAAAAATAGTGCCAAATTTATATGTGGCAAAATTGTATTTGTTTCAAAGTATTACTTCGCATTACCACCTGCCTTCAGCTATCTTTACCAGTTGCCTAAATGCTATCGATTGAAATTTATAAACGCTAATATATTTGGTAAACCAGATATATTTCATATATCTTACAAATGGTATTTTCTAATAAAATGAAGTAAATATAAATGGCATTACTATTTCTGAAACACGGCCACTGACATTCAACTATGCCACGTGAGGAGTTCCGTATGATGACATGCTACTTCATCACTTTCTACTCTTCTTGCTATTATGTAAAGCAATTTAAAAAAAATGTTCACTCAATATTCTAAACTCAATATTCTAACCTCCATTTGTTTCTGGGATTCCTTAAAAAAGCAAGAAACCTGTATAATTTCAATACAATCTCTCAACTTCTACAATTTTAACCCTTTGTGTTAGTGGATATCTAAAGGAATGTGTAGCAAAATATAAAAAAAATTAATGTTAGATATATTATGTACGACAAGAAGACTTTTTTTTCACACACCCCTTCAAGTAAATACCATTAGATAGTTCGTTTAGTCAGGTCTTCTAAATAAATTAAAGTTTTATCTATAATTTTTAGGGTTTCTTAAAAGGGAAAAAGGTACCCTTATAGATCAGTTCTTTGTCCGTCTGTCGGTCTGTCAAGACCCTTTTTCTCAGAAACGCGTGGAGATGTCAAGTTGAAATCGATACGAAATACTTAGGTCTACGGTCTCTTGCAGCATTAAAAAATCAAGCTATTAAGTCAACGCAATCAAGAAGAACCCTAAAAATATGGCTATTTATACCGCATACTTTGATACTCGCAAATAAATCAAAACCTATAGGATACTTCCCGTTGATCTAGAATCATAAAATTTGGCAAGAAATAAGATTTCACAGCACAAGTAAAGGAAAAAGTCCAAAAATCCTTAATTTTTAGTTACATAAAAACAATTTTTACAATATAGTAGCATTTTCGTTCTAAAAAAATTAAGATTTTCTAAATAGTTTAATAAGAATATTACGTACCATTGTTTATAAATGCCTACAGAACCCTCGTAGTGCGAGTTCCACTCGTGCTTGACAGATTTTTAATTATTAAACATCGTTTGTAAAATATGTGCTTCTTAGTGACGTACAATGAGAATAGTTCTATCGCGTATGTCTTATGCGCTCATAATTTTTCAAGGGTAAATTTAGAAATGTGAAAAAGCTGTGGTATCATTATTTAACACCTTTTTGGTTGACTTGAGTCAACAATTTCAAGACATACAGACAACAGCGGAACTCTGCTTTTTAATTGTTTATTTAGGCACGCACTTCTTATGTATGAATTATTTATGAATAAAATAACCGATTGTCTATGAAAGAAGTGTATCGGTTGTCTATACCAAAAAGGAGTAGGAGAGTCTCTTTTGAAAGAGCGAGAAAGATGATATCTAAACAAAGGAATGGTATTAAAAAATAAATTATAATTAATAAAAAATAAGGTTGGCTATGTTGTCAACATGGCAGAATGTATTGAGCGTGACAACGTCTACAGAATAAAAATAATTTTATAAAATAAATATATTATTTTTATTAGAATTTCAATTTGTTTCTTAGGTTAAAATGAATTTGAAAATTTTACATCATTTAACTTAAATTGTGTCCACAATTAAATGAAACTACGTGATGTAGTATTATTTCTACTTTCTTTAAGTTCTTTACCACGACCTAGGTTTTGTTGTATTACAACATCTTCAGATGGGATATTAGCAAAGATCTTTAAAAAATGTTGTAATACAACGAAATCTAGGTCGTGGTAAAGAAATTAAATAAAGTAGAAATAATACTACATCACGTAGTTTCATTTAATTGTGAATTATGAATTTCTACAAAATTAACGCCAAATATATTCAATCATATTTTAAGCTTATTCGAAAAAATAAGTTATGGCGAATTTTGAGACCTTCGTTCACTTTTGATCAAAATTTTTATTTTTAAAGATCATTTTTAACTTTTTAGTTTATTTTTTAATATTAATAAACTGTAATTTTATTTGAACACTCCTTTATATTTTGAAAACCAATTCCCAATCCGTTAAAACATACAATAGTCTCTAATTAATTAAATTTTCTTCAATAAAGAAGGTAATAATAATTTCTATGTCGTTATTGAATTAAAGATGTTATAACATGTAAACTTTCAAAAGCTGAAGTAGAAATCCCCATAAATATATTCTTTAGAGAACCGAGCACTGTCTCGCATCACAATGACACTTTCCACACGCGGAAGCGGATAAGAACTAAAACTTTCCCGTATGAATCAGCATAGACAACGAGCGAGTGCCAAAGCCAAGTTTTTTTACAAATCCGTGTTGCGAAACACGATTTAATCGACGTTTGATGATGCTAAATTAATTATGACGGTAAATAAAAAGTCAGTAATCAAACGTATTGCATTGCGTATTACGTAAAAAGGAAATACCAAACGTTGCGTGTTTATGTTCCTGGCAATGCTTTGAGCGCGCGTGGACTTGGAGAAATGTTGTACATGATAGTGCCTAGGATAATGGAAATACAGTAGTTTAGGTATCCATAGTTAAAATTAACCATAATCCATAGTTAAATTTAGTTTTAGGTTTCCATAGCTAAATTTAACCTACGTAATTTATCTCTGCATATGCGTCAGTAACCGTGTCACGGTTTCTACAACTTTTATATTTATCCTTATCACATTTTTCGTTAAATATTTCTACAACTTGAAAACGCTGTTTTATGTCTATATGCCACTTATTCTGATAGTATTGACAATATACAAAAACCATTTTGAAAACTCTTCAGAATCGAATAGGTGGTTATCAATTATCATATAAAGTATTACTCAATAATAATAAAAAGGATGTCCTGTATCATAAACGTTCATTATTAGAGATGATGATTATATTCAACACCTGTAAGGTAACTATGACTGTCCATCTCTACTGAGTCAGATAAAGATTCGAACTCCCAAACTAACTCGTAGCCGGTGTCAGAACACCGCTACGGCGGTTGTGCGACTTATACAATACAGAGATGTTGTCACTTGACAACCTTACAAGTTCAGGCCCCCAGTTTCGATCAGATGTAAAGAACAGGCTCCGTGAAATTCATGCACAGCAGATGGATCAGTAATGTTATTATCATTTTATTTTGTTCATTGTTTTGTCCAACTAATTAAATAGAGCATCTTACACAGAGAACTTGTAATCCATAATTGCATCTTTATTTAATTAATAATTAATGACAAGTATAAGATAATTATGATATGATAATCACATTTATGTATTGTTGTATTAATTTGATATTTTATAAATATATATATTTTTCTTTGTGCTTTGTGGAAATGTTAGAACACTAACTTATTTCGTATTTAGTGTTCATAGAATATTTCAAATAGTTTATGTTTGTTTTTTTTCCCTTCACATAAAATAAAATAATATAAATCTAAATTAATATAAAGAAAAAGCAATGACAACGTTTTTTTTTATATCCTTCCTCATAAATAAAATGAGAGAGTAGTTATTTTGTCGTTGGATTTTTATGTTTGATTCCTATTTTACAGGTTTGTTTGCGAAATGTTAAGCTTAGAAGTGGTTAGGAATAGCACCTGTTGTATTTTTTTATTTCGATGCAAAACAATAATCCATAAAAATATTAAAAGTAGTACTTAGTGCGAACGTTCTTCATCATTGTCTTCATCATCAGCTCTTTGAGATCCTCTTTAAATATTCCTATCTGCTTTTACTAACGGTCTTGCGACTTTAGTGCTTGTCAGCCACCACCTGAACGCCATCTATACCTCTGGCCTTCGATCTATCAGGTCTTCTGCTTGCAATTCGAGGTCTCTACTCTACCATGCTCCGAATGCATTCCTCATCTCGGGACCTAGCGTTATTAGTGACTTTAAATCCTATTCACTGAGCAACGATTTGGTTTTATTTGATATTCAACGAACATTTTTATGTTTAGAATGATGAAAATAATTAACCCAGTGAAAAAATTTCGTAACGAAAAATACACCGGGTATATATATATATATATATATATATATATATATATATATATATACATGGGTTTATTAATTTTGTGTAAAATATTTGTGGAAAATCCACAGAAATTTACTTGAAAGCCGTTTCTTACAGAAATTTAAAAGTTATTTAGCATATTAACTGGTATGTATATCAACAGTTAACATTAAAAAATATCCATATGGACATTTTAGTAGGCTCAAATAAAGTACTCAATTTTTTCTCACTTTGATACATAATGTTCGTTATTATTTGAAAGAGCAAATTAAAAAGATTTAAATTTGTTTTAGAATGTTATATATGTGTGTGTGTAACAAAGTCCGTATCTATTATTCATATAGGTAATTGCATACATCAAACTGTGTATATTGGGCGTGAGTTTACATTTAAAAAAATAAAGAAATTTTCCTTGGATTTTTTTCAGAATTCATTGAGAATTGTCACGTAATTACTTAGGTTTCCCTTCTCTGCTCTAGTTTAGTATATAGACTCGCCTGTTTGAACAACAGACACGTTTTTGTTATACTTTTACTCATAAATAGACGAGATGAGTCTAAGTGGATACCTCCGACTGGTCACGTTCGACGCGGTATATTAAGGCTAAGTCGGTTGTTCTTATAGATCAATATAATACAGAATTACGGACTATCTATGAAACATTTGGAACAGATAAAAGACTAGAGCAAAATGAGGCAAAATTGAGACATTCGTCGTCTGACCCCGTTATCTCGTTTGCGAATGAACTCGATATCTTTCATCAAAAAACTTGTTTATTACTACATAAAAGAACGGTCGTTTTTCGGAAATTGGAACGTCTGCTTTAACTTTTTTTTGCTGTAACTGTATCATTTTGATTATACTTTAATTATGAGTTACAGTTAAGAAATTTATGAGAAGAGGTAACTGAAACTGACGAATTTATTTAGATGAGAGTGACACTCCGTGACTTGTGAAAGTTTTGAACAATAAAGAAGTCGGTCATTGCTAATTTGTAACAACATAATTAGAAATGGCGTCAGAACATGTGAACAATACTTTCTGTATGGTGTTGGTAGGTTTCGCATAGATTCTATCACTTATCAACGACTCTTTTCGAGAGATCCTAAAATGTGTTAGCAATACATAAAAATTTCAATAGTTTTTAATGACGTTTCACAATTTTCGTAAAATTTCTGAATATAATTGTGTAGACAGATTTATGACTTTTTTACTATTATGAGATCGGTGTTTATCTGGAAGCTTTCAGGTATTATGACTAGAAAGATTGCTGACTCTAACTTCTGCTTTCTGCGTATCCTGGTTCTAGAGGATGCGTTTTAAGTTATTGGTCCTATTTATGGTAACTGTAAATGCTAGACCACCCACGATACAGATATATACAGGACCCTAGCCTTGCGCAGACTCTCAACACTCCCGAGCTATTTCGGCTTCTGTTTTCAACGGTATCAGGTCAGGTTTGGACTTAATTCTCTGTTAAATTAAAATTATTACGGATAATTAAAATATACGTAAAAATAAAATCAATTAGCTTTGTTTTTTTTACACAATAAGTTTATATTGTGCAATAAAATGTAACTATTTTTGAAAACGTATATGCGGTTTGCTAAACATTATTCTCCGTGATACCATGTGCATTTGCCCGATAAATTTGAAGACACACATACAGATTTAAGAAAGCAGGCGCTCTGCTATCGAAAATTAAGTAAAGACATTTTTTTTATTTCTTCTGTCCAGGATTTTGTAGCCAAAATACGAATCCCTTAAAACTTCGATATATCTGTCTGCTCGTTTCTACAATTTTAGATCTATTTCATGCCCTTTTACAGTAGATGCTACAGATTTACAATTTTCTTTGTTTTTTCCTTTTCTTTGATTTACAATTTTACGAAACATTTTTCGTATTTGTTAAGTGATGATTATTTGCATCAAACAGGGTGTATTTGAGAGTTGCCTGTATCTGTAAATGTATTTTTTTATTGAAAACGCAATTTTGAAAGTAATTTTTTCAGAAACAGTTGAACATTTTTATAAAATTTCTTAATAATTTCTAATTAGTTTAATGCACGGAATAATCTTAATAAGTTACAGACATTATTTTTTCATTATGTATAATTTATTTATTTTTAATGCATTTTTAGGGTTCCGTAGCCAAATGACATAAACGGAACCCTTATAATTTTGGCCTGTCTATCTGTCCATCTGTCTACCCGTGTGTCACATCCATTTTACTCGGACTATTAGCACTATATAAATGAAATTTTAATAAAATAGAGATTTTCTGTGAACCACTATACAATGAAGTAGTGACCCTCTAATGACCCTCTATACATATAACTGAGGGATGACAACCAAATCCAGTGCACATAGGCGTGTCGGGTATCGTTAGATAGGTCTTAAAATGATATGGAGGTTCCAAAAGGAAGTTTTTTTATTTAAGTCAATGGTTAGTGAGATATACGCTTCTAAAGTCTTAAATTGCGTTTTGCCCTCCCTCTAACTTTTCAACTAACGTGTGTAAAATTCTGAAAAAAATTAAAATAAAATTTTCACGAAAATAAGTTTGAATAAGATATGTCGTGTAGCTTTTGAGATATGAGATATTTTTCGTATCTACCTCAGTAATAATTTCTTTTCACAGTGTCTTTGAGAAAAACAAACTTATAAGTTTAACATTGTCGAATGCTACGAAACCCTTCGTGCACGCGTGAGTTCAATTCGCACTTGGCCCGTTTTTTTTCTGCTAAAATTCTTGAGAAATGCTCACAAATTGTCAGTCAGAAAAGCCTAGAAAAATTTAGATAATAAAGTCAATATTGACCATTAATTTACTGCATCGCGTTACTAGAGATTCTTTTTTGTTATAGAACATTTAAACCTTAATTATAATATAATACCTAAAGTATTAATGATTTAGAAAAAATAATTATTTATTCAGATTCCTCATAGATATGTACCATAAAAAATTGTTTTTTTTTAATATTCATTATCAAGATATTAATATAAAAACGTAACACGGCATTTAAAAACGTTTTAATTTCAAAGCTTATACCTATTGGTCCGTATGTACGTATCACACTCTGTTAATAGGTACGTATCATATGCTATTGGTACGTATGTATTGATCACACGCCATTGGTACATATATATCACCCTCTATTGGTAAGTATGTATCACCAGCTAGCGAGATATATGCATCACGCTCCGTTGATGTATTTGTATCACACGCTTTTGATAAATATATATCGTACACTATCTGTAAGCATGTATCATATGTATCACACGCTTTGATAAGTATGTATCGTACACTATGTAAGCATGTATCATATGTATCACACGCTTTGATAAGTATTTATCGTACACTATCTGTAAGCATGTATCATATGTATCACACGCTTTGATAAGTATGTATCGTACACTATCTGTAAGCACACGCTGTTGATACATTTGCATCATATTCTATTGGTAATTATATATCACACACTATTGATACCCATGCGTCGTACGGTACATTTGCATCATATTCTTTTGGTATTTATGTATCATTGTCACTTGATGTATCATTGTCACTTGATTGTCACTTGAGAATTCACTTAGTAACATTTTTTATATGTTGTATTAAACTTCCCACTTCCCCCTCCCCATTAATGGAAATTTCTAAATTTAACATTCTCGTAGCTGCAACAAATAAGCAGGCAGACAGACAGACAGCCACAGCTCTAATTTATGAACTTCTTTTTTGTGTTAGTACACGAAATATTATAATTACAAAAAGAAAAATCGAAAACAACCGTGCGGTCTTGCAACAAGTTTGGCCGGAAGTGAGTTATTATCATTGTTTTCACTACTGTGATTTAAATGAAGGATTAATTTTATTGGAAGGAAATCATTACAGTGGTAATTTAGTCAGTTTCAAAACAATTGGTTAGGCGAAATTAATAATAAATGTATAATTAGAAGGTATAATGACGCGAGAACCGCGAGTTTTGAGTGCGACTTTTTATTTTAAACGTAATTTTAATTATATATTTATATATATATATATATATATATATATATATATGTATATATATATATATGTGTGTGTGTGTGTGTGTGTGTGAATATGTGTATATATATATATATATATATATATATATGTATTTATATATATATATATATATACAAAAGTCGGGTTAGTTACACCATTTATAATCCAAGAACGGCTGGACAGAATTTCATGATCTTTAATTTGTTGGACTTTTCTCCGTCCCCGAATAGCAGAATACCTATTAAAATATCGGAAAAATTAACGAAAAAAAAATTATGAAGGAAATTCATTTTCCCATACATTTTGTATGGAATGACTTTTTTGATTATATATCGAGAACGGATTGATTGATTTCGATGAATATTTTGTTTTTTTCTTTTCCTCGGGCATTGACATTTGTGATTGTGCGCTCATCGATAATTGCTCCCTTCTATAACAAATCACAAGACCAATAATTCAGTGTTTGTGGCTTGAATCTAGAAAATGAATGTTTCTCTCGTCGTTAATTTTATGTAGCATGTTCACGTGTCGCCAAACCATCCGCTTTGTTCGTTCCCGCACCTGACAACAAAACAAAAATGTCGTATATCACAAGGGGCTTCAATGAATCGAATCGACCCAACTGCAACCCATTCAGAAAATAGTTTAACAGAAAGTAGTGCAACAATTCTACGCGAGTAATTTTGATTCGTTTCAATAAAGCAAATGCATTGCTGCCACGTGAATTACATTTATTTCAATGTAATTAAAACCCTTTGCAATTTGATCTTTGTACATTTTTTGAACTTAATTCATTTTGAGCATTAATTTCATATATTGAATATATTTGGCGTTAATTTTGTAGAAATTCATTATTCACAATTAAATTAAACTACGTGATGTAGTATTATTTCTACTTTCTTTAAATTCTTTACCACGACCTAGGTTTCGTTGTATTACAACATCTTCAGGCGGGCCATTAGCAAAGATTTTCTTCTTGAATCTTTGCTAATAATTCCTTCAAAACATTGACTTAAATCGTCAGACAAATGAAAAAATTCGTATGTTCAAAATGAAAACTGGAACCAATATAAGGTTACTCACGTGTCTGTTGGTCTGTCACAGCCGTTTTATATGTAAACCTCTTTTCATAGTAATTTGGTGTGGAAAATAAGGCTTATTAAAACTCCGACATACCTAATAACAGTTAAACTCAAGTAACCCTCAAAAATATTTTGTGTGGAAATTTTAGGAGATGTAAATTGAGTACTCATAAAAAAATGTTTGAATTCCTCATAGAGCGTGTGGTATTTTGTTCACAATTTTAGATATATCTTAAAAATATATTGATATGAAAAAAATATATTTCTATCTCCCTTATTTCCGAAACTACAGAATCTAACATTAAAGAACTAGTATTTTAGAAGTCTAAGCAAATATTATAGGAAAACTATAATATATAAAGATGGTTCTAAATGTCATAGTTTTTGAGATATTCATGATAAGATATAAGTATGTCCCATACTTAATTATATCAGGTATTATTAGATATTTATCATGATATTTCACTGATTTCAAAAGTAGTCTACATCGACCCCCAGGGGTCGATATAGACTACTTTTTTACGTATAACTATATTATTATTATAACTGGCTAATAAAATAGGTCGATAATGATCTGTAAGGGGTCAAAGTCAGCAAGAAAACAATAGGGTGTCCACGATAATGGACCTTATTTAATTTCGGCTTTCCATAATGAAATAATTTTTGAAAATGAGTAAGAAAAGATCAGCAGATGGTTTACCCAAAATCGAAAAACATTACAAGTAATCCAAGAGACAAAAAAGTTCCATAAATGGGTTAATCTCAGCAGAGAGTTTTCATGTCCAAAAAAGGTCAGCAGGAGGTCTACCTAAACCGAAAAACATGGCAAGTGGTCCACGAGACAAAAAAGTTTCATGTATGGAATAATCTCAGCAAAGTTTTTTCAAGTCTAAAAAAAGGTCAGCAGATGGTTTACCCAAAATCGAAGAATATTACAAATGATCCACGACACAAAAAGTTCCATAAATGGGATAATCTCAGCAGAGAGTTTTCATGTCTAAAAAATTTCAGCAGGGTTTCTTCCCAAAACTGAAAAACATGGCAAGTGGTCCACGAGACAATAAAGTTCCATGTATGGAATAACTTCAGCAAAGCTTTTTCAAGTCTAAAAAATGGTCAGCAGATGGTTTACCCAAAATCGAAAAACATTACAAGTAATCCAAGAGACAAAAAATTCCATAAATGGAATAATATCAGCAAAGAGTTTTCAGGTCTAAAAAAGGTCAGCAGAGGGTCTACCTAAAACCGAAAAACATGGCAAGTGGTCCACGAGACAAAAAAGTTCCATTAATGGGATAATCTAAGCAAAGCTTTTTCAAGTCTAAAAAAGGTCAGCAGATGGTTTACTCAAAATCGAAAAACATTACAAGTGGTCCATGAGACAAAAAAGTTTCATGAATGGAATAATTTCAGCAAAAAGTTTTCAATTCCTAAAAAAAGAACAGCAGGGGTCTACCCAAAACCGAAAAATATGACAAGTGATCCACAAGACAAAAATCGTTCCATGAATAGAATAATCTCAGCAAAGAGTTTTTATGTCTGAAAAAAAAAGTCAGCAAGAGATCTATCCAAAACTGAGAAACATGGCAAGTGGCCCACGAGTTAAAAAAGTTTGGGGACCTCTGCACTAGTTGTTCATATTAATAATGATTTATAATAAGTTACAGAGCGCGAGTCACGCCCGCACTTGGCACGAATTAAGTTCTTCTATAAAAAGTAATTTTAATAAGCTTCCGTACCTAAAAAGGAAAAAAAACGAAACCTTTTAAAACTAATCATGCATGTGTCGACTGTTCGTCTATCACAGCTTTTTCTAAAAACACTTTAAACTAGAAACTTGAAATTCAGCACAGTAATAAAACATAATAACCATGTACCAGGATTAACAAAACTCATAAAGATTTTAGAATTTTTTTAGAATTATGTTCCAGATATATTGCGAAAAACGTCCACAAAAAATATTTGAATGATTGAGATATCATTGAGTTCGCTATAATCCTCAGATCCTTAATACGTATTATTGAATAAAACTATCATGTGACAGAAAACTAAATATGGCGGTCACTGGTGGCCATTTTGTCTGACATGAAGCCGATTTTAGACCTATCGAGATGGGTATCAAATGAAAAGTATTTGTGAAACAATCTCAAATATATGACGAATATTTAAAAACTGAGTACCATTGGCCATAGGACGGTGGTGCAACGGAGCAGTGGCGTGCTTATCGGAATACGACATTTCTTCGTGTCCTATATAGCCTTGATGTAATAGAGAGTATCTACAGTGTTTCGCCATGGTGATCCATTCATATGCCCCACTTATCCCTTCACTCTTGCTGAGGCTTTTTAATTCCATCAGCGCAGTGTGCCAGCACATATCGAACGCCACATTTCCTCTTCCCTTGAGGGTTACAATCTTGAACCTGTTTGGAGATATGCACCAACTCTATCCCGAGTACCCAATTCCATTTGCGGCGTTTTATTTGGTGTTGAATCGGAATTGCGTTACATATAGGCTTTGTTTCATTGTAATCGACCCAGTAAGAAGAGACAAGTTTCTTTTATAACTTAGTGTACTTTAACCTTAAGTATAAAAATTAATGCAATAATATTTTCCAAATATCCACGTGACGCATATAAAAAGAATGACGGATAAAATGAAATACTTAGAAAATAAATATAAAAATACTTCACAATTAAATGAAACTACGTGATGCAGTATTATTTCTACTTTCTTTAATTTCTTTACCACGACCTAGGTTTCGTTGTATTACAACATCTTCAGGTGGGCTATTAGCAAATCTTTGCAAAATATCTTTTCAGGTGGGATATTAGCAAATCTTTGCTAATATCCCACCTGAAGATGTAATACAACGAAACCTAGGTCGTGGTAAAGAACTTAAAGAAAGCAGAAATAATACTGCATCACGTAGTTTCATTTAATTGTGGATAATGAATGTCTACAAAATTAACGCCAAATATATTCAATACTGGCAGAGTGATAAATTATTTATCCAAATGTGAATATGAATATCAATAAATTATGTTTATGTAGCTGCACATATCTATCTATTTACCATATTTATCCACACACGCACTAAACACAATTACACTCCCATGCATTCGGGTAGGAATAAACAACGCAACACTTTACCGCCACTATCGTCTCGGTAACAAGAAAAATGCGTGCTCATTTGCATATATGTATGTTCATAGTGCATGTTATGAGTTGAACGTTTTTAATTTTATTTAGATGAATAATTTAAAAAAAAATTTTCAACAATACATACGTACATAACCACTATAGACACCAAAGCACCATCCAGATTACCCTGCGCCCTTGCTCGCAGGGTAATCTGGATGGTGACAGAAAACGCGACACTTTGCCACCACTATCTTGTCAGTAACCATCAAAAAATGCATCAATGTACAGTTACATAAATAATCAACACGCTAACACTGTGACCAAAATTTACGGTCACGCACACTTCTCTCCGCAATTAGACTGTGACTAATAGTAGAATCTTGTCATTAAGTCCATCAATCAAACTATTATTTCGATCCAATGACATAAATACGTTCACCAATCAATCACAGAGTTGAATACCATCAAAAACTCTTCAGATGCTCGCTGTAGGTAATATACTTGAGGGTATTCACTGTTATATGATTGACAGATGTGTATATGACGTAATGTAATGAGAGAAAGTCATTAACTATAGATTGTTACTTTCTTATATACGTGTATATTTTTTTATTTTTGTCACCGAGTTTTTTTTAATAATGTTCTCATCTCAAAGGTGCTTATCATTGGAATTAAAATAATTTATATCTTAACTTAAATGAACGTCTGCATCTTGAAATTATATTTGATCGGGGTAAAAGTTTGTATATCTTAGTTTGAATAGCTTTAATAGTCCCGTTTGAATAGCTGTAATAATTAGTCGAATAGCTGAAATGGTCTCAACAATCAGTCAAATGGCTATAATAGACTCAACAATCAGTACAATAGCTCTAATAGCCTCAACTATCAGTCGAATAGATGTAATAGTAACGCCTCAACTATCAGTCGAAAAATGTAAGATGTAAAAGTCACGCGACAAAGAGATATGTCTGATCATCAAAACCAATAAGATACTTCCGGTCGACCTAAAAACGTGAAATTCAGCGCAATAGAAGGTATAGTACGTGTAAAGAGAAAAATTCAAAAGTCAACCATTTCTAATTCGATGTGAAATTTTTAGGTTTCCATACTTCAAAAGGAAAAAAGGAACCTCATAGGATCACTTCGTTTTCGGTCTTTCTTTCTCTCTCTCTTTGTCTATAGGACTTTACTTCGTTTTCCGTCTCTCACCCTTTGTCTGTCAAGACCCTTTTTTCAGGAACGCGGGGATCAAGTTGAAACTAATATCAAATACTTAAGTCTACGGTCCCTTGGACCCGGAAAAAAGTCAAGCTTTTAAGTCAACGCAATAAAAAATAAATGCCATATATGTCGCATATTATGACACTCGCAAATAAATCAAAACTTATAAAGTACTTTCCGTCGACCTAGAATCATAAAATTTGGCAAGAAACAAGGTATCATAGCACAAATAAAAAGAAAAAAATCCGAATATCGTTAATTTGTAGTTATATCATTCAAAAATATTTTTTTTAAATAATCCCCTGAGAAAATATAGTAGGCAATACACTTTCACTCTTAAAAAATTAAATTTTATAAATAATTTAGTAGAAATATTATACAACATTAAATATTCATAAATAACCGTATGTGTACCGAGCCTCTGTAGTGCGAGTTTCATTCGGGGTTGACAGGTTTTTTTTATTTATAATTAGTTTATATTTACGCCTGTGAAAAATATGGCAGACAATAATATTTACGTTGTGAAAAGTTAATAAATACTTTAATAGTAATATTAAGCACCCTTTAATGATTATAAGTGCCTAAACATGTAGGGAAACTTCGCGATGCGAGTTTTTTATAATAAAATCGTTTTTTTTTTATAAAAGAGCTTCTTTTATAATAATATGTTAAAAACGTATTTTATGTAATATATTATGTTAGGACTTTATTGTAGAACTTTTTGTGAAGAACCATTTTGCCATATCATATGGTCCACGTATCTCCATCGGTTTAAGTAGCGCACGCTAAGATACCTCACGGCGAATGACTGTTTCCTTCTATATCGCTATTCATCGTCATAAGTCAGATAATTGTCATAAAACATTCACAATTCATGCATTTAAATCTATTCAATGGATCAAGATGTGGAAACCAGAATGAAATCCGTTCAGCAGTTACTAACGATTACTGACAAAATTGCATACATACTAGTAGACAGACGCATTGGGAGATTTTCTTTTATAACATCTATTAATATGAAAGTGTATTATCAATTATTTTGTCACCTCATAAAAAATACTGAAAAAGCTCTTAATAAGTTAGAATATACTGAAACAAAAACAATCAAACAAAAAAAATCACTGCCAAAAATGTTTTTGATTTAGGAAAAATGCCGGTCCTTAAAAGGTTAATCTTTTACGGTACACATAGGTTTTTTGAACAGACAAATTTCCTGCAAAAAAGGGCTATATGGAAAAAGGTGGATTTAAAGGGAAAAGTGCCGGCATTGTTGTTTTACAAGAAGAGATTGCTCTAGAAGTTAGAAATTCACTATGTGTTTGTTAAATATAACTTTTTTTAAAAAGACAAGAGTCCCATTAAATTCATTTCAATCGATTTTGTTAAGAATCATTTCCGGAATTAACTTTAATTAATAATTTATTAGCTTACTTAAATGCAAGATAAAAAATATAAGTTGCCGTATTATATATAAATGAAGAAACGTAAATAATTATAATATGTATGTATTAATAATAACTTAAATATTAATTAACAATATCTAAAACTAAGTTCTCAATAAACAATATATTCATAGTTTACTCCTTTGTTTGAATGGTAGTCAAATAAAATTAAATATAAAAGATATTCAGTTATCATCTAGGACTTTTCATACAACTGGTATTCTACAACAGCTTTGACGTATACTGGATCAATTGTCATTCTACAACAGCTTTGGCATTTACTGGATCAATATCTAAAACTAAGTTCTGAATAAACATTATACTCATAGTTAATTCCTTTGTTTGAATGGTAGTCAAATAAAATTAAATATAAAACATGTTCAATTATCATCTAAGACTTTTCGTATAACAGCTATTCTAGAACAGCTTTGACATTTACTGGATCAATTGTCATTCTACAACAGCTTTGGCATTTACTGGATCAATATCTAAAACTAAGTTCTGAATAAACAATATACTCATAGTTTGTTCCTTTGTTTGAATGGTAGTCAAATAAAATTAAATATAAAACATATTCAATTATCATCTAAGACTTTTCGTACACAACAACTTTGACATTTACTGGATCATTTGTCATTAAACTTTAGGGACCATATTGTGAGTCCATGTAGGACTCACAATATGGTCTCTAAGGTTTAATAAAAATTGATCCAGTAAATATACATACGTAGGACAAATTTTTTAACCAGTAAACACGAGTAATTTCTTAATCACTTAACTAATTATTTCATTCTTGCATTTTTCAATCTGTTTTCAGTACCCTAAGTTTGGAAACTTAGAATCAGTGCTCATGAAATCGGTTTAAAAATGAAATGAATATCTTACAACCGTAATTTAAAGGCTACAAATTATTTATTAAATGCTATTTGTCAGTTATTGTAAAACGACAAAATAGTACAAATTGTATGATGTAAACAGAAAACCATTATACATAAGTAATTTTTCTTGATCATACAGTTAAGAATAACTGTGTAATAAGTACCGCTATCTACGTTGCAGCAACAAGTGCTAACTGACAAGTTATATATTGAAGATGATCATAAACTTGAAACTAATGCTGATACCGAGTTCGCAAAATATACAGTCTACGGTACTAGTGAAAGCTACAACTCTGATGATCATAGTGATGATAACTACAACCATAATACAACTATTGTTAATGTACCATATATCAATACAACATTGAGGCCGAGAAATAAGACTACTTCTTACTTTTGCAGAATATTTTATATCTTAAGTGTATACTTATGTGGTAAATGTTCTTCCTCCATATGCCCAGCAGTCTTCGACAGATTTGATTTCTTAATAATTTCTAATTCCATTCACATGACGTCGCAAGTAATATTTAATCTTAAGTTAATATTATAAATGCGAAAGCAATTTTGTTGCTTATTTATTTGTCTCACTTTCACGCTTCGACTCAATGACGCTGTGCGCAACAGAAACCATATACCTATACCCATAAAAAATGAACAAAAAATATGACCACAAAAAGCGACACACGTGAACTAGGATGAAAGAGATGGAGTACACGGAATCACGTATATAAAAGAGATGATCGTATTAAAATTATGTCAATTTTTGAAGAACACTTTTAAAAAGCTAATTTAATGTTAATATAATATCATTTCGTCGACCACACAACTAATCTACATAAGCTTCGGATACATGTAGTCCGTCTTATAAGATTATTAGGGGATATCTAATTACCCTAGAATGAAAGTTTTGACGATGTATGATGAACGTGGGATAACCTTTGATTTGGATATATTGCACTATCGTAAATGGATTGATAAATAATTGTACTTAAGTAATAAATAAATGTATATCCCATTATTATCACACATGCTATATCTTATTCCACATTATATACATATAATTAATTAGGGAATAATATAATTAATTAGGGAATAAAAGTGTAAAAGTAAATAAAATAGGGGAAAAATGGAATTAAAGCCACTGAGGCTTTTGACGTAAAAAGTTTTACCTAAACAGTATTATAAGGTTGGTCAGAAAGATACAAGCCCAACAAACTTGCTTTTTTTTATTTTGCGCGGTGCTTGTTCAAATTTTGTCGAAAACAGAGCAATTGTACGAGTTGAAAAATACATAAGACTTACTTATTACCGTGGTAGAAGCGTACCTGAGCTTATCGTTTAAAAAATGTTTCAAGCGATTGCTTGATTCCTCCTTGTAAAAGTCTAATAAACAGAAATGGTTTGTTTAGATCTCAGAACCAGTCACTGACAGTTGTTCTGACATGCTATGTGTATTAAAAAATAAACATTATGCAAAAGATGAATATCTTAATGTAGTTAAATGATGTCTGTGAATGAACCGACAATAGAATAAATTTACTAGTTGTATCACATTCTCAACATACATTTTTGTAGATTTCATAAATGTGTAAAATGGGGAAATTTCTCTATAGATCATCAATTTAGTTCAAAAAAAGACAAAACGATATAACCAACAGGCTTTAAATAGTTTCTTCATGTCGAATTACAATAAAGTTGAAATAAAAAAGTACACATTTTTTAGTACTTAACATAACTTTTATATTTGAATTTGCAGGTTAAAATCAAATTAAAAATGTTGCAAAAACAAATCCTAGAACATGTTTTATTTGATTTTGAAAGCTTATCGTGGAAATATTATTAATAAAAGTCGTAGATAATTTAATTTTCCAAAAAAAAATTTCCACAAATTTCTTGTCGAAATTACGGTTATCAAGATATAATAAAACACCAAATATCTCTTTTTTAAATAGGGTCGAATGAATAGGATTTGGCGAAATGACGATCACATTCCCAAACAATATTCTAAAAAAATTTCTATTCACCCAAAGGACTACTAACATTTGACTGGATTATTAACTGAATTACTACTTTGTTAAAGCTTCTAACATCCTTTTGACCAAATTTCAAGTTCCTAAATAAATCAGGAGCATTTTGCTGATCATTGAGTTAGTCAGTGCCAGAATTACCAATTTTTGGGAGTCTATACCTCAGAAATTTTAAAAGCTGTCAATGTGAAATGCAGCATGGTGTTTATCATTCTTTGCTTATGTAAAATTGTAACTTAAAGAGAAGACGGAAACAATCGAAGATGCACGAGATGCCCGTCGACTGACGGTATGTCGGAATACTCCACCGTGTCGTTCCCACTAATGTAATAGCATATTTTGTTCCATTTCTATAAAATGCTTAATAGAAAGAAATGTGGTGATTATAAGAGCTTATCCGCTATTTTTGTCAAATTTAAAAAAAGAGCAAATTGAGTATTGTTTTTGTAAGGAACGTGTCAAAAATCCATGATATCACTTTTGTAATTTCTTCAGCAAAATGTCTTTCGAGTAATGAGAGATTAATCAAATTCACTCCAGCTTTGTCTTCAGAGGCAGTTCTGTTTCATTTTTTTTAAATTTAAATGTGTTTACTTCATTGAAACTTCATAGAACAATAAAGTTTCTTGCGTCATTACAAGTTTTTTTTAAGATATTTACCACAATAATTTTGTTCACAGTTATCAAATTGGTTCAGCCATGTTGTATTTTTTCATTTTTGATCTGTTTTAATTCTCGTTTTGGTTAACCTTCATGACGGTGGTTTGGATAGCTTTCAAGACGGTGTCTTAAATGATCTCTTCGTCTTGGATGACCTTTCCGTCTTGAAAACGTCAGATAACCACCTCATCACTATCAAGTTGGTTATTTTACACTTCATTTCCATGGAGCCTGTTACGTAGATAATATAATCGATCGGTTTATTGAAGCCGGTAAAAACATATTTATATGTTTTACAGTAAACAGCTTTAAAATTGGTATGACTACAATGTCCACGTCGTAAAGAAATAGTGACTGATGCTTTCTCATGCATCGATAAAGAACGACATAAACATTCAACCTGCAGCGGTTCACAAATTTTCGGACTATTTGCTGTGCTGGACTGGCGAAGTGTTGGTTTACAGAAATTCAATTGCAATTTTTCTTTCAGGCTCGACTCGTGGCATGTCTTGCCCTGCGTCCCGCGCCACGGGAGGTTGGCTGGATCTGTTCCCGCTACCCTGCAACAAACATAGCGAGTGTTCCGTCATGGGCGCCAGCTACCTTTGCTGCAAGCAACTCTGCAGTAAGGCGGTGCCTAGCGAAGCGCTGATCGCACGGTAAGTCTCCATATGAATCTTTGTACGTTTATCTCCGGTATTGGTCCAGCCAATTGTTTGTGCCGCGGTAAGATGCAATAAGAAAAACTGATTTCGAAAAATAAATATTGGAAAAACGAAAATCGTCCTAAAAACAAATGCACGAAATGATTTTTATACATTATTTTTTTTTAATAAAAAATATAATACAAATATGCTCTTGTTTAAAAAAAATGTATAAAACAAAACAGTATCCACATTTTTTGTTAAAGTTGTGTTTTTGTTTTTCCAACAGAACACTTTTCGATTCGAGTAAAACTTTTTAATATACTGAAAGAAAACTACTTTCATATTATTTCCGAGGATAATATACATAACAATAACTTATTTTTGAAAAAAAATATTAAGTAAAATTAATATTAATATATCCTTGGAAAATACTTTTTTAAAACAAAATTTAAATAAATATTTTTTCTTCTTGCGTCATCGCGAATGCACAAATGAAAATATCTTAACGCTACCGGATGGGAAAACCAGTTACTTCCTTTTTTATTTCGGATGGGCATTGGACTATGCTTACCGCATTTTCCCTCTCGGAAATAATTTTAATAAAATTTGGAATTGATCAGGTTCTTTAAGCATATTCGCTGCTCCTTTACTCTGCATGCTGTCAACACACGATCAGTTTTAACTACAGAAAAGATTAAACTTTTTCTGGTGATATCTACATACAAATTTATCACCAAGTCGATCTTATCATTTCTACATGTTTTTGTATTAGAAATGAGTAGACACCAATTAAAATAAATAAAAGATTAATTCAATAAATGCTAATGTAGAATTGAAAGTTAAACAAAATCGTGCGATTAAATATTAAATAAAATTTAAAGTGCTAAAAATACACGTTTTAACGAGATATTTGAATATCAGAAAAAAACGGAATAAGTGAAGATAATAAGGTTTCCATACCAATGTAAAGAAAGCAAAAATCTTACATTAAAGATTTTATTTACTAAAAAACAATTGCTGTAAATTATTTCACATTTTCGAAACAGGTCTTATGTAATTACAGAAACATGTTTTCCAGGCAGATCTTCTATAATCCCAGGAAGTAATGCCAATATTTAAAAAAGAATCTTCCTGGAAATATATTTTATTACACTAGAAAAATTATGCTCAGAACCTGTGGACGTGAATTTAAATTAAAGGTTTCCCCTTAATTTAAATTCATATCCATGAATGATTCATTTCATATACTCATTTCGAATTCATATCATATGACTCATTTCGAAAATTAAAAAAAAAACATGGAAACCTTACGTGGAAACAATTTCCTTTTTCTACTAAAATGTCTTGACAAATATTGTTTACTTTTAAATGTTAATTTTACTTTTGTCGTAATTAATGTGAGATAAAATAATAAAATTATGATTGCTTTTGGGGCTTTTGGGGCTAATCAAGGGGGGGGGGAGGATGAGAAGATATCAAATGAAAGTTTGTTATAAGCACAAATTCAAAGATACATTATTTTTTTTTCCAGTACATTTCTTGTTACTCTATCCAATAAAAAACGTTGAAAAATGTCTGTACTCACGCTGTCTCCGAAATTATCGATCAAGAAAATTTAAAAATTCAGAAAATTGGATGTAAAGTATGGATTGAAAGATAACTATGATTACGTCCGACATTTTTCAAAATGAACTGATCGAACGGAATACTAATTGATCAAAAATAATTTGCACTTTAATTATATCTATTTTTTTGCAGCAGACCTAGATCTTCATCACCATCATCAGTCTTAAGTCTCTTTCTATCCACTGCTGGTTATAGGTTTTTGCTTCGCGTCTCCACACACGATTCTCGGCCTTCCACATCCAGTCGCTTCCCATGGACTTTTTAGAGCATAAGTCCATTTGGGATATCCCACATTGCGCTTCGACGTTCGTTTTCTTCATCCGAGAACTCATCCGTCCCTTTGGTGGTCGATTCTTCGGTAGATATGATCTGCCCATTGCTAGTTCAGTTCGCTGATATTAAGCGCTATGCGACTATTTTTATTAATAAAATTTCCTTGTTATCTCACAGAACTCTAAAAAAATTTAGCAAATCTTGTGAACTATGCAATCGAAAGAAGAAAGCACAATTTTGACCTACTCATCGACAAAAATGAAACATATAAAGGGTTTAACTTTACCCTTATTAACTATATTTTCTTTTATTTCTCTGCTCCCTGAATTTTTACACTTTAAAAAAAAACGATTTAAATATTTGATATGATTGACACAAATAATCCCATTAGCCATCCATTAGAGATGTTATTAGTGAGACTCAAAAGGTTATCGATACTTGTAATTAATGCTCAATATTTGAAGCTAGTGTCGACAGTATGGACATATAATAGATATTTTATAGAATTGCAAGAAACTATAACAGTCATGGTTTACACATTCAAATAGAGAGTTAGGTGGAAAAGTATTTAAAAAGATTATTTCGGATTTTATCTTTCAAAGACCTCTCCATTTACATATATCTAGATAGTGTGCATGTATTTTGTTTTCAGCAGAATAATCTTTCTGTCTAATTTAGGGTTGGCTCATTATTTTAGATATAATAAAGGAGCTGTGGCCGAAGTATGTATATAAATTCCATTACAAATTCTTTCGACTGTGTAATCAAGATGTATCGCAACACTAATTTAAAAACTTAAGAAAATAGTGAATACATAAAATGCACTTGGAAATTTACAACTGATCTAAAAACTTAACTACTATTGCAATGGATAGTTTTTGAAAATTTCAATTATCGAAGACTAACTTGAAAAACTGAAATACCTTTGGCGACTTTTACAAATATATATGCCAGGATAACTTGATCATCTTTGTATCGTATCATTAAACCTATGATAAATTACTTGGTGTATAATAAAATCTAAGAGTGCCTTAAAAGCCTTAACCTTTTATAGTAGAGATGGGAACAGCACTAGCATCTCCTTATTTATCTAACAAAACATACGTTCGTAACTCAAGTAATTTGCCAATTTTTATTACAAAATTTAAATTTTTAAAACAAGCTAGCCATGACAGAATATCATTGTGTTCTAATTAAAAGCGTGATCTAATTAAAATTTTTTTACATTTTAACGTTCTCCTCAATATTTTAATTGCTACTGTCAATTTGATTATGATGCTCCACATTTTTAAAAGCAAATAACTTTTCTGACAGATAATGGTAGTTTTTATTATGTCTGCATTAATTTACGGCCCAGTTTCGATCGAAAAAAAAATCGATTTCGTAATCCTTAACGGAATAAAGCATTCAAATATTCTAGAATCCGTTTAAATGCCCACTGATTGGCATATCGAGCCTTGCAGTTTTGCGAAACCTCAGCGTTCATAAGTTACGAGGAGGTCAATGATTTTTTTCGCCGGGTTACAAATTCGCTCATTATGAAATAAAGAAACTGACATCGCCGTGATGTCATTCGGTGACAAATTCAGTCTTAATAACGTGGCTATTGTGTCCAAATTTGATTTGTGCTAATTCGCTATCAGCAGTTGCAGAGAAAGAATTAGAAATTACAATCAAAATTGATAAATGGTAATTGCAACTCAAGTGTTTCGCACTTATTGTCATTTTTTGAATAAATTCGAATTGTAAATTTGATTAAAAATTGGTTAAGTGAAACCGAAACTTTGCACGATCAAATCATAGATGCTGCGCTTTGTATTGTTACAAAATAAATTTCTTTTTGTATGGATTTCTTGTGATAACAATTAATATTTTATATAATTAAACTTAATTATTAATTATATGAAAAAAATACCTAACAAAATGTTAAAAGTATCGATGAGTATCGAGTACAAAGAGTATCTGCGGATCGCACAAAATATTTGTCAAAAATCACTCATCAAAATTTATTCAAGATTCTGAATTCTGGCAAACAACTTATTTATCTATTGCTTATGTTCTTTTATCTTATTCTGGTCATTTTACCACTTAGTGGATACGTAAACAAAATTCTCAATGACAAGAGGCAGAGCATCTCTCATCAGAATATCGCGATGAGGAACTTTTCGCTTAAAACATAAATGTTATATAAAAATGCAGATTTCAGAGTAAATAATGCATCAATTCAGTACACAAATAACTAAATTAAAGCCAATTAGTAAAGTAATTTCTACTGATGTAAATCCAAAAGGTAGGTTTTTGGTTGTTTGTTACCTAATAACTCTGGATGCAAGTGACGAGTTACAATCAAATTGTCCACGCAAATAATTTGTGTAGTGGAGCAAAACATACATAGATATCCGATGTTATCGGTAACACATACGTAACTATCCGATATTATGAGTAACATTTACATAGTTATCCGATGTTATGAGTAACATATACCTGGTTAACCGGTGTTATGAATAATATATATATGTTTGTCCGAAGTTATAAGTAAAACATATGTAGTTATCCGATGTTATGGGTAACATACGCACGCATATATCAAATGTTATGAATAACACATACATAGTTAATCGATGTTACAAGTAACAAGTAAATAGTTATTCGATGTTACAAGTAACAAGAACACAAACGTAGTTATCCAATATTATGAGTAACACTTGCATGATTATTTAATGTTAAGAGTAGCACAAACATAGCTATCCGATGTTACGAGTAATACGAGTATGCATATATCAAATGTTGTAAATAACACATACGTAGTTATTCGATGTTACAAGTAACAAATACATAGTTATCCGATTTTGTGAGCAACCCAAACGTAGTTATCCAATATTATGAATAACGCTTGCATGGTTATCTGATATTAAGAGTAACACAAACATAGCTATCCAATGTTATTTGTAACACACACATGCATATATAACAAATGTTATGAATAACACATACGTAGTTATTCTATGTTACAAGTAACAAGATATAGTTATCCGATTTTGTGAGCAACACAAACGTAGTTATCCAATATTATGAATAACGCTTGCATGGTTATCTGATGTTAAGAGTAACACAAACATAGCTATCCGATAATGTTAAAAAAGAGTAAAATTATTGACAAAAAATTAACATTAATATTAAAAAAGCGTGGGGTGCTTGATATCAGTTGTAATACATTTTTAATTATAATTTAATTATTGTATTGTCATCGGTTCTTGGCACATGTGCTAAATTTTAATTAATTCGGATATATGGGAGTGGGTAAAAATTTAATTTGAAATTTTCTTTACATTCATACATAAATATATATGTACAAGTAAAGCTAATATAAGGGATGTTAAAAAGGAACTATTTTAATGTTATTATTAACAGAAATGGGTAACCGAGTATAGATATTGGGGTTCCTTCGTAACTGAACGTGGATCCTTTCAAATTTGAATTTGAATATTAATCTGAATGTATAGAAGTGGGTAAAAAGTTAATGTAAAATTTCCGTTAGATTCATACATAAATACATATATACAAATAAACTTAATATAAAAGGTGTTAAAAAGGAACTATTTTAATGTATTAATGTAGAAATGGGTAACCAAGTATACATAGCAAACCGTTGGGGTTCCTTTGTAACTGAACGTGGATCTTTTCAAATTTATATTTGAATTTAATGTTTAATGTTCTGTTAAGGCATTTGTAGAATGGTCTCGAAATGTTTCAAAAACTGAAAAATATCCGATATCTCTGAACAGCAGCACTAACACTCTTAATAGAAGAATCAAAATGTAGAGAAGACAATTTAAGTTTAGCAAAAGTTAGTTTCTCATGATTTTCATTTGTTTTATTAACAGATAATTTATATTAAACCTGGTTTTGGATAGTAACAGGAGCAGATAATGGTTTATTTTATAAAAAAAATTAATAAATCAGTGTTTTCTAAACAAATTATATTTGCCCATTAAAATATTCCTTGCATTTTTTTTGTACAAATAAATAGATAATTAAATTTAAACATAAAAAAAAATTAAATGCAAAAAAATAAAATATTTAAAAAAATTTGTAAAAAAATGTTTAAGATAGTTATTGTGTGACAGGAAGACCCAAAAATTATTATAAAATTGTTTATTGAAAATTGTTTTTTACTGTTTTCCAAACTGTTAAAATAAAATCATTTTAACAGTTTGTAAGAAATAAACAATTATTTCTACGTTTTTAATTGCGTTTTTTAAATAAAATGAAGTATGGTGAAATACTTACTTTTCCTGTTATGTTAATTGCACAATTGGGTATTTGACTAATTTTTTTTATTTCGTTAATCGTAATTTCAAGGTACAAACTAATGAAGAGCGAAACAATGTTTTAATAATCTTAAAAATTGACGGAGTTATAAAAGTTTAAATTTACCTTTAGACAAGGACAGCAATACTATGTTGTGAGGTCATTTTTGATATTGTACATTGTATCCTACAACAGGAAAAGAGACAGGGATATATTCAAATCTGTCAATGTCTCCAAATTTCGAAGCCTGTAACTAACTTATTTTTCAATCAATTTTTGAATTTTTTTAAGACTGGTTTTTAATTAACTTATATTTCAGGATATTGTAAGAAAAATATCAAAATTTGGGATGAGTCAACTACCCTATTTTTGAGAATGATTTTTACCAAAACCAAACAATTTATTTTCAAAATATTAATACAACAACATTATAGATTGACTTAGTTTTTAAGACAAATTGCTCGGTGGTTTTTTTTCCGAAATTTTAAAGAAAATTAAGATTGTGGTGAAATACCTACTTTTAGTGTAATGTTGATTTTATCATTTTTGAGATCGAATTCTTATCAAAACTAAACGATAAATAATTTTTAAATTTTAAAATAAGTTAGATATTTATAGTTTGAATAACATATCAAAAAAATCAGTGAGTTTCGTCGACAATGCGTTTTACACGACATCTCCCTTAAAATATAATATTTTATAGCCAGTACTTTTACTGTTGACTACAGATAATCAGTAACAAAATAATTTTGGAAACGTATTTTTGCATTTGTGAATTTCGTCGACAATGCGTTTTACACGACAACTACTTTAAAATATGACATTTTATATACAGTGCTTTTACTGTTGATGACACATTATCAGTAATAAAATAATTTTGAAACGTATTTTTGCATTTGTGGATTTCGTCGGCAATGCGTTTTACACGACAACTACTTTAAAATATGACATTTTATATCCCGTGCTTTTACTGTTGATAACAGATTATCAGTAGAATCATTTTTAAAATGTATTTTTGCACTTTATTTTGGGTTCACTAGTATATCATTCACATCTAATTGTCATATTGATTTGAAACTATTATGCAATTATGATGACAATATAATAACATGGCAGCATCGAGCTGATATGATGATGGAAATGAGAGGTGATCATGAGAACTTCAAAATAGCTAAAAGTAAAACCCATGGTGTTTGGGTTGGTTTAACTTGTCTCATTGAGCAATTTCATTACACATTGTAACTAGGATGGTCTGTTGATGGAGGAAGGAAGTGGTCATGGGATCTTTTCACTGGTTAACAATAAATTCGTCGAATTCAGGCTAATTTGATTCGTCTCAATTGGTCCTCAAAGGACTTTATTTGATTTGTCTTAATGGGCTACGAGTTTGGACTCATTCAACTTGTCTCTTTGAGTCATTTGATTACTTATTGTAAATAGGATGGTCTGTTGATGGAATCTGGAAATGGATATTGTAAATAGGATGGTCTGTAGATACATTGTTGTTTATGACTATTCTCTTATAAACTAAAGAAAACACAGTGAAAAATTTATTCCTCCGGATGGGGTGCACATTACCATATACATAAAAGTGGGACACTTTTTAAGATGTCCCGCTGTTAATAAAACAAGAACTCAACGTACTTAAAAAATGCAATTATCATATGTGAGATGTTTTCCAATTTAATATAATAACTATTGATTTTAATTTTTCTTCAAGATTTTCTTCAACCCTTTCGTTGACGTATGAATATTTTTTTTGTCGAAAAAAATCAGTATCGTCTCGAATTAAGACATTGATTTTCACTAATTCAACTTCGTTATGTTATTTTTGTAGCGATTAACATTTCATAAAATATTCTAAAATAAATAGTGTCTACAAATATTTATTTAAGTGGTTTACATTCGAAAGAAAAAAAAGGTGTAATGAAAACTGATCGTGTGTGACAGCCCTAGAGAATAACAAACATATGTAAGAACTTTAAATCAGCCAGAAATAAATTATTTTGGAGGTTGTTTCAAATGAAAATTTTAAAATAATATAACGCTTTTTTTATAAAAACAAACCAAAATTTCGATAAATAAAACGCCTTCGTGTTAAAAAATTATAGGCCATTGTAATATAACTTTTTTTTCGATCATATTTAATTGTCCCTATATTTAACATGTTATATCTAAATAAAATAACCTCCATAATAGTTTTATGATTGATAAATGTTCTATTATTTTAAAATATATATTTACCAATAATTATTCCTTTATGGGATTTTTTCCATGTATACCTATAACAATTATTAATAATTAAATTAAGTGTGTTGGACTCTGTTTTTTTTTATTTAAATCAATGTATTTAGATAGCATAAATGTGGACATCAGTCACTGAAAATTCAATTTTAAATTTATAAATGCGATCGTAATTGTTTCGAAATTAAAAAAAAAAACAGAGTTCAAAAGTTGTAAATGTGGTAAAAGTGCTTGGCTTTACATTCTCGCTTATTCTATATCTATCTATTTCTGTCTTCTACTCATTTCATAACTGCTTTTACAAGGACTTAATAAAAATAAAAAACAACTTTTTTTTTAAATAACAACATTAACAAAATAATTTTCCGTTTGCCTAAAACAGGACGCGCGACATTATGTTGAATAGAAGGCCTATTAAGTTTGTTTACATCTCGCTGCGGAGGAAGTCGCCAACTTACGTTTTCGTTTTGAAAAATCTCGATCCGACTAACGGCACGATAGACGTGACGCTACCGTCCGCCGTCCAAACTTTCAATCGCAACAATAACGGAAGAAAAATATTCAAATAATCCAAAACATAATAACTCAATTTTTTTGCTAACTTTATATCCGACCGACTTACTTCCGACAACAGTTTATAAATTAAACGATGAAAAAACGATTCGTAAACAAAAGGAGTAAAACATAATTAAAACGAAAATCAAAAGAAATATCGAAAAACATTATTATTAATATTAACTTTATGGAGCAAAAGCACAAAGCAGAAAACTGACTCCCATCTCAAACAATACTTGTTTGTTTTCACATATTCTTCATCACAAGCAGCAAAATATACATTTCGTCATTATATAAATAGGCAAAGAGAAAACAGTTCAGTACCTTGTTCTCCTCTGTTTGTCAACCAATTTTCTTTTTTTTGTTTAACAGCTATTGATGAGCTTTCTTCTTCTTTGTCAGCACTACAGCCTGGTGCAGGCCAAGGCTTTCCCAATCTGCTCCCTCCAGGTAGTACGACTTGATGCAAGGTTTTTCCACCTGTTGACTCCCAAAATTTTAAGTCTTTCTCTACACAGTCTAACTACCTTGTAGGTGGTCTTCCTCTCCTCCTTGTACCTTCAACCTTTGCAAAAGTCAGTTTTTTAACTAGGTCTAGATCTTCCCGTCGAAACGTGTCCCAATCATCTTATTCTCTAGGACTTGATTACTCTCAAAATGTTTGCTTGCCCATATTTAGCATAAATTTAATTGTTTTATAAGCTTCTCCAGATGTTATTGTCTTTGACCGCTCCAAAAATTGATTTCTTTAAAAAATGAACAGGTTTCGCTACCATGCAAAATGATAGGTCTCATGAGAGTTTTATATAGATTTATTTTTGTATAAATAGAGATGAGTTTTAATTTGGGTTTAACGAACTTTAGTGTTGCCAATAAAAAAAAATTGAAAAATTCATACACCGTTTTCCTCAAATTTTCAATAATTATGATAGTCAAATTTCAACCAGTTAGCGAACAATAGTATAATTAAATTGTCAAACAGGAAACGTTGTACATAACCGCTCTTTAATATGGCCCAGCTCGTATGTGTAACTGAAACGTATGACGAAAAAATAGGTTATATCGTTTATCCTGTCACACTTCTAAATATACCTAATAAACACTACTTTTATCTGATCATATTACATGCAAATAAATAAAAAAAAATCAATTTCAATAACTAGTACATTAAATTTAAAAACAACAAGTAGAACTAGAAAGACAAACTAAAAATTACTTAATTTACAACTTCGAATATCTTGAAAAAACGACACTTTGACACAAAAATGATAAGTATTTTATGATTTTGACTAAGTACCTGAAGGTACTGAGAAAAAAAATAATACAATAAAATAAAACATTGAGTTTTACAAACAAATTATCGAGGGTACTTTAAGTCGAAGGTCGAGAAAAACTATTCCATGATGAATTTTCAAAATGTTTTTGGCAAACATCTTAAAGCATCAAATCTATTCACAAAGACTAAAATATTAGTCTAAGTATTGTATATTGAAATTATTAGAACTAATCCATTTGGCAAACATTAAACACTCATTATTGAAAAGTGTATAATGACATGAGTCGACAATACAAAATACAACCTCGCGACATTTTTTTGTGCTTTTTCTCAAGAAAAGACGTATAGACGAAATGTTTTATTTCTTGTCAAAAGAAAATTCATACCCATATATGAAAAGCAGCCTCACTTTAAATTTGACCAGCACTGACCGTTATTTTGTTTGCATTGAAGTTTTGAAATAAATATTTTCACTACAACTCTTTTCCTCAGAAAATATTCAACATTTATGAAGAAAATGTTAATTTAATTTGCACAGGTGTTTAACACTATTTGTTAACATAGATTTAATTTCAATATTGGTCAGTTTCAAATAAGAAATATGGTTTAATATAAAGGTATTATTTCAGTTATAATAATAATTCAAGAAAATCCGTTATATTCGTATACTCGGTTTATTTAAGCTATGTTGTTAACATTATTCAAATATAAAAATTCAATTCCACAGTGATCAGTGATTTCTGTTGTAAAATACGTGAAAGTGAATTTTAAAAAATTTTGGATTTTGTTTTTATATTCAATAGGTACTTTTCAGTTAATATAATAATTCAAGAAAGTGCGTTGTGTTGTATTCGAACTACACTATGATATATTAATATTATTCTAACATATAAATGCAATTAGGTTGTCTAGCGCAAAAAAAAAAATTAAAATGTTCAGTATGTTTTTTGGATTTAATTATATTTTTAATTTCAAAGTAAAAGTTGGTAACTTTATGATTCAAAATACACTTACGACTTTACAGTAAGGAATCAAAAGATGACTTCTCTCATTTTTATATAGTATTTCGATGGGTATATCTGCAGTATAGAACCAATAATAATTTCACATTTTCTCTTTGTTTAAATCAAATAATGTACACAAAAAGCAACGTATATAAAAATAATCTTAAAAAATATATTTGAAAAATACTGTCCCTATGAGGATTGTAAACTTCTAACTACTTTTCTGACTACTCACCGTGTAAACTCGCGATTACACGGTGAGTAGTCAGAAATTAAACACTTTAACACTAAGGAGCTTTCCTATTTTCTTTTACTTAATTGAAAGAAAATGTATACTTAACTTTATATGGACCGACCACATTTATATCCGCCGCCCCGCGATTCCTCCCACGATTTATTTTCTCAAAAATATCTGTAACAAAATTGTTTCAATACATAAATATATTTTTACAATAAATAATTTGCTATATTGAACTTTCTTCGACTTAATTTACATTTTTCAATGAACACTTAAAATATGTTGAATATGTTTGGCGTTAATTTTGTAGAAATTCATTATTCACAATTAAATGAAACTAGGTGATGTAGTATTATTTCTAGTTTCTTTAAGTTGTTTACCACGACCTAGGTTTCGTTGTATTACAACACCTTCAGTTGGGTTATTAGCAAAATCTAATAGCCCACCTGAAGATATTGTAATAAAAGAAACTTAGGTCGTGGTAAAAAACTTAAAGAAAGTAGTAATAATACTTAAAATATAAATAAGACAAAATGTCACAACTTAAATATAAAAAAAGTAATAATTGCCCGCAAAAACGTTTCTAACTTGACATTTGGAAGCCGTTAATAAGTAGAAGAAAATACAATTTAATCCGATTATTTACTAAATTAATCCAGAGCGACCTTTATAAATGTTTAGTGCATTATTTTTATGACTCTTTTTTACTTTAAAAAAGAAAAATATTGAAAAATCCAGTTTTTCTAAAGTGAATAAGTAATTAAGCGGATGTCACCATCTGGGTACATGAAGAGGAAATGTGTCACAAATCGAAATTTTCACACCAGATCGGAAGGAACAAATGTAGTTCAGCACCAATGAAGATTTCACGAAGTGTTGACTAATAAATAAGTTAAAATACCAAAAAAACAATTTATTTAACAAAAATAATTTCCGGTCGCGATTATTTTATTAAAAAAATAGATTTGAAAAATAATTTCCACACAAAGTGCGTCTTCTCAAGCAAATGTTTCTTGTAATGTTTCCGCTTAATTGCCATTCATAGTAACATTAAACCCCTCAATATGCAAATACGAACACAAATTGATATAAAAAAGCAAACCCAAAAAATCCAAAAGTTTAAATTAGCAAAAAAAAAATCACGAAAAGACACGTTATAAATTTAATATTTAACAACCAATTGACAGCCGTTTTTTCATACTGCCAGTATTTTTCAAATATATTTATTAAGAAATGTTTTTTAAATACGTTGCTTTTTATGTACATTCTTTGATTTAAACAAGGAGAAAAAGTAAAATTATTACTGGTGCTGTACTGCAGATATATCCACCGGAATACTATATAAAAATGGGAGAATTAATCTTCTGATTCCTTACTACAAAGTCGTGAGTGTAGTTTGAATCATAAAGTTACCATCTTTTTCAAATTAAAAATATAATTAAATCCCAAAAACATACCAAATATCTTAATTTTTTTTTGCACTAGATAACCTAATTGTATTTACATGTTAAAATCATATTAATATATTATAGAGCAATTCGAATACAACACAACGAATTTTCTTGAATTATTATATTAACTGAAAAATTACCTTTGTATTCCTTTTTTAATTACCTTTTAAGCTATATCGATATCGATATAGCCTAAATAGCGCTGAATAAATTAAAAAAAAAAACAAAATGTTTTTCTTGTAAATTTTACAACCAAGATATTTCAAATTTTTAAAAACTGTGTACTGTCTGCTGCATCAATTTTAATGTGAATTTCGGTGTTATAATACATAGAGGATTAGAAAAAAAATAGGTATTCAAGTTAAAAATAGGTATTCAAGTTTCTTAAAAATTTTGTCTGCTTGTTTCTGCGCGTGTCACGTAAATGCTGTCAGATAAATTTGTACCAAAATTTCATTATTATAATACTTAGAGTATAACAAAAAAACTGATGTATTAAAGTTTCTTAAAAATTTTGTCTGTTTGTTTATACACGTATGGCGTGAATGCTGCCACATAAATTTATATGAGAATTTCATTGTTATAAAACTTAGATTATAACAAAGAAACTGACATATTCAAGTTTTTTAAAAATGTTATCTGTTCGTTAATATTCAAAATATTGTCTGTTTGTCTGTATGTGCTTCACGTGACTGCTGCCCCTTAAATTTGTATAGAAACTTCTTGAATACTATCGCATAAATTCATATGGGAATTTCAATTCTATAATACTTAGAGGACAACAAAGAAACTAACATATTTAAGTTTCTTGAAAATGTTGTCTACTTGTTTATACGTGCATCGCGTGAACGTTTCCACATAAATTTATATGGGAATTTCACTGTTATAATACTTATCCTCCAAAATATTGTCTTTTTGGTTATATGTCCATCGCGTTAATGCCGCCACTTAAATTTGTATAAAAATCTCATTATTACAATACTTAGAATATAACAAAGAAACTGACGTATTTAGGTTTCTTGAAAATTTTGTCTATTTTTAGTCATATCGCGTTAATGCTCCTAGACAAATTTGGCATAAGCATTTCATTGTAGTATTTCTAAGAATATAAGAAAGAAACTAAGGTATTTAGTATTTTTGAAAACTTCATGTGTTTGTTGTTTTTTATATTATATAAAGCTGCTTGATCTATTAAAGCAACATCTTATTATTTGAAATTTTTATACAAACCCTACGCTTTAATTACTGCAAATACCACTTTAAACCCCTAAAAATAAATATTTGCAACTTGTTCTACTTATCGACATATTTTTCAATCAATCAAGGGAAATATAAGAAAATCAAGGGAAAATAAACGATTATGAAGTTACGCTTCCATATATACTTTTACAGAAACTCCAGATTTCTAAACTACATTGTTTAATCCTAATCTTAAATTCAAAAATATGTAATAAAATATAGGTAACGATTATCGAAATGCATAACGGCAGGTAATAATTTTTTTTAAGTGAAACTTCTTTGGGCGCGACGAGAGTAAAATGTCAAGGTCAAATTTAATGCAACGGTTTCGTGCAACGTTTTGTTGTAACGTCTGAATGTAACGAGTCTATCATAAGAAGGACGACAAATACATACTTAGCTAACAACCGATAGAAACAGATGAACATGATTAAATAAGACAAGAAGTATACCTACGCATGCGCGGAAATAAACAAAAATGGCGCCAAGTACTGTTATCAGCTGTTTTGTTATAATGTACAAAATTTACGTGTGTCAAAATTTTGTTTGTGTGTCAAAATTTTAAAAAATTGCGCTTACTACTACTGACAACTAAGTGTGTCAAAAGTAAACTGTCAAAATTTTATTGATTTATTTAAACTACCAGTTACTTGTATACAGTCACGGAGGTGCTGCTCGTCATGACACAAGATATGATAAAAATACCTATCGATATCACTAATTAACTTTCTGCGCGAAAAATTTAATATAACTATGAATAATGATCCTAAGATGGCAATAATAAAATCTGTAACTAAAATAGATGTTTTTTTACACTATGTATGGAAAATATAGAACTCAAGAATATACCGTTCGTATTTTAGTTCCAATAATGCTTTGTTTGTTAAGATTAAGTAAATTATTTGTGTCTAATCTCAAAGTCAATACAAAGACGATACGTGTATATCGTAACAGAAAAATGTTAATTGATCTGGTAGCAACTGTAACGTGTACTTCGTTATACCTTTTTTTAACTCATAATTCAGATAATAACAACACAGAGCAAGACTTTCGAAAGCAGGTTTTCAAATCATGTTTGTCTTAGATAACAACGGTTCTGTTCTAAAAGAACCGATTTTAAATACACTTCGCGGCAACCGGTATGTAATCAAGTTGGCGTTGCACTCGCCTAACAAGTTGCGATAAAGCCAAATATAGTATATTAAAAAGTAGTAAAATTAAATAATACTCAATGCGTCTAGTCGGCACCTGCCTTGTTGTGTCTCGTCACACCGCAAGTGTCGATCGAAACTTTCACCCGGCACACGAGTGCATAACCTGACCAAACCAAATCCGGTTCAAAGTATAAAAAATACCAATACATAACATTCATGCATGTGTGCTAACTAAAAACACTTTTAAGTATGTAACTCGAATTCTCTCGTTATATAAAAAGCTGTAATGCTTAAGTTTTTGGAAGTTGGCTGCTAAAGATATACGTAATGAAACCACCATGCTCCTTAGTCAAGTAAATTTAAGTTAATGAGTAGTTTGAAAAACATACGAAATATATTCGTAAGCTTCAAAAAAAAGGTATTTAATGAACATAAAAGATAGTAAGAGGCGGAGTTCTGGCTTTCCACGCAACGAGTTTTCCTTGTTAGTAAAATCGTATGAACTTAACGTTGTAATAACACCGTAAATAATTTTAATACCAAAAAAATATTTAAATATTTTTTTTTATTTTCTAATATTAAGAATTAAAATAAATTAATCGATTTTTGCTACCGTCAATACATTAGTCGTAATTTCGACTTAAATGAATAAATTATTTTTAATTGTTAAGATTGAAGACGGTAAGGTTCCAACGTTCAGATTCTAGACGGCCAGATAGACTTTTTCTGGAATGAGGCCATAACTATTTCGTTTTTATCGAACCTCATATGGAATATTGGAAAAAAAATTATTAAATATATTTATTAATTCAAAACATTTATTTTAATATTCATTATGACAATGAGGTTTGTATTAATACATATTTTATATTTATTTGCATCACGATAATTAATAAACGTTATTTTTGACTTTACCCATCTGTCACTTAGTTTTGGTCAAATACTGCAACCGATTTTCTTCTCTTTCCACTTATTGACTTAAAATTTTGGTTTTGTCGTACTGATTACAATACACAGTTACGCCAAACCGATTTTATAATAATATCATCATCAAACTGATGTCATTATATAGATAAGACAACTTCTCAAAAGCAGGCGGAATCCTCAAAATCAAAAACCGGATCTATATACGAGGTTCAGTAGGTTCAGTTTGTTGCCTGTCTGTCTATCTATTCGCCAAAGCGTTTTGCATAGGAACGGCTAGAGGTTTTAAGTTAAAATTATATAAATTCTTAAAACTGATGCTTCCAACTAAAAATATACGGTCTTTCAAATATGTCAAAATCTATAGAATTTTAAATATTGAATATATTGGGCGTTAAGTTTGCAGAAATTTATTATTCACAACTAAATGAAACTACGTGATGTAGTATTAATTCTACTTTATTTAAATTCTTAACCACGACCTAGGTTTCGTTGTATTACAACATCTTTATCTTTCCTAATAGCCCACCTGAAGATGTTATAATATAACGAAACCTAGGTCGTGGTAAAGAATTTAAATAAAGTAGAAATAATAGTACATCACATAGTTTCATTTTTTTGTGAAAGAATTTTAAAATTTGGCACAAACAAAGGTCGCGTAGCACACCTCAAGGACAAAAACCATTAATTCTTAATTCTATGTGGAATTGTTACGTAGCAAAAGTAATTATTTTGGTTTTTTCTGATATTTATAAAATACCAAGCTTTACGACAATATCATATACGAACCTTTACGGCGCGAATGATACTAATATTTGAACGGCTTTTTTCCTCACCTTATGAGCCAAGCCGGCTTGTGTGTTAACAAAAGAATTGATCTAAGTTAAAAATACAAATTTATTCATATAATTAACATCCATTTTGTCCGGAGCTATGTCTTATAAAACATGCAAACTGCTGGATACACTTAAAGCTCTTTTGTCTTAATTCCTTTTAAAAATCAAAAACTAAGTTCCGTTTTCTTAACTCCTTTTTAAAATCAAAAACTAAGTACCGCTCTCTTAATTCCTTTTAAAAATCAATAACTAACTGCCGTTCTCATAATTCCTTTTAAAAATAAAAAACTAAGTACCGCTCTCTTAATTCCTTTTAAAAATAAAAAAACTAAGTACCGCTCTCTTAATTCTTTTTAAAAATCAAAAACTAAGTACCGCTCTCTTAATTCCTTTTAAAAATCAAAAACTAAGTTCCGTTTTCTTAACTCCTTTTTAAAATCAAAAACTAAGTACCGCTCTCTTAATTCCTTTTAAAAATCAATAACTAACTGCCGTTCTCATAATTCCTTTTAAAAATAAAAAACTAAGTACCGCTCTCTTAATTCCTTTTAAAAATAAAAAAACTAAGTACCGCTCTCTTAATTCTTTTTAAAAATCAAAAACTAAGTACCGCTCTCTTTATTCTTTTTAAAAATCAAAAACTAAGTACCGCTCTCTTAATTCTTTTTAAAAATCAAAAACTAAGTACCGCTCTCTTAATTCTTTTTAAAAATCAAAAACTAAGTACTTCTCTCTTAATTCCTTTTAAAAATCAAAACTAAGTACAGCTCTCTTAATTCCTTTTAAAAATAAAAAAACAAAGCTCAATTTCCTAAAATTCTGTCAAAAACTAAAATCAGAACAATTGTTCTGAATCAGCGTACGAATGATCAAGCCGCATTGTGTCCGTCGTGTGCTGTGGTCTATACAACATTCTCTGACAAGTCACCAAGCGATAAAAACTTTTGCAAAAATTCTTTTATTTACATTTTAATAAATTGTGATAGCAAAAGTGAAAGGCTGACATGATACGAAATTCTGCAAAGTTGCTAGCGATTAAACTTGTCGGACTTCTTTTCTTGCAAAAAGATGAATAAAATAATGTGAATAGAGTAGAATTTTGAATAATGATGCTGAGAAATTATTTTTGAAGCTGGTTGAAGACTATAAAAAAAACTTTAGCTCAAATCGAAAGTCCAAGTTAATTTTATAAAGTTTACGATGGCTTAACTTTTTACAACATTTACGTTTGAAAGATTTTTACTGTTCTTTATCAAAATTGGAAAAACGAAACACTTGCAGAATCGACACGACTTCCGATGGTTCTACCATCCGTCTGCGCCAACCTATTTTCTCAGAGGTTATGTCGTAAAGAGAACTGTTTTTCATATAATTACAAATAGTAATAGCAAAAACCCTAATTACAAATTTTACAAATAATTTCGAGATCAATTGAAACTCTATTTTTTTTTTCAATCCCATCCTGAGAGGTATCAAATAATAGCTGGTAAATAAAAACGTAACAATATTAATTTATGCTGTAATAGTTTATATACTAAAACTTCCTTGAACAAAAATCTAAAAAAGGTGTTATACTCAGCCAAATAAGTTTAGAAATGAAGTGAAACTTTTTAAAAAGTTTATATTACTTAATAATTTATATTTGATTAGTAAAATATTAGAGACGCCATAAGAATAAAGCACAGCTTAATGCGTATCGGAATAAACGTCAAATAAAATTGTATAGTTGTCCCTTAAAATCCTTGATGTAACGTAATAAAAAATTTTAGTTGTAAGTTCCGACGAAATGTTAATATATTGAATTGTTCATATGTTTTCACGCGCTCAATTTCACTTTTAATCGGCTTCATAAAAGGAAGAGATTTTCAATTGAACTGTAATATTTTTTTATGTACGTCAACGCATATCGTCAGAATTTATGAACAGATTAGAATGATTTCTTTTTTTACGTATAATTCAAGGTTACATGAATTTGACTGAAATATGATGATACACTTCGGATATGGATAATAAAACTATGTAATAGATGATAGTACATCATCCGTGATTGGAGACATTTGTTTCGTCAAATTGACAAAATAATCACAGTACCGGTTGAACCAAAGTCTAATGTTAATGTATGGACTTCTGTCAAGGATGACAGCACTCTACTTGTTGAGGGGGTGATTACAATTCCTCAATGCTTTCATTACTTACGATTCTTTTCGTGTAAAATCTTATTTGTTAAATCCCTTATATTTTCTTGAAATATTTTATGAATTTTTATTTTTTTCAAACAATTTTCCATTTCCACGTTTCATTCTAATAAATTCGCTTTTACTAGCCCTCACCATATTCATACGTAAGCCTTCAAATTTTAAATCTCTAAAAAATACAAAATAAATTAAATATTAAAAAAAAACAGAAAACACGACTTCAAAAATGAAGTTAGTTAATTAGTAGTAATTAATTATCATTAGTTTTTTGGAATCGGTGGCAACAAAATAAGGAACGAAAGAAAAAAACAAATCCAAAGAATCTTACGTTGGTTTTTTATTACTATACCTGTCCAGTTTTGTTTGGATTTTGTACCGACTCCAAAAAAAAAACAAATAATTAATATTACATACGTGAAAAGCGTCGGTATCGATTGCTATTACATATAATATTACATTTGAGTTTGAATAATTATGATATCTGAGTTTTCATTGCTCATAAAAAAATTCATTTTTAAAGTCATTAAAGTAAATTTTCCCTTTTTCTTAAAAGTAAGAATTTATGAAACAGCTATTGACGAAATAACATGAAAACTCATTATTCACAATTAAATGAAACTACGTGATGTAGTATTATTTCTACTTTTTTGAAATTTCTTTACCACAACCTAGGTTTCGTTGTATTACAACATCTTCAGGTGGGATATTAGCAAAGATACCACGAAACCTAATATAATGAAACCTAGGTCGTAGTAAAGAAATTTAAAAAAGTAGAAATAATACTACATCACGTAGTTTCATTTAATTGTGAATAATGAGTTTCTACAAAATTAACGTCAAATATATTCAATATATGAAAACTCATGTAATTTCTTCATGTATGTTCATCCGTACGTCCGTAACAGCCTCACAGTACAAATATTTAGAGATCTATGGATAAAGAGATCTCAATTGGTATACAGCAAAACGTCGAACATAATTTTTTTTAAATTCATCTATAAAAGTAAGGGTAAACAATGGTGTTTCAGGTATTTGAGAGGGTTATTAGAAAAAAAATTACGGTTCTATTCGCCATTTTGAAATTTTAAGCCTGTTTGAAGTTGAATATCACATTTTGATAGCTTAAAGCACCTTTTTCGTTAAAATTTACCATTTCGTTTCCAAAAATATTAGCATGCATTATTGCCTCCCATCTCGCCTTTAGTTTTTTAAAAATCTGAAAAAGATCTTGATTCTAACCTTTAATTGAAACTGTCAATTAAAATGATGTTTATTAAATTGCAATAACATTTTTGAGATATATATACTTGGACATCCACAGAAACCTATTTGTGTTCCAACATGAATATCTTCTTACATCCATAAAGAAGGTTATCGTAATATACCGATTTTATTAATTATTAAAAACATTTCCACTTAAATAGACAACTTTTTTTCTATTTATCAGTCACATTGCATTCTGAAATTATAATGTGGAAAATATAATTTAAAATACATCATTTTTAGAGTTCCGAACCTCAAAAAGAGAAAAGGAACCCTTATACAATCGCTTCGTTATCCGTCTGTGGGTCTGAACCCCTTTTTTTCAGGAAACCGTGGAGTTATGAAGTTGAAATTAATATCAAATACATAGGTCTACAGTCCCTTGGAGCTGTAAAAAATCAAGCTTATAAGTCAAAACAATTAAAAAAAACCTTAAAAATACGGGCCATTTATGCCACATATTTTGACACTCACAGATAAATAAAAACCTATAGAGTACTTCCCGTTGACCTAGAATCATGAAATTTGGCAAGAGGCAAGGTCTCACGGTACAAATAAAGCAAAAACAATCCGAAAATCGTTAATTTATAGTCATATCACATAAAATACATTTTTTTTAAATATGCGCCTGTGAAATTTACTGTAGGTAATATACTCGTATTTTCGTTCTAAGAAACAAAAATTTTTTAAATAGTATAATGGGAATATTATGTACCATTAAATATTTACAAATGCCTAAATGTGCACGGAACCCTCGTAGGGCGAGTTCCACTCGTGTTTGACAGGGTCTGACTCTCAAAGCCCTATTTCTCAGAAGCGGTTTGAGATATGAAGCTGAAATTATTATCGTATATTGAAACCTATAGCCTTATATTGTTGTAAAACTCAAGTATTTTGGTTCACACAACAAAAAGATATGGCCTTTTAAAGCGTATTTTTTATATATATACCATAGCATAACTCAATCATCTTCAAGACCTACAGCGTACTTCCGGTAGACCTACAATCTTGAAATTGGGCATAATGGGACGTCTTATGGCACAGAATCCAAAAATTTATTATTTCTAATTCTATTTGGAATTGTTCATTATTTTGAAATAAACGCCTGTGAAATATATAATAGGCAAATACATTTACGTTACGTTAAAATGTTTCTAAATAGTTTATTTGAAATAATATATACAATTAAATGTTTATAAGTGCCAAAACGTGCACTGAACCCTCGTAGTGCGAGTCTACTCGTGCTTGACAGTTTTTGACGCAGAATCACATATATGAATAATTAATAAGTTCTTTGTTACACTCTGTTTAAATGAACAAAAACGTGTTCAACCAAGATGCCTTTTGTCGTAATCAAATGTTTTTGTTTGACCTTTTCTCTTCTTAACTGTGCTATGAATCGGTAATCAAAATTATTACAAATGCATTTGTCCAATACTTATTCTTGGATGCAGATATGTTATGCGTACTTTTCAGTAGATAAACGCCTAAAAAAATATATTAAGACTACTTCCATATCTTCCCCGTTACATACCAAAATATTTCATTCATACTGATGTAAATCTTTTGTAATAATTTATGACAAACACTCATATCTAAATAAAAATGCGTTAAATCTCTTATTTTTTGTAATCGGATAAGAAAACAAAAGAAATCTTTCCAAAATTTAAAATTAAAGTCACTAAAAATCAAGACAAAATACTTTTACTGACAACGACCGACTGACGAATGCTTCATAAATTCAAACATAACCTTAACAGCTCTTCATAACCGCTTCCAACGGTACCTTAAAATAAATAATAATTAACAGCGCTAACTACATAATAGCAATTAGTAAAGCTAACCGCAAACAAACATAACTTTAACTAATAACGAAATAATAAAATAACTAATAACAACTAAACCAAACTATAATATTTAACGAAAATAACCGGTGTGCTGTTCAAAAATGGAAATAAAGCCCACAAAATAAACACAGTCCGCATTATGTTGTAGAGCAAACCAAATACAATCGAAAAGCAAAGAAACAGTAGAGCCAACCACTTTAAGTCCCAGTAGTACAACGAGTAGTACGACAAGTAGTACAACGCCCAGTACTACCAGTACAACGAGTACAACTACAACGACTACTACAACGACTACCACCACCACCACCACCACTACAACGCCTACCACGACCACCAGCACGACGACTACCACGACGCCGCCACCGCCGCCGCCTCCACCACCGCCGGCGACGGATCGACCCTTCCATTTCCAGGTGCTGCCCATTCTGAGGGAACTCCCCATCGCTTACCAGGCGACGCAGACTAAGGCTGTCAAAGATGGTAAGACTTGATGCGTACTTTTTTCTAATTCAATTGTGGAACCTTCAATTATTATTCATTGAATATATTTGGCGTTAATTTTGTAGAAATTCATTATTGACAATTAAATGGGACTACGTTATGTAGTATTATTTCTACTCTCTTTAAGTTCTTTACCACGACCTAGGTTTCGTTGTATTACAACATCTTCAGGTGGGCTATTAGTAAAGATTCTTCTTCTTCAATATTTGCTAATAGTCCACCTGAAGATGTTGTAATACAAAGAAACCTAGGCCGTGGTAAAGAATTTAAAGCGAGTAGAAATAATTCTACATCACGTAGTTTCATTTAATTATGTAATATTTATTCATTACTGACGAGAAAGAAGATCAAATGCTGTAAGTTTGATTTATGGCATCCTTTGTTCCATGTTTTGACAGTTTATGACATCAAGTGTTGTTTTTTGACATTTTACGATAACAAGTGTTGTACGTTTGACATTTGTATGTTCCCATTTCATTCGTTAATCATTCAATCAATCCCAATACATTTTATCACATAATTTCAAATAGCTTCGTGATGATTATGGAATACATTATGTTGCATGTTTTGCAGCGAGCTTGCATTCGCTCAAGGAACTGTTTCAAAAGTTGTCTAAAATAATTTTGGTTTCTTTCTGACAGTTTTGACAATCTAATTGAATCCGCCATCTTGAATCAGCCATATTGGCATTTTTTAAAATATCTCCTCTTTAACTTTATATTTTTCGTTACACTATGCCCACTGATATGCGGACTGCCTCAGAACTACTTCTGGAATCCGAAATTATACGTGTATTATATCACCCGTGTAATGTATTCATGTGTGCGATGACTTTCGAAAATCATAATACATAATAGCGTCAAATATTTGTAACAAACTACGAGTACCCAACAATACTCAATTTCATTCAATAGAGATAATTCTTGGAAATAACGCAAAATAATAGTTCAGGTATCGTAAACCTTTTTCTTGTATACACGTTACTAATATGTATTTATTTGGGTGATTGTGATTAAAAATACACTTTTTTATACACGTATATCCATTTATGTTGTATGTCCAAGTTATATTTAACTTAGATAATACAAGTTAAATATTATAATTAAGAAAAATTCGATAAGTAAGATGAAATGTGCAAAGATATCAAAAAATTTCTTGTCATCCTTATTTCCACACTAAAAACTAATATTTTAAATATAAAGGCGTCTGTGAAAAGTTGTTGGTAGTCAAATCTACTAGCAAAGAGAAATCTAAAATCTAATAGCCTGTTAGTAAATCATGCACGGCTAACCTTCATCACTAGCATCAATGTACCAAACAGTATATACTCTAGTGTACTACCAAATACTACATTACTTTCTAAATATACTATTAACATTGACTGAATTAAATGGTAGTAGGGACACAGAAAATTAAATTATTACAACACTGAATAATCATTATAATCACTTTTTAAAAACATAAAATAAACTGAAATATAAAAATACAAAAAATACACTAATATTTGACGGAAAAAAATACATTACATTGCAATAATTATATCGCAGTGAACTTAAAACCTGCACTACACTACTCACGAATTTGATCAAAGTTAAGCGAAGAGAATTGTGTAGATAGGTACTTCGATTCGCTTTGTGCCTACTTCAGACGTACTTTCAGTCTGCGATCAACTTTGACGAGCACTTCGTCGAGGTAACTTCGCGAGTAGTGTAGAGGATGTTTAAAGCTACATGAATACATAAAAATAAAAGGGAATAGGCGGATTGAAAGAAACCCAAAGAATAGGAATTGGGAGAAAACCCAAAGAAAAGAATAGGAGGATTGAAAGAAACCCATGACTAAAATTATAAAAGCTTATTAGCATTTTTTGATTTATGTACTTAGGTTTTCCGACCCTCGTATTATAAGTCTGTCTGTTACATCATCGATGACGCCATCAAGCCACTCGCTTCTTTTCTTTGAGTACATGCTCCATACATTCACGCAGGAGTCTTTCCACATCGTTTAATTTAAAAGCTGTATTTTCTTTCACCACGTATCTTTCATTTGTGCCCAGATCATGTCAATTGTGTTTAGTTCACAGTGAATTGGCAGCAATCTAAATACCACAATTCAATCTTAGTACCTCAATAAATCTCACCTATTGTGCTACTAACCAGTATTATAATACCACATGGTGCGGCCATTGTTTTTTCCAGTGATACTCTTTTTTTCATAAATATGTAAAATATACAGTTAAATAAAGGCAAAACTTACTTATTATAAAAAAAGAGAAACTGCCGTATTGTTGTATTTGAAAATAACACAATATGTCACAATGTTTTTACAGCCATTACACCAACCACCTGTATACTTAAAAGTAGCTACTATAGGCTAGAAAAACAATTGAATAGCATTTACGTCAAACTGTAATTGATCAATTGTATTTCTTTCACACCAGCGCGTTAAAAAAGTGAATGATATTTACCGAATAGCATACTCGTATAGACTTCGTACGAGTTTAATATCGAATATATTTCTGAAACTGTTTATAGATCATAATTTTTTTTCCTAAATTGTTTACACATCATAGTTTTTTTTCTAAATTGTTTATACATCATAGTTTTTTTTCCTAAATTGTTTATACATTATAGTTTTTTCCTAAATTATTTATACATCATAGTTTTTTCCTAAATTGTTTATACATCAATTTTTTTTCTAAATTATTTAAACATCATAGTTTTTTTCCTAAATTGTTTATACATTATAGTTTTTTTTTCCTAAATTGTTTATACATTATAGTTTTTTCCTAAATTGTTTATACATCATAGTTTTTTTTCTAAATTATTTATACATCATAGTTTTTTCCTAAATTGTTTATACATCATAGTTTTTTTTTCTAAATTATTTATACATCATAGTTTTTTCCTAAATTGTTTAAACATTATAGTTTTTTTCTTAAATTGTTTATGCATCTTAATTTTGTGAGATTGACGAAAAATATTGTCCCTTTTTCCTTTCCGAATTTCACAATTCGTATTAGTAAAAATATAGTGCAATATTTTATATTTATATCATTATTCAGGGTGATAATGTATTAAGTTAATATAGCTATTATAGTAGATCGTTTAATAATATTGTGGTATATAGAAATAAAATGTCATTTTTAAGAATGCTGGTATTTTTACAGTATAAAAATCAAACTAGTGAGGAATTAACTATCAGGAAAGACCAAAAAATAAATTATAATTTGTAACAATAATAGAAACAAAGAAGCTATCCTCATAAAGGCGCATATTTATAATATATAAATAGTAGCTAATTAGAAATGAAATTAATTTAATAAAGTTATTTTTAGAAAGGATAAGAAAAAAATTATATAATCGACATCGCCTGCTCTTAAATTAATAGAAAATAAACTGTGAACGGTCATTGACATTCGTCCTGTTTTGTCAAAATAAGTATCTTTTTCGCCATTTTCAAGTTTTACATGGCTTTATAGATGACCCTCATGGGACACCTGCCAGTTCCATGAATTAGACAGTATGTTTCGTCTATACATGGAGGATACAATGGAACAAAATATACACTATGTTTCATCTTGCTAGTTCCAAGAATTACGTAGAAATAGCATTTACAATCTATTATGAAAATGAACCTGACTTTTTTATAAAAAATACAATACTTGTCTTTTATCTGATTAAAGATTTAAATAAAACTTTTTGAAAAGTTTATTTCTTCTTTATATAACAGTGTCTTTATCATTCTACTAAGACATGGCTCTAACACGGTATAGACCTTTGCTGGTTTCCCTTGAGAAATTAACTATATAAACTAATAACAAGAACAACTAAACAATTATATTTTAATGAGTAATTAAACCACACAACTAACATGAACCTTTTTTGGAAAATCGAAACGACTGCTCGTGACATCATATTTGGTACAATTTTATGACGTCAAATGTTGTATATTTGAAATTTTATGATAACAAATGTTATATGTTTGACATTTTATGATAACAAATATACGTTTGACATTTTATGATAACAAATGCTGTATGATAAAAATTTTATGATAACAAGTGTTATATGTTTGACATTTTATGATAACAAATATACGTTTGACATTTTATGATAACAAATGCTGTATGATAAAAATTTTATGATAACAAATGTTGTACGTTTGACATTTTATGTTCCTCTTTCATTCCTTATCATTCGATCAATCTCAATGCATTTTAGCACGTAATTTCAAATAGCCTCGAGATTATTATGGAATACAGTACATTGCAATGTTTTGTAGCGAGGTTGCATTCGCCACGGGGTACTGTTTCTAAATTTTGGTTTCTTTCTTTCAATATTGACAATCTAATTGAATCTGCCATCTCTTATCAGTTATGTTTGCATTGTTAAAAATCGCTCCGTTCTAATTTTAACATGTCCACTGATTTAGTCACACTATGCTAACTACAATGCAGATCGTCTCAGAGTACCTTCTGTATATGATAGAGTTTCTTTAAGACAATAAAAGTATAAATGAAAAATATATAGCTCTATATAAAATAAAAAATTATTTATGTATTATTTATCATCTTTTATGTATAGTACATATGGCAAACTTATTGTTGTATGAGCAATATCTTCTAGTCAACCGTAACAATTGGTATTAAAATTTAGTTGGTAGACTTTAAGAGATATTACCATGAAAATTCTTTGTAGTACATTAGACAAAAAAAATTTTCAAAAATATAAGAGTATAAGTCAAACAAGCTGTTGATGGAGATGAATGATTTGAGATGGAAAAAATAGGAAAGGACAAGGGCACAAAGGAAAAGGTTTCAGTTGAGTATTGATATAGCATGAATATTTTCAAAGATCGTGTGAAAAAGTCGCAGGACTTTTTCAAAATCTTTGAAAATATTTAGGGACGTTATTTTCCTGATGTCAGGATCCAGGAAAATTAGACACAGTACTAAAAAATCGTCCCGATGGTGTTTGAAATATGTCTTCGTTTTGTCTCTAAGTTTAAATATTATTTTGTTCCTTATTTCTATTCAATCTATTTCAGCCCTCATATCAAATTGTTTAAGATGGCCAGCTTACAGCGTAAAAACAGTAATTGCAAGTACTTGACTATTTAACGTCAGAAAAAATGCATGTGTACGTCGCAACATATGTGATGTAAAGGTTTGATTACTTCTATGAATAATAAAATAATACTAAATCCAATACTTGCTTGCTTACCATCACATCACACCCAACACTTGCCATTTTCACATTCGTAAACCGCTTTCTGATCATAAACTTTTGCAATAAAATATGCAGCTGTCGCCATCTGTCATTAATTGTATGGCTGCGTGAGGCGAACCACAGACTATAAAGCGAGTGGCGACATAATGCAATCCTACGATATAATATTTGCAACGACCAATTTGAATTTGGTTTTTGAAAGAGAACATATAACATAACCCTATTGTACTTTTATATTAGGAATATTTATATTATAATTGCACTGTTAAATTTCGAAGTTATTGGGAATGTTTATGCCAGTATTTAGCACACACTGGCAGGATTCTCAGTCGGATTTACTGACAGTTAAAAACGTATTTTGTATGAATACTTTAGGAATTAATCCGTGCGATAGGGTCCGGTCGATAAAGTAGACTTTTGTTTAGACTCGTCTGACAGTTAATGAGATACAGAAATACGTTATTTAACTGTCAGTGAGTCCGATTGACAGTCTTGACCGTGTATGATGCATATGGGCGTTAGTAACTTGTTGGGAATATTTATTAATTTATTGGGAATATTTAGTAACTTATTGGGAATATTTTGTAACTTATTGGGAATATTTAATAATTTGTTGGGAATATTTAGTAACTTATTGGGAATATTTAGTAACTTATTGGGAATATTTAGTAACTTATTGGGAATATTTAATAATTTATTGGGAATATTTAGTAACTTATTGGGAATATTTAGTAACTTATTGTAATATTTAGTAACTTATTGGGAATATTTAGCAACTTATTTGCAATATTGAGTAATTGATTGGGAATATTTAGTAACTTATTGGGAATATTTAGTAACTTATTACTAGTTTAACATATTGGATAAACGTAATCCTGACCTATAACTTCTAAGTTAATGAAGTAAATATGGTTACTTCCCCTATATATGGTTACTTCCCCTTTCTATTTCTTACCGATTTCCTCTTGTGTATGCTAAGTTTCCATTCCTTGCAACCTAGAAGAGACCTTACGCTTATGATATTCATCTTCCAGCTAGTGAAATTAAAAATCTTATGCCCTGTAGTTGAGTAAACTTTCATTCTTAGTACCTGACAATTTGTTGCGCTCACGCAATCATCACCTTTTTGCTATACCACCATCTAGAACCGAATAATATCGAAAATATTCAGTTTCCCACTGTATTCAATTACTTAACCATCTTATAGCGGTCAAACCAGAGTGTGATTTGTTTACGATGAATGAAAGTAAATTTGTTGAAATGTGTCGTCATTTTTTGTAATTCTTGTGTACTTTGGTATTCATGTTTAACATAAAAGTTAAATATGAATATAAAAGTGTACAAAGTACAAAAGTAACATAAAAGTTAAAACTTTTGATAAACCACCAATTTCTTATCGATACGAATATATTACCTATAATTATCGATATGTGTGTGTATGTGTATGTAAACAAATAAATAAATAAATAATCGAGCGGGTGTTTATCATTGATAAATATCCTGTGACGTCAAAAAAATTTTCTCTTAGAAAATGTTACTTTGATTTCTTAAAATGTTTATTTTCTTTCTTTTTCCAATAATTGTAGTAATATTTTATTTAAAATGCTTTCCTACCCTATTTTTTAGGTTCGTGGCAAATATTGGCCAATCGTTTTTATTTATACAGTTGACCTATGTTTGCTTCAATTAAGCGCAACTCTATTGCTCTTAAAATAATAAACTAGAAGAAACTAATGTACTACTGTCTTAACTTATAGTATAACACAGATAGAGATTAAAGGAACGACACAGACAAGCACATCCAAACGTTATGCTAGATAGTAACGCCAAGCTGTCTAATAAACCTTGGCTTCCATTTAATAAAATTTCAGATAGCAACTTCGCAAAGATTTTTTTAATTGCGAACAGTTCCGCATCATCGGTGGAATTCGATTGTATTTGAATATTTTCATGGACAAACATATTAACGAACAACATAAAACAATATACGAATAAAATCAGAATATATTGTTGTTATTTAACACAAATATTATATAAAAGCAAAAAAAGAAAAACTACTAGATAAAAAAATTATTCGGATATTTTATATTTTTTCCTTATTTTTCCCCATTTGATAATCAAACAGCTTTAAACATATACTTAATTATACATATATATATATATATATATATATATATATATATATATATATATATAAAGATTTTCCGTGAATTCTTTTGCGAAAAATCCGCAAAAGTATTTACAACTGATAGTGACAAGCGCAAGTACTGCGCTCCCTTATATTGCACAACCAGTCGACAACATGAAAATTCTCTGTAAAATATTATAACAATAAGTATTATACTTAAAATTTACCTAAATATCAGGAATTGAAACTGGTTTCTCTTTTTAGACCAGTCACGTAAGGATTTAATGACTAAATTCCATAACGAATCGATGAAAAACCAGTTGGATTCAAATCAAACCTTATAAAAAACTACGAAGTTTCTGGCCTGTACAGAGACTAACTGAACAATGAAACTACCTTAATTAAATATTTCCCAATTTTAAGTAGACAGAAGAAGAGCAGAAGGCTATTAAAATTAAAATGTTAGGAAAATGAAAAATTTCATTATTTTTAATTAGTTCACGGATCCTACAAATTACGTTTGAAACGTATCACTTACAAGTGAATCTCCAAACTATCTATTATAATAGAAACATGGTGTTTCTATATAATACAATATTTATACAAAATTTCACATTTTATTTGACCATCTGTCACTGTCAGTGTAAAGTGAAAAAGTTATAAATTGCACTGTTAAATTTCGAAGTTAATGAAGAGTGTGTCCCCTCCCATTATCTCTGAAATTATTACTAAAAATTCATGTTACTAAAGATAATAGCGTAGAACCGATATTACTAAAAATACAGAATAGTGCAGAAAATTTGCAAATTTGACCACCTGTCACTGTCAGTGTAAAGTGAGAAAGTTATTATTGCACTGTTAAATTTCGAAGTTAATGAAGAGTGTGTCTCTTCCCTTCTCATTATCTCTGAAATGATTACTAAACATTTATGTTACTAAAGATAATAGCGTAGAACCGATATTACTAAAAATACAGAATAGTGCAGAAAATTTGCAAATTTGACCACCTGTCACTGTCAGTGTAAAGTGAGAAAGTTATTATTGCACTGTTAAATTTCGAAGTTAATGAAGAGTGTGTCTCTTCCCTTCCCATTATCTCTGAAATTATTACTAAAAATTCATGTTACTAAAGATAATAGCGTAGAACCGATATTACTAAAAATACAGAATAGTGCAGAAAATTTGCAAATTTGACCACCTGTCACTGTCAGTGTAAAGTGAGAAAGTTATTATTGCACTGTTAAATTTCGAAGTTAATGAAGAGTGTGTCTCTTCCCTTCTCATTATCTCTGAAATTATTACTAAAAATTCATGTTACTAAAGATAATAGCGTAGAACCGATATTACTAAAAATACAGAATAGTGCAGAAAATTTGCAAATTTGACCACCTGTCACTGTCAGTGTAAAGTGAGAAAGTTATTATTGCACTGTTAAATTTCGAAGTTAATGAAGAGTGTGTCTCTTCCCTTCCCATTATCTCTGAAATTATTACTAAAAATTCATGTTACTAAAGATAATAGCGTAGAACCGATATTACTAAAAATACAGAATAGTGCAGAAAAATTGCAAATTTGACCATCTGTCACTGTCAGTGTAAAGTGAGAAAGTTATAATTGCACTGTTAAATTTCGAAGTTAATGAAGAGTGTATCTCTTCCCTTCCCATTATCTCTGAAATTATTACTAAACATTTATGTTACTAAAGATAATAGCGTAGAACCGATATTACTAAAAATACAGAATAGTGCAGAAAAATTGCAAATTTGACCATCTGTCACTGTCAGTGTAAAGTGAGAAAGTTATAATTGCACTGTTAAATTTCGAAGTTAATGAAGAGTGTATCTCTTCCCTTCCCATTATCTCTGAAATTATTACTAAAAATTCATGTTACTAAAGATAATAGCGTAGAACCGATATTACTAAAAATACAGAATAGTGCAGAAAAATTGCAAATTTGACCATCTGTCACTGTCAGTGTAAAGTGAGAAAGTTATAATTGCACTGTTAAATTTCGAAGTTAATGAAGAGTGTATCTCTTCCCTTCCCATTATCTCTGAAATTATTACTAAAAATTCATGTTACTAAAGATAATAGCGTAGAACCGATATTACTAAAAATACAGAATAGTGCAGAAAAATTGCAAATTTGACCACCTGTCACTGTCAGTGTAAAGTGAGAAAGTTATTATTGCACTGTTAAATTTCGAAGTTAATGAAGAGTGTGTCTCTTCCCTTCTCATTATCTCTGAAATTATTACTAAAAATTCATGTTACTAAAGATAATAGCGTAGAACCGATATTACTAAAAATACAGAATAGTGCAGAAAATTTGCAAATTTGACCACCTGTCACTGTCAGTGTAAAGTGAGAAAGTTATTATTGCACTGTTAAATTTCGAAGTTAATGAAGAGTGTGTCTCTTCCCTTCCCATTATCTCTGAAATTATTACTAAAAATTCATGTTACTAAAGATAATAGCGTAGAACCGATATTACTAAAAATACAGAATAGTGCAGAAAAATTGCAAATTTGACCATCTGTCACTGTCAGTGTAAAGTGAGAAAGTTATAATTGCACTGTTAAATTTCGAAGTTAATGAAGAGTGTATCTCTTCCCTTCCCATTATCTCTGAAATTATTACTAAACATTTATGTTACTAAAGATAATAGCGTAGAACCGATATTACTAAAAATACAGAATAGTGCAGAAAAATTGCAAATTTGACCATCTGTCACTGTCAGTGTAAAGTGAGAAAGTTATAATTGCACTGTTAAATTTCGAAGTTAATGAAGAGTGTATCTCTTCCCTTCCCATTATCTCTGAAATTATTACTAAAAATTCATGTTACTAAAGATAATAGCGTAGAACCGATATTACTAAAAATACAGAATAGTGCAGAAAATTTGCAAATTTGACCACCTGTCACTGTCAGTGTAAAGTGAGAAAGTTATTATTGCACTGTTAAATTTCGAAGTTAATGAAGAGTGTGTCTCTTCCCTTCCCATTATCTCTGAAATTATTACTAAAAATTCATGTTACTAAAGATAATAGCGTAGAACCGATATTACTAAAAATACAGAATAGTGCAGAAAAATTGCAAATTTGACCATCTGTCACTGTCAGTGTAAAGTGAGAAAGTTATAATTGCACTGTTAAATTTCGAAGTTAATGAAGAGTGTATCTCTTCCCTTCCCATTATCTCTGAAATTATTACTAAACATTTATGTTACTAAAGATAATAGCGTAGAACCGATATTACTAAAAATACAGAATAGTGCAGAAAAATTGCAAATTTGACCATCTGTCACTGTCAGTGTAAAGTGAGAAAGTTATAATTGCACTGTTAAATTTCGAAGTTAATGAAGAGTGTATCTCTTCCCTTCCCATTATCTCTGAAATTATTACTAAAAATTCATGTTACTAAAGATAATAGCGTAGAACCGATATTACTAAAAATACAGAATAGTGCAGAAAATTTGCAAATTTGACCACCTGTCACTGTCAGTGTAAAGTGAGAAAGTTATTATTGCACTGTTAAATTTCGAAGTTAATGAAGAGTGTGTCTCTTCCCTTCCCATTATCTCTGAAATTATTACTAAAAATTCATGTTACTAAAGATAATAGCGTAGAACCGATATTACTAAAAATACAGAATAGTGCAGAAAAATTGCAAATTTGACCATCTGTCACTGTCAGTGTAAAGTGAGAAAGTTATAATTGCACTGTTAAATTTCGAAGTTAATGAAGAGTGTATCTCTTCCCTTCCCATTATCTCTGAAATTATTACTAAACATTTATGTTACTAAAGATAATAGCGTAGAACCGATATTACTAAAAATACAGAATAGTGCAGAAAAATTGCAAATTTGACCATCTGTCACTGTCAGTGTAAAGTGAGAAAGTTATAATTGCACTGTTAAATTTCGAAGTTAATGAAGAGTGTATCTCTTCCCTTCCCATTATCTCTGAAATTATTACTAAAAATTCATGTTACTAAAGATAATAGCGTAGAACCGATATTACTAAAAATACAGAATAGTGCAGAAAAATTGCAAATTTGACCATCTGTCACTGTCAGTGTAAAGTGAGAAAGTTATAATTGCACTGTTAAATTTCGAAGTTAATGAAGAGTGTATCTCTTCCCTTCCCATTATCTCTGAAATTATTACTAAACATTTATGTTACTAAAGATAATAGCGTAGAACCGATATTACTAAAAATACAGAATAGTGCAGAAAAATTGCAAATTTGACCATCTGTCACTGTCAGTGTAAAGTGAGAAAGTTATTATTGCACTGTTAAATTTCGAAGTTAATGAAGAGTGTGTCTCTTCCCTTCCCATTATCTCTGAAATTATTACTAAAAATTCATGTTACTAAAGATAATAGCGTAGAACCGATATTACTAAAAATACAGAATAGTGCAGAAAATTTGCAAATTTGACCATCTGTCACTGTCAGTGTAAAGTGAGAAAGTTATAATTGCACTGTTAAATTTCGAAGTTAATGAAGAGTGTATCTCTTCCCTTCCCATTATCTCTGAAATTATTACTAAACATTTATGTTACTAAAGATAATAGCGTAGAACCGATATTACTAAAAATACAGAATAGTGCAGAAAAATTGCAAATTTGACCATCTGTCACTGTCAGTGTAAAGTGAGAAAGTTATAATTGCACTGTTAAATTTCGAAGTTAATGAAGAGTGTGTCTCTTCCCTTCTCATTATCTCTGAAATTATTACTAAACATTTATGTTACTAAAGATAATAGCGTAGAACCGATATTACTAAAAATACAGAATAGTGCAGAAAAATTGCAAATTTCGTTACCTTCATAAATTTCAGCACAGAATAGAAAATCCCGTAGTTATTCGTATATCTTCACAATCGTAATAATACGGTTATATCGTAAAGTTTTCTTAAATAATAAATATCGCCAGCTAGCTGATCATAGCGGTTAAATGATACTAAGTGGCACAGTGTCCCAGAGGATACAATGTCTCTTCATTTCTGTAAAACCCCTAAAACGTGTTCACGTTAAGTTATTGAAACTCCCGGAGCTAGAGATAATGTATTAAATTTTCAATCTTTCAAATATTTTTCATGAAAAATGCCTCGTCCCAGACTTTTCTTTTTTCCTTCGTCCCACACTTTTCTTTCCGTCCACAAATTTACGTTTTGCGGAAAAATATGTTGAATAATCATATTAATCCTTAGTTAATAATAAAAAAACCAATAAATTCTGCTTCGTATCAACTAATGGCAATCGGTAGCTAAGGAAACTCGTTTTTATTTCATTATTCTACTAAATACAACATGTCATATATATATATATATATATATATATATATATATATATATATATATATATATATATATATATATATATATATATATATATATATATATATATATATATATATATATATATATATATATATATATATATATATATATATATATATATACATATATATATAATTCACAAATCATGTAAGACTAATACTGGCCTACCCGAAAATAAACTCATGCCACTGCATAACTATTACGAACATTCCATCGACACTCGGAGAAATCCTTTGCCGAAACTTCGGTTGAGTAGCTATCCTGTATCGGCAGGCGACCGCACAGTGACGCAGGTGGAATCAGCTAGCCTAAATCATCAGACCTACTCAGATGAGCCGAAACCGGTGACGACCGTCCAGAGCAGCAGTCAGAACGTGATTGTCAACAGCTCAGTGAAACAAGGTCAGTGTCAACATCAGCTCCTTAAACTTGGTGGCTTGGATCAATGGCTTTGGGCAAGAGGCAGAATGGCTTAATTTCCTCCTACTAAACTGACCTTATTCTGTCCATTTGTCTAACTGGGTATAAACAACCAACTCAACTGGAAACTGGCAATACAATTTTAACATGTTTATTGGACGTTTTTGAGGTTCCATATCTCAAAAAGTGGAACCAGAAGCAATGTAGTGTTCTTTCATCACGAATCAATCTGTTTTGATCAGGACTTATCGCTTTTCTGCTAATCGACATAAATATTTGAATTGTATAACTTTATATATGTTGCCATCCGCAATTTTGTTTTTACTTTAAAGCAAAAGTTTAAAAATCCAGTGAACTTTACGAGTGGTTAAAGAGAAAAAAAAGAAGTATGTTTTATCTCATATATTATATTTATGTTATAACATTACTAATACAACAAAACATTATAATATTATATGATTCTTAAGGACAAAAGTAATTAGTGACGTCTACCGTTTTGTAAATGCTGAAAGAACAGGGATAAGAAGTGGCTTTAGAAAATGTGTCTTATACTTGCTAACTTGACGTACTGTAAACATGAAGAAAAGTGAGAAATTTTGAGTTAACATGTATTTTTATTTCACGGACTAATATGTAAAAGCTGGTTAAATATATATACATATATATATATATATATATATATATATATATATATATATATATGTATTTTAAGCATGTATATTTGCTTCATTAAGTCTCGAAAAAAGGGTGAAATATAAAAAAGTATCTTATGCTTACTAACTTAACGTACTCAAAAATGAAAAAAAACGTAAGAGATTTTGAGTTCATGTGTCTATGTATTTCACGGAGTAACGTGCAAAAGTTGGTTAAATATGTATATATGTATTTTAAGCATGTATATTTGCTTCATTAAGTCTCGAAAAAGGGTGAAATATAAAAAAGTATGTTATGCTTACTAACTTAACGTACTCTAAAAATGAAAAACAAACGAAAGAGATTTTGAGTTCATGTGTCTATGTATTTCACGGAGTAACGTGCAAAAGTTGGTTAAATATGTATATATGTATTTTAAGCATGTATATTTGCTTCATTAAGTCTCGAAAAAGGGTGAAATATAAAAAAGTATCTTATGCTTACTAACTTAACGTACTCTAAAAATGAAAAAAAAACGAAAGAGATTTTGAGTTCACGTGTCTCTTTATTTCACGGAGTAACGTGCAAAAGCTGGTTAAATATGTATATATGTATTTTAAGCATGTATATTTGCTTCATTAAGTCTCGAAAAAAGGTGAAAAATAGTTGGTAGAAAAATGTGGCATATTTTTATCTAAGTGTTTGCAATAATCTGCACTTTTTATTTCTGGTTTTTTTATTTCTTGTCTCCGTTTCTCTGCTTCTTCTAGTATCACACAAAAGCTGCTAAACAATATTCAAATAGGTTTTTAATATTTATAAGTATTGTATATATTTGGCGTTAATTTTGCAGAAATTAATTATTCACAATTAAATGAAACTACATGATGTAGTATCATTTCTACTTTCTTAAAGTTTTTGACCACTATCTAGGTATCGTTGTACTACAACATCTTCCGGTGGGCTATTAGTAAAGATCTTTGCTAATAGCTCACCTTTATATGTTGTAAAACAACGAAACCTAGATTGTGGTTGAGAACTTAATGAAAGTAGAAATAATGCTATTTACAAACTTAGAATGGCAACTAAAAGTTAAGCTATTTATATTAGGATAGAGCAAAGCATGAAAAGCAGTTCAAACATTAACACTTTTACATCATGAAAAACTATTGAACGAATTTTAAAGAAGTTCCTTAATATTGCATGATTTAAAGGTTTGGCATCTAATTTAATAACTGAAATATATATATATATATATATATATATATATATATATATATATATATATTATATATATTATAATAAAAAAAATTCTAAGCAAGATACTAAATTTGAGTAAATTATTTAAATGGAAGATAACTTACGATATCGAAAATTTGTTATCTTATATAAATACCTCAAAGCTATTTATCATATGTATATAGACGTGAAGTATTAAAAACATCAATTTTGATTATGGGGGTGATTGTTATTAAATAACAATTAATTTTGATTTCAGGAGTTAAACTGAGAAATATAAAAAAAAATTAAGTATGAATATAACAATATATATCACGTATTTTTTTTCCTGAATTTGTTAACATAACTGAGTTAGGTGTAGGTTGAAAAAAAATTAGCGAGGTTAAACAATTCTGACGCTATATTTATTAATTAATTAAAATTTACAGCGTTATGCTAGAAAGGATAGATCGTATTCACTGATAGAGTAATTAAAGTTGTTATGTATTTAATATGTATATAAACATATTTTATTCTCTATTCACAGTCATATCTTTTAATTTTCTGGAAGTGTTAAAAGTTATGTGGCATTATATATATATATATATATATATATATATATATATATATATATATATATATATATATATATATATATATATATACATATATATATATATATTTCTTTTTTTTTTAATGATTATTAATATTCTCAGATATCTGTATGTGTTTATATAAATGAGAGTGTGTATCAACAGGTGAATACATGACACGATTAACACATGTAGCCTTAATGAAAAGCAAGCTGTGGAATATGTAAAGATGGTTGTTTGCACTATCCAAAAAACATAACAAACAAGATCGTAATGTATTATTTTTTAACCGCAGCTTCGCTCGCGTGTTGAAAACAAATTACTAGGTATTGTGTAAACTTTCTTTCCGGCAAAGGAATACAACAGTAGTTAGTTAATAAATAGAATATGGGTTTCAAAAAAGAAACAAAGAAAAAATTACAAATTTTAGCACTGATCAAACAAAGATACCTACAAAAAACAACCAACAAAAAGCATAAAGTTACTTAAAGTCACTAACAGACATGTCACCAATCAGCGAGCGCCTCGGACGTTCTGCAAAGACCGACACACGGCGCAACAGTCAGTGCGATGCAGCACTACCTCCTCTGGTGGCAATTTTATGAACACTGGCGTAATACTGGCAATTTTGTGTCTGAGTTTCACATTTGACAAGTCGCTATATATCTCTGACTTAATTGCGACGATACTTTATATGATTTTTAGCTTTTCTCGCTATATTTCTTTATAAATTTTAATAGAACTGATATTAAAAACAGCCTTTGACTCCCGGAGAATGTCATTTTTCTAAGAGTGAAACTAGTTTTAGTCAGTAGTGGTGAAAGATTTTACTTAAACAGAATCATACATTATTAAAAAGAAATATTTCCGAAAAGAAGCTTAACAGTGTGCTTAACAGCAAGACAGAAACGAATTCGTGAAGCAATTAAAATCGACAAAAAATGTCTAAAATCTGAATCTGAAAGCTGATTAGAGCTGAGACAGTAAAAAGAACACTAAACACAAGCTAATCAATTCCAAAAAGATTCTTACAGCGTTAAATTCCAACAAGACATTGCTACAAATCGGTATCTACCGTGTTCTTGTTTGACATGTCTAATCAATCATCAGATTTTAATCCAATCGAGTATCTTTGATGGTCGGCAAGATTAAACAGCATAATATAACACCGGGAAAAGATCTAACAATAGTTTAAAATAAGATTAGAAACCAATAAGGTGCTCGCGAAGTTAAAAAACTCATAATCAATAAGCCTTAAAAAATAGTATTTTCCATTCCAAAATGAAGAGAGGTCCCAATAAATATTATTTTACTTTAATAAGATTACTTTGCCAAATGTATCTTGTTGTTACCTGGAAAATGCGAAAACCCCACTGAAACCCCCCGAAACCCCATCCTACTACTCAAAAAAGCAAATAAATTGAATCTTAATTACTGCCGCCTAATCAGTCCATTATAACAACTGTATAAACACTTCGTAAAAATTATCACCGTTCATTTGACCAGAAAATTCAATATCTACCAACCAATCGAACAAGCTAGAAGTGGATTCAGTACCATGAATCATAAATAAATATGACAATCATTAAAGAAAAAAAGACATAGAATAATAAATAACTATGTGGCTCGCATTCACACATTATTAGAAGGTCTTTGACGGCATTGAATTCTGGACAGTAATTCAGTGTTTTCAAAACGCCCGTATTGGTAATCGTTACACTAACTAAATACAAAATATCTATCAAAATGCAACTTTGAAAATAAACCTACCATCAGGAACCCAACGATTTGAGATCCAAAGAGAAACACGCTTTCTCCAAAGCTGTTCACTTTCGTAATCGAGGACATTTTTTAAGATGCTGCATTGGGAGAAGCAGGTTGTCAATATAAAAGGCAAGAGACTAAATAATCATAGATTTGCAAAGGACATCGTACTATTCTCAGACAATCAGAGACTTAACGGATTATATGGGAACTTAACCATGAACCTTGACAAGACTAACTAAAAACCCAAATGTTATTGAAGACGTCAGGGTGAATAGCACTGTTATCGAGAGAGCGGAAAAGTATATGTATTTGATCAAGAAGTGGTAATGAGTAAAGACAATCTGGCGAATAAAATAGATAGACGCATAAAACGATACACATATACAACCAGTGTGTCCTATCAGTACACACATATAGAACGAAGATCTGGGTACTCAGGAAGAAGATCCTCCACAAAAAGAGCAATCGCGTGAAAACTAGAAGGCGTCACAATAAGAGACCGTAAAATGAATGAGTGACTAAAAGAGCAGAGCAAGCTAAACGACGCACAAAATGATAACGAAATTAAAAATGGAGTAGGCTGATCATGTCGCCCGCAAACGAAACTCGTAACCAGAAACAGTGAATGGAGACCACGAGGAGAAAAACGGCCACAACGAAAACCACAGGTACGTTGGCATGACTACATCAAGAAAACAACTGGAGTCAAGTGGATAGAAACTGCCCATCACCGAGATAGATGACATAAATGGAAAGAGGTCTATCCCACAACGGTCGAAAATTCCCAAAGAAGATAAGCCAGACGAAAATGACTAAAGAAGATGTATTTTTGATTTGATTTTCATTCAAAATATTAATACCTTAATGTATAGCATTGGGTACTAATATTTTAAATAACAGGTTACTAATATTTTGAGAAACAGGTGTCTAATACTATTGGCCAAAGCTGTATAATACAAATATAGTGATCTGTTTAATTTTCTTGATTAGATGATATACTTTGTACTTATTCAAAATACTAATATGAAGCAAACGCTACCTACATTCTAATAACGCCTAAGCGCCTTGCGCGTGGGCTTTGCCATTACTAGCGATGCATGTACGTACTTATAAGAATTAGCATAACACGTTACACCTGCTGGTAACTTGGTCAATTTACTACACTGGGCACTACTTATTCTGTTGTTATGTAAATATTAGATAAGTACGTGGATATATATGTAGTAAGCGGATGGAAAAGTTTACAGTTTGACTGTATATTTTTTATCTAAATTACTAAATAGGAATTCAACTATTATATTTTTCACACTTTGACTAAAAGATGTATTATAAACCATCTCATGATATATTCGAAAAACCAAGTTACAGAACAAACATTTTGGAGGTTAGGAGACGCCTGGTCAGAACCATGATGCGTACATATAACCCACATATTCGCAGCTACAAGCAAAATTTTATCAAAATATAAATTTAATAAATCTACTTTTGTAAATAGTTTATTTAATACACGATCACTAAATGTTGTTAACCTCATAGGCTTGAAGAAATGTTGAGTCTAGAAAATTGTCCAATTATTAAAGATAACCCTCGCAATACATGTTCCACTTATATTTAACAGGCATTTTCATAATTTTAAATTCATCAAAAAATATTATATTCTGTTATCGACTATTGCCGGATTTGTTACTTGTCTGTAGCCACGGACTTTGATCTATCGTGAAACGTCTAGAAAATTAATTCCGCCACCTGTCGTATGAAGGGAGATATTAAAAAATATCCTTCCTAAATGAACATCTTGAAATCTTACTTTTACATACCCATATTTGATAAAAACTAACGAGGAATTTAAAGGAACACCTAAAATTTTTAAAAATATTGACAAATTTTTTTTTTAATTTTTAATTTTTCCATAATAAACAATACGCCATTTTAAAACTGAGATTTTGTACTTTTTTTACATTACATATTGTTACACATTAAAAAGTAAAAAAGGACCTTTTTTATTTTAATCACAATTTACATGAATTTTCCTTCAAATATTTTAAAATTTCATTGAATATAATGAGCTTACTTTCGAAATAAACTTTAATTTAATTGAAGAAATAAACCTTCTAATTCAAATGTCTCTTTGATGGAGAGTGATGAATGTTATTTAAAATGTTGTGGCGAACTGTGATCCTTTGTGTGAACTGATAGTGAATCTATAGATATATACATACACATATATATATATATATATATATATATATATATATATATATATGTATAAGCTATATCACTGTAAAGTTTCATAAAAATCCATTCAGTAGTTTTTGCATGACAGGACAACAAACATCCATCCATACATCCTCACAAACTTTCACATTTATAATATTTGTAGGATACACATATATTGGTGCCTGACTGACTAGTTTGTCAATGCACAATCCAAATTGTTGGTTCTACAAGACTGAAATTTTGCACATATCATCCTTTTATAAGACTGACATTCACTGTGAAATTTTTTTCGAAATTCCCACGTAAAAGGGGAAAAGTTTTATCTTCGCTGATAACACTGCGGTCATCCCAAGAACAAATAAAAAATTAATTTGTTCGAAGCCATAGGCAAAAGCTAGTATGTTCATAAATATCTGAAACATAAGATTTAAATATCAAGATATATCTGAAATAGATAAATACCAATGCATATATAAATATGTAAATAATATATATATATATATATATATATATATATATATATATATATATATATATATATATATATATATATACATACTCGTACATGCAATTCTTAAATTAGACACTAACGAAACCGCCAGTTTCTTTTAGTGATATCTGGAATGTTATAAAAACTTTGCAAAAAATTGGTAATTTAATCGATAATTTGTGGTAGGTTATATAAAGAATTAGGCTGTATAAGCTGTGTAATGAATTTCAGCGAGGAAAAAATTAATTAAGTATGGAAATTTCCAGGTTTGCTTTGTATTATCTGGTAGAGCCACTATCATGCTTATAGTAAAAAAGTACCTTCATGCTTTGAGGTAGAAATGGACGTGTACTACCATGTGAGCTAACACTAATAAACTGATATGGCTGTTTTATTCGTTGCCATTTTAATATTTAAAGGAAGGAGAGAAGGAACAAAATATGGAAAGAAAAGAAAAAAGCAAAGAAGTACCGAGTTAAATAAAGTATAACTTGTTGAATCGACATTAAAGCATATCTTATGTCGGCATCTAAATAATTTCACAACTTAGCAGCCTTTAAATGAGTATTCACAGAATATTTTTTCTGTTTATATTTTGTTTTCCTATTCATGTAATTCAAATTCGCCAGAACCATAAAGGTGCAAAATTTACATTTGTGAAAAATCGCATTTGAAATTTATTTTTTGCCTTATAATTCAACCGTTTCATTTTATTGTCAGAATCTATTGTAGAATTCATATCCTCAGTTCTGGCATAACATAACTTATAAAAAAATGGCTAATTAATGCAGAAAATCAAAATTTCATTAATAGTCCTAACATAATAACCTTCCATTCTGCGACAAATATAGAGAACAATTAAAAAGTCTCAGGGACAGATAATAAAACTACTCGCGTATAAACTTGAAGAATAATTAAGATCCATAAATCTTATGATCAGTCTTTCATGGCTCATCAGAGTGAGATCATCCAGCAATTTAAGTATCTCGGACTCAGAAAGAAGATCTACGACACACTTCACTTACAAAAATAACTTTAGATAATAAAAGCAAAACTTTGATAGATTTGCGTTTTCGGTCACATTTCGATATCCTACACGGACGAAGTCTCGGAAAGATCATAAAATTCAAGAGTCATACGAATTTACCAGAACCACTTTCTGGCTACTCTAATGTAAAATCTGGGAACTGAGTCATATTTTTTTAATATAAACGCATGAGTATAACGTAAAACTAGTTGATGTTAAATATTAGCGATGACATAATGTAATACAATGTTCTAAGAAGTCACTATCAGGAAAAGTCAGGAAAACACTCGACAGCAGGTCTGTACGTCATGAAAAATAGTAACGTTAATGTTAGTATAAGCAGCAAAGCGGGAAGTAATTCGATATATGTGTTACTAATATTTTTTTATTCAATGGGAGTTAATTTTTTTTCATCAAGTGGGATTACTTGATGAAATGCCCGATCAAAATAGAATTAAAGTTAATTTAGTAAGAAAACTTTCATTGAAATAATCTTTTTGCAAATAAAATAAAAAATATTTCTTTTTTCAAATATAATCTAATATCGAATTAGAAATTGGCCCAAAACAAAGCGTTTATAATTTACAAATTTAAAAAAATTTAACGTTCTAAAGACGTAAAATAACTCATTAAACGAATTCTCATTTTTGAGAATTAAAATTCGGAATTATTGCAAAGTGATTAATCGGAAAGCGTATTCATGTTTGAGAAGACTCACAGAAAATTACTTTGTTATATATTAAAATATTTTCCAGTTATTTTTTTTTCCATTAAGAATATTTTCATTTAAATAAACGTTTTGTAAATACACTAAAAGGTATGGGTTTTTTTTAAATATAGACTATATTTAAAAAAAAACGAACTGTCGATTTCGAAAATATTTCTCTAATAAATTATTTCTAAATTAAAATATTTAAAGAAAAATAATTGTTTCTGACGCACAAATAAACAGGAAATGAAACCATATTTTAAGAATTAAAATTAGGTGTTGTTACAATACGATTACTCGAAAAGTACGTTTATATTGAGCAGACCAACGGAAAATCACTTTCTGATGTATTAAAGAAATAAATGTAATTTTTTTTTGATGGCTCAAAATGGAATTAAGATTAGTTTTAACATTTATCATTTTTAGTTCTATTTGCATAATATTAAGCTTCAAAATGCTTTGTAATGTAACTGCCTCTAATTTTTCACCGGTAGATATTAAAACTCTGAAAAAATTGTGGGTATAATATTTGATTAAAACTTTCATCCAAAACCATTAGGTTACTTGTATCAAAGATTTCAAAAGATACAAGTAACTACACACGTAACTTTAATCTAGACATTTTCCGACACACAATTTTCCAGCTTCATAAAAATGTTATTCAAGAAAGTTTTTGATTCATAAATGAGCGAAAAGCGCCCACAATGAAGGCCAAATATCGTCGATACGATGACATCAAAAGAACAGCTGGAGTGAAATAGTTGGAAAAGCACAAAATCGAGGAGAGTGGTATGGAATGAAAGAGGCCTACACGTCTGCAGTAGAACATGGCTAAAGAAGAAAAAGAACAAAAAAAATGAACTTTATAATTTTAGATGCTGCTTCCATCTCATTCGATATCAACCTGCTTCCACTTCATTCGGTATGTCATTGGAAGAAAAAACAAAAATTGTGTACTTTTTATGGCATGTCTCTGAGAAAATAAGCTGTGACAGACGGACAGACGGGCGAATAGAGAGACACGACTTGATTCCAAAATGTACTGATTTCGATAAGTCTCATTACACATACATTTTTAGTGAGTACAAGAAAGTTTAATTCAAAAAGGATACAGTGGAGACATTACAAATATTCCATTTGACCAAAAGAGTGACGTCCAAAAACTAATTCTAGAAACCTGGTATCATGAGCTATGGGATATGTCCCCAAAATTTTTGGTGAATTTCTTTACATTTGAAGAATATTTTTTTAAATAATTTTTACTAACATTTCATTTAACATTGCTTTTTATTATAAATATATTTAATTTGGTTTTATGTTAAAAAAAACCATCTTTTTCTTCTTTCCGCTTTTTTCACATTTTCAATTAGTTTTTTTTTATAAAAAAAACACTTAATAGAATAATTTAGATAGATCATGACACCAATCTTCTAGTTCTCTAAAGTTAGGCTTTAGACGTCGCTATTAGGATTCATCACGAAAAGCACGACAGCCCTCTACAAGCCAAGGCTGACTCGCTGATCCCCCTCCACCTGACCCTGTTTGAAGCGATGGCTCTCCACCAGTTGACCCCCCATTAGTTGGAGGTCCTTTTCAATGTCATCTAGCCAACGTGTTGGTGGTCGTCCTTCTCGCTTAGTCCCCTCAATCTTCGAAAAAGTCACTCTTTTGGCAAGAAAAATATCAGCATATATGTAAAGATGACCAAACCACCATGCTTTTATTATTCTCACAATATCGGTTCTGCCGTATTTGCCATATTTTCCGTAAATTTCGTAGCTATTAGGATTATCTGCGGTACATACTTCCTCAAGAAAGTTTTTGATTTATAAATGGGCGAAACCCATACACAAATTTTATATTTTTTTTAGAGTTCCGTATGTTAAAATAAAAAAAATAAAACCCTTATAAGGTCAATCACGTGTCTGTCTCTCTAAGATCATTCACGTGTCCATCTGGCACAGTAGTCTTTTTACCAACACTTTAAGGTAGAAAGGAGTATGCCAAGATATGACCTAGTGAGGAGTTGCAATCGAAATTTTTTTATAAAATAGATAATTTTAAAATAGATAAATTTTATCTTAAAATATAAATTAGAAGTTCCCTATAAATTTTTTTTTTAATAAATAAATCGATAAATCATTTTTCTTGTTTACAATTCAAATATTGCTATTTGAAAATTTTTAACATAACAATGTGTCATTTAATATATAGATAAATTATTGTTTGCTTCTTATTAATCTAATTTTAATTATAATTTCAAAATAAATGCTACATGGTTTATTTGTTATTTACACTGGCGACACTTACGATTGTTTTTAAATGTCAAAATTATAATTACATTACTTTTCGTTGCATGGGGAACTACTGTGTTTTGGTATATTATCTATGGTATACTTCTTGCAGCACGGCACTATCCATCGTTTTTCATCTTAATAAAGCATACTAACCCGCATATTTCTCAATAATTAACATATTAAAATGCTCATATGGAAATTTTAAAGTGTCAAAATAAGTACTCGAAAATAATTGTTTCTCCATTCCTTATATTTTATGTAGGTTATAATTTGAGTTATGAATAAACAATCTATTTTTTTTAGAATTTTAAAAAAGAAATTTTTAAAGATATTATTGAAAATCCACCAAAATTCTCATACGTAAATTTTAAAGAGTGCGAATAAATTATACCAATTTTTTTTATTTATCGTGTAGGATATCGATTGAAAGAGTAACTTTTAGGGCTTACAAAAATATTTATTTCAGAATTTTATGTAGGATAGTTTTAGAGCCATTGCTGAAAACGTCCATGAAAAAAACAAGTCTACTCTCTCATCGCCTCCTCTGAATCTGATAAATTTCAAATTATAAAAAAAAAACAGTTTTAACAGAAGTTTACCTAATGTTTCTGGAAAAACTGTATCAATTATATAAACTTGTATAGTTTTTGAGAAATTAGCAATATTTTACGTCTTTGGAAGATGCACTAAGCAATACATTATGCACTAAGCAATATATACATGGTTAAAAATAATATTAATGTCCGTAAACAGTTTAATAGAAATACAATGTACCCTTAAATGTTTATAGTAAATTAATACTTAATTTTGGATGAGAGGTACTCCTATAAAGATTTTTGTCACTAAATGACACCGAGGACACTTAAATACTGTATTTTATATTGTGACTAGTTAATCAATTTACCTAAATTTTGTATGAGAGGTACTCCTATAAAGAATTTTGTCATTAAATGACACTAAGGACACTTAAATACTGTATTTGATATTGTGACTAGTTAATCAATTTACCTACATTTTGTATGAGAGATACTCCTATAAAGATTTTTGTCACTAAATAACTCCAAGGACTCTTAAATAATGTATTTGATATTGTGACTAGTTAATCAATTTACCTAAATTTTGTATAAGAGGTACTTCTATGCAGATTTTTGTCACTAAATGATACCGAGGACACTTAAAAACTGTATTTGGTATTGTGACTAGTTAATCAATTTACCTAAATTTTATATGAGAGGTACTCCTGTGCAGATTTTTGTCACTAAATGACACCGAAGACACTTTAATACTGTATTTGATATTGTGACTAGTTAAGAAAGTTTAATATGCGGCTATAAACCTAAAATAAAGAGACAATCAGTAAAATGCTCGTTTCCTTTCGAATAGTTGTCTAAAACAGTGGAGAAAGGGTGAAGTGATAGGTAAAGTATGATAGAATGGACATTATTTCTCTTTAAGTTATAGAAAAATTATTACCAACAAAAATCAGAAGGTTATTTAAAACTAGTTCTGGCAAAAATTCTAAAAATACCCACGCGTTAAAACCATTCACTTAACAATGCTCCTCTCCGTTCTGATAGTAAAGAAATAAAGTTTTAAACATCTTCAACGCAGAATTAGTGAGTCATTTGCTGTACAATTTCAAAGTAGACTTTATTTATTCCTGAAAATTAAGTTTAAATTCAGAGTTTTTCATTTTGTGGCCAAAAGTGAGGATGTGATTGGTTTGTAAATACACATTTTTCAGAGTTTTGTAGCCAAATGTCAAAAGCCCTTATATGTCTGTGATAAGTCTTATAGCCGTAGTCCTTTCTGTTTGAAACTGATTGTTTTAAAATTTTTCGCCCAACACCTCAATATGAGGTACCGTTGAAAAGATTGTTTAAAATACAATCGAAATAGCCAATAATTTTTTTTAAACTAGATCACTCTCATTAAATACGAATCTTCAAAGCGTTTTGCAATGAGCGTTTTAAAAACTATTTTGATCAACTTTCATCAATAAATGAAAGAGGTATATGCAGCTAAGTTTTGTTTTACGCCTGTGGAAGATTGATAGGCAATATATTTACGTATCGAAAAATCACCAATATCTAGAAATACCATGAACCCTTAAATGTTTAAAGTATCACAGATAAAGGTGTGTTCGGTACGAGTCCTATTCGTACTTGATACGTTTTTCCACTCACTTCTTTCATACACATTTCTCGATATTCCTATTCTTTATGTTCACACTCACACTTTCTTCCACATTCACGTGTAATATTTCAATTTTCAATTCCATCACTTGTACATATTCCGTATATATTCAGCCATGAGTTCATTTTGAACTATAATCAGTTAATTTCGTTATCCTTTTTCTTTACCCATGATTCACCACATTGTCTTCTCCGACGCTATCTTAAAAGCGTTTTGCCGATGTATATATATATATATACATATAATTTGCATTATTACACCATTATATTCTTCCTAATATTTTTTAAATAATTGACACAAATTCCCCCACAAAATGCAAAGTAGACATAAGACATTTTGCATACTAGACGTTCGAACTCCTTTCTTTAAGATAATATTTTAATGAAATAAATAACGTTTAAATGTGGTTGAAATTAAGTACGTAACACGCTTTGAGGATCTCTTAAAACTTACAAAATTGTGTCGTTGAAAAATGCCCCGAAAGTTTTCTTATGTATGGCTAAAAATAGCATTTATTTACTAATAAATATTATACTTCCAGCTCGACCTGCAGACAAGTCGGGCACGAAGCTGGCATGTCCGAAAGCGAAGGATGTGCCCCAAATAATATTTCCGATCCCCTGCGAGAAGAGCTCACAGTGCGTGAGGACGATGGGCGCTGGCCACGTTTGCTGCGGAGGGCGCTGCGTTCGAGGTGTCGTCACCGCGGCGCGTGTCAAACCCACTCTGCCGCCTATTAGTCATCAGCGTAAGCGACTATTAGTTTTCTATTTTTGAAGTAAAACTTCTTTATGCACCCTTGACTTGGGGAGTAAGCTGGTGAATGAGTGACGAGAGCGTTACGAAAAGTGTGATCGGGCGAGGCAAACGGAAGTTGAGAGGGAGATATAAGTTAGTGAAGACAGAAAGAGAGAGAGTTACGTTTCGTATATTACTGTAGGGACATGAGAGAGAGGTGCAAGCACACATTTTCTTTCTCTCTTTCTCTCATAGCCAGTTATGTTTCGTATATCTAAGACAATGTGCAAGACTATTGTATGTATCACACTGTAGAAGCAAGAGAGAGCAGTGCGCGCGTACATTTTCTTTCTCTCTTCCTCTCATAGCCAGAGCATGAAATACACATGTTTGTATTGCATTTTAAAGTTCATATTTTGTGAATTTGAAGTTTTACTTCAGTCGTGTGGTCTAAAGCACACTCGTTTCTTTTTTAAATAAAACTTATTTATTTTTAATCATGGAATAGCACGCTGCCAATTGATGTGAATGGTTATTGAAATGAACGTTGAAGACTAATTCCATAGAATTTCATCGACATGGATTCTACATTAACGCTCTCTGTCGGTGAATTAAATAAATATTTATATTGTGCTACATGCCATATTCATTTAAGAGTTTTGAAATTTGAAATACAGACCATAGATGGGGTTGTTAATTATTTTTGAAACTTAAAAAATGTATTTAAATAATATTAATTTTTATTTATTAAGTACAAATAATCTTCTTATTTAATTACAGAGCATTTTAGTAAAGTATATATGACATAATATTAATAACGAACCCTGAAACTGATTTTATAATGAACATGCACATGTGTCATAAAATTAGTTGTAAATAAATCATTCACAATAAAGAACTTTCACTTCAACCTAATGGGTTTTCACGTATATATTAGTTTAAGTAATTTTTTTCTAGTTTTCTTTTACCTACAATTTACTGCAGCCTTTATAATAAATTTCTCTATTTTTTTCGCGACACATTTAATGACATTTTTTTTCTGTCTCGAAATTAATTTATTTTGTAATTGAACTGCATGAATGAAATTTGTTAAATTAGAAATTTGTTAAATTAGAATATTAATTTCCCATGAATTTTTTTACTTTTGTGGTAAAACATCATGTACCATTATTAAAAGTACAAACAATATCGGATAGATGGCGCTAGCTTCTTACCTCTCAATTTAATTTTTTCTATAGTAAAACGAAATCAAGTGAAACTTGTGAAACTTTGTAATACTAATATATTCAAAAATTTGAAAACGACTTATTATACATATAAATTGAATTATTAAGCTATCTAATGACATATTTTAATAGATCTACTGTCATTAGTGTCAGAGATATAACCGCTCAAAATGTTAGATATTTTCGTTACACAGTAATCTGTGAGTTAACTATCCATATAAGATGCAACTGGCAGTAAAATACCCGCACCAAGTCCATCCCCACACAAAACAGTGCATAGACGTTATTTTATATCAAAATAATTTATTTTATTTTTTTAAATGAAAGCAATGGTAGAGAGGGTGTGCGACCACTTAACTGTAGTAAATATACTAAAACTAATTAAAAATCAAATTGGAAAATCGTTCTTCGTTATTATTTCTTCAAACCTAAAACGTTCCTTCGTGCCCTACCTCTATAAAGTAAGCAGCGATAATTAAACGTCATATTCCTTTACCTTTAATTTCGTCCATTCTCACAGACGCCCTATTCTTACATTTCTGTCTATTAAACATTCCCTAATTTGTTCAATAATAGTAACAATTTCGATCTAGTAACAACATAGATCTGGTAACAATATAGATCTAGTAACAACATAGATCTGGTTACAATTTCGATCTAGTAACAACATAGATCTGGTAACTATATATGCCCACATCGATATCATTTAATGATCTTTTTAAAAACATTCAAAGAACTTTTAAACGATGTCTCACGGGTCTACAATCTAGGAAAGGTTGAAAAAATGTTCTTCTTTCATTTCACGGACCCCTTGAAAGAACAAGACTTTAATTAAATTAAATTGTACATAATTATAAACAAGACATTCGATTTCGAATCAAATAATACAAGTAAGAAATAACTTATTTCATGTTAGCGATAGAAGTCTCTGAAGGAAGGGCGTACGGACAGCTTTGTCCAAATAATAGGGTTGCACTCACTTGCTTGCTTACAGATCTATGTTGTTACTAGATTTAAATTGTTACCAGATCTATGTTGTTACTAGATCTATATTGTTACTAGACCTATGTTGTTACTAGATCTTTATTGTTACCAGATCTATGTTGTTACTAGATCTATATTGTTACCAGACCTATGTTGTTACTAGATCTATAGGTATTGTTGCCAGATCTATGTTGTTACTAGGTCTATATTGTTACCATATCTATGTTGTTACTAGATCTATATTGTTACCAGATCTATGGTGTTACTAGATCTATATTGTTACCAGATCTAAATTGTTACTAGATCTATATTGCTACCAGATCTGTCACGGTTACCAGATTTATATTGTCACCAGTTCTACATTATTACAAGTTTTTATTGTTACCAGTTCAACATTGTTACCAGGTCTGTTTTGCTACCAGATATATATTGTTTCCAGATCTATATTGTTGCCAAATTTGTATTGTTGCCAGGTCTATAATATTACCAGATCTATCTTGACTACCTCAATATCTAGACACCTGAAACTTCTTGTCAATATTGCAAATACCTTGTACTTAAAAAAAACAATCACTAAGATTACGATCGACTATAATAATTTGTAAATTATGAATAATAAAAAATAAATTGTTTACTTACTACGATTCTTTATTATACAATTTAAAAATAAAGTGTTCTTTAAATTAAAAATGATATACATATCTATTATACAAAAGTACACAAATGTGACTCTAAATAATGTCGGTACGAAACCCTCGTAGAGCAAGAACGACTCGCACTTAGCTGATTTTTTATTTAGGTCAAGACTTCAAACCAACACAAATGTTATGACATCTCTCGAATATAAAAATATTCAGTGAACAAATTTTCCTTATAAATTAATGTGAAAAACCGAGAGTTTTTTTGAATACCAATTTACATCAAGAGATACTGGACCGAATGATTTTTAAAATAATTAATGGGTCTTAACTTCAGTAAAAAAATCGACTAGAAAAATTTGTAAATTAAAAAAATTTGAGGCATCTTTTTTTTATGGTAAATTGTTTTTTTTTTCCTAAATCCAAAACACTTCAGACCCGAAATCTTTGGTGCAATAGCCTGAAACATTTTACAGTTAAGCTGATCTTCCACTGGTGCTATGCTCTTGAGGCAAGACAAGACAGACACTTGCCTTGCTTATCTTTACTGGACAATATGCTGTGGTATAATGTAATTAAAACGTATATCGATAGTCGCGAACATAAAGTGCCATACAGCAAAAATTTACATGATGAGGAAAATTACGAAAGTCAGGGACATGGTGGAGAAGATGAAGTGCAGGAAGTGAAGATTAACAAATATATTACCAGAATGGACGAGGAGACTTTAGGAAAGTATATTCCTAGAGGGAAGATCCCATGCTAATAAAAATCGGTCTTAGAAAAAAGCGGCAGAGGAAAACCTCCATCATATTAGACAATTAGCCACCACAAAACTTGATGCATGTGTCACGTGATTGACATGAGTAGAAAATTGGAGTGGAGACCTATGACCGAAGATGCCTGCATCAAATTCTATAATAGATAGACAGCAAGAAATAGCACAATATAGCGAAACAAAAACGCATGACACCTTGGAGTAATTAATTAATGTATAGCAAGGAATGGAGCTATACATCAACATAAAATATTATCCGGAGATAGATTTCACCAACTAGTGAGCAAGGTCCAACAGGTTTGAACCACGCAATAACCCAAGGTAACCCAAGGTTGTATGATGTAAGATCACAACACATATGGTCATCTACCATCGCACTACCATCGAAATCTCGTAAAAAATATCCTACTCAAACCATCGCAATCTCACGCGAGAAATACTGTCATGCCCGATGACAATAAAAGAAGTAGAACAAATGCTTTTTAAAACTTAAATTCACACGTACCACAAAAATAGGTTCTGCAAATAAATCAGTGGGAATCTGGCCAAATCGTCATCGCGTCGCATCGATACCAACGTTACGAGTTAAAATACGCTAATAAAGAAAAGTATAGAACATAGGACTAAAAAGGTGCTGACGCAAGAATTCAGTCCACGACATATGCAACGAGTTGATGGAAACTTGATGACCGACTTTGTCCAACAGAAGTCGCCAGTTGTCAGCGTCCGACTTGCTACCTCTAATAGCCACCTCTAATTAACTAAGGGAGGTTGCTCTTGTAACAATTGATCTCTTGCATGTACGTTTTAATGTGGATATTAAAATGTATAGTAAACAAGTAGATTGCACGATCTGGGAGAGAAATTGAAGATTTTTTTGTATTCTTTCAGCACTCCTCGGAATAATACCGCGAGAGTGCCCCGCCGAACCGCTCGGCGAGCTCCTGTTCGCCGTGGAGCCGTGCACGACGGACGCTGAGTGCTGGCCGCGCGTGTGCTGCGCGGATGGCGCGCGCCGCTACTGCCGGACTGCGCGCGCTCGCCTCGACCTCGTGCCCGTCGCGCGGCAGATCGACGCACGTCAGTACCGTCCATTAATAACATTTAGCCAAGTCACACTTTGATAAAACATGTTTGTTACTTGATATCGTAAAAATTACTAAACTAATTGATCTCATTTTTCTTTAAAAATAAAACTGATTTAATTTCTAAGGGTTTTTATATCAAAAGATAACAAAATCAATCAAACGTGAGGCAATCTTAAGCTACGAAATTTCCGTTGTTTTATCGTTTAAAGTCACATATGCTTTGATGTATATATATATATATATATATATATATATATATATATATATATATATATATATATATATATATATATATATATTTCCATTTAATTTAAAGAAGGTTATGTACTTTATTATTCTACTTAATTCACAACTTACGTTTGTGGTGCTCTTAACTCACAAAAAATTAAAGTCGATCCTAATTTTAATAGTTGTTTTTTTTTTAAATACGAAGTATTGCACACCATGCCAGTGTGTGCTTTCTTATCGACTAATGCGCCAGCCTCCAATTTTGGAAATAGAAATAATTATAACTCAGATAATATTACAAGCAACACGTTTTTAATATAACTTTCTGGAAAAAGGAAATCTTCCCATAAAAGATGCTATTATGTTAGAATATTTTAAAAGTTTTTCAGGTCTTAATTTGACTGGTCTTTTTTGATTTTTCAATTTTGGCGATTCTTTTTTCCATTAATTGGCTTATTATCAGAATAGAAGTCTACTAATTTTCACAATGGTTTGTAAAATAGTTTAAATTTATTGTAAATGTGTTGTTTTTCGACGAATTTTATTAAAATTAGCACTTAATAAAATTTTCGCGATTAATATTATAAGGTGTAATTGAATTTTTTTTCGTTTTGTATTTTCGAAACTTATACTTACTGGGTACACTTAAAGGGTGTTCACTATTTTACGTATTCAAGTACCAATGTTAAGCGTCACTCTTCTGTTTTTACTGCTTTCACATTTTTTGATGCTATGTTGAGCGCTACTCCAGATTTGGACAATTTCTTTTATCCATTTTATGCTCACAGAAAAACGATTGCAAAATTCTGGTTAATTTACGATCCGTTCTAAAATCTTAATTTATTTTTTATTATTATATTTATTTTATGACTAACATGATACGACCTTATAAATATATAATCCGTGGCCTATCTGTTTGCGTGTATGTAAATTTGTTATCTCCTCTTCAATAGGTATAGACGAAATTTAGCATAAATGTTACTAATAATCCAAAGAATTAATTAATAATAAAATCTGTTTCTTCCATAAGCAAATATATTAAATGTTTTAATAAGTTAATAATAATTTAATTTGCGGTCAAGGATAAATTGTGGTAATGATGTCATCTCTGTGCGTGTATCATGAAAAAAAACACTTTTTTGAAATTTAATTTTAATGAAACTTGGAAGTTTCATATGTTAGAAGCTTGGTCAACATCCGTTATAGAAATCGTCATTTATCATAAAGTTGAACAGAAGAAGAAAAACTCACATAAACAATTACGCAAGTTAGTGAACACTGACATCTATTTCTGTTGTAAGCAACTATCCTAACATACTTTATGTACTACTTATAAGTCTTCACAAGATGGCGGTATTTATTTTATTTTCAATAACTTTTTTTTTATTTAATAACGTATTGATATTTCAATTTTAGTAATTGCAGTATAATTACTATCTATAATGAGCACACCAGAGGAAGAAAATTTGCTATCAAAAATGTGTAAAACAGTATACTATTTTATTTGAAAATAAATTAGCTAAAACAATTTTATTTGAAAGCTTGATCCAACAAATCGGAAACCTTATATTTTTTATAAAAAGTTAGGTTATTTTTTATATCAGTTTCTAAATTTAATTTCTATGGAATTCTTTGAGCTATCAATATGAAATAAAGTGCAGTTTGTTTGTATCATTTATGCATAGAGGTAACACACTAATACATGAAACTCGCAAACCAACATGGCCGCCTAAAAACTATAAAAACTCGAGAAGAGCTAAACGGACATTTGTTTTGACGACACAGAACGAATATCAATATTACTTAAAAGTTAATTTTTTATTAATTTAGACTGTGTTACAAAAAGCATTGAAAAAATATATAGATTTTATTTTGCAATCGGTTCTAAAAAGTTTTTATATACATTGTTAGATTTTTCTTATTATTATACTAGCAGTTGCCCGCGAATTCGTTCGCATGGTCTTCAATTTAATGCGACAATCTATAAAGTTCGGGTACCCGAGTAACGCACGAACTGAAATGTCACCGTATGTATTTAATTCAAATAAATTCTGTCAAGCGTGCGCACTCACACACCGAAAACACACAACTGCCACTAAACTGCCAATCAAATCACGTGCCATCTGTTGTAAAATGGTTGTACCAATTCAAAAATCTTCAGAAACCTTGCCCAGAATAACTCACTAAAGTTTCATCGCAATAGGTTGAATGGTAAAGAAACGCGTATGGGATAAACAAAGAAACGTTTATTTTTATATAGAAGAAGAAGATTAACAGTTCTTGATAAAATAAAAGATAAAATTAAAGATACAATATATACGCGCTTATGAGGATAACTTTTTGTTTTGTATTACGATTTTTTATTTGGACCCATATAAAACCCGAAAAAGCGAAGAACATGTTCATTTTCACAAAAACACGGAACGAATGCAATTATCAAGTCATAATTTTATTTAAATTAAATATTTTTAATACATTTAGGCAATGACTACACGTTTCAAACGTGATTGACAATCAGTTTTTGTAATAATTTCTAAAAAGTCCATATTATGCTTCATTAAATTTTTATTGTTTTCTTTATTTCTCATTAATAATTCTTGGTATATTAAAATTATAATTTCCACGCTTTTATAAAAAATAGTTTTGTGACATATAATATGATCATAAATGTTATTTTATTTATTGGTTTTTTCTAATTTCAATTTCTTTAATTAATTTTTTTCTATATTTCAAAAACACCATTTTTAATGACATTTTAAATCAAATAATCTATACGTAGATATCTTAATTGCCAAATGTAAAAACTTTCAAAATTTACAAAAATTAATTTATAAAAATACCTACTTTTTAGACAAAACGTATAACAACGAATAGATTTAAGACCAATTGTGATTTAAGCAGATGAATATACGCATCGTATTTAATATTCTATATTTCAAAAACACCAGTTTTTTTTAATAATACACAATTTCTTAACGCTTACACCATTTTCAGTGACATTTTAAATCTAATAATCTATACGTAGATATCCTAATTGCCAGATATAAAAACTTTCAAAGTTTAAAAAAATTCATTTATAAAAATACCTACTTTTCAGACGAAACGCATGACACAACGAATAGATTTAAGATCAATTGTGATCTAAGCAGTTGAATATACGTATCGTATTCAATCATATATTAAAATTACAGTCAATCTGCTTTGCAAAAATAATGTCTGCTGATATAATTTAAGACTTGAATTTCGCGATTTATTTTTTCATGATAACATCGATTCGATCCCCATATCGGATTCATTCCTCAATGGGGCAATTCTATTGGACAAATGGTTTTAAAATTTGTTCAAAAAACAGTATTCCATCTTCAGGAACTATGAAACATTGAAATTTCACATTTATTAATAAAGAGTGTGTGAATTTTATTATTAATAAAACTCACTGTACTTTCAAAAACAAATTATGAAACCTGTGGCACAGGATGGGACGCAATTTTTTTATGAAATGACCGACACGATGTTAACCCCGAAAAATGGAAGTTCGTTATATCTTCTTAAAAAACGTTATTTATTTTAGTTTACAGAAGAATCGAATTGACTTATACTGTTATATATAACCGCTTTCAAAAGAAATCGGTTTTCATAAAAGTTATTCGAAAAAAATATAATTTTAAAGAAATTAAAAGGTTAGATTAAAAATAACATTAGAAAATTCTGGAGACATCTACTTACAAGCAGAATTTAAACAAAATCGGTCATTTGTGTCGATTAGCAGAGAAACATTTTTCCAAAGCCCTTATAGAATCAAAACAAATTTATGTGTTCGACAAAATGTTCAATGAGTCAACTGCAATCCTCCAATTCTCAATGTGTAGTGTTCTGGTCGACTGGAATGGAGTCATTTACCTGAAGACACCATGAAGACGAAACGTTGTTCAATCAATAGGCTTATCTTTCACAGTTCATATTTACATCAAGTACCTGACCTGATATTGTCTAACTGTATTCATATTTTACTGCCCTGTTTCTATCTTTATCTATAATAATAAAAAATATCCTCAATCTATTTTTCTATCTCAAATATAATTAAGAACCTAAAAACCTATACAACGACCATAAATAAACCAATAGAACTCTCTTGACTCTTTCAGCGGTACGTGCGTTCGAGAGCTACCTGCAGTGCACACCGCCACCAGCTCAGGATCCATACCCCAAGAGATGCAGCTCCAGCTTAGATTGCTTCCCTAACCTGTGCTGCCAGGAGAATGGCAAGAAGCACTGTCGACCTCCGATGAGGTCCGTCTTTGCCCTGCTGGCCAGCGTTGGGCAGGTAAGATTTATTGTAGAGTCCAGGTAATTTTTTTCCTTTTAAGGTAAGAACCTAGCTAGCTCATGCCATAGCAAAACAGAATATTTACCATTTCTTCTCCAAAGCTTTTTAGTTATCTTTCTGTTGCCATGTGGCAGCATGAGAGTAGTTCTGCTAGATAACGCAAACTTCACCGGGTTTGTTTCAATAAGCCCTTTCAATTTTTCTAAATATTATATCGCGAGGATATCGCCCTAATGAGAATCAAAATGATGTTCTTTGAATCTTTTGAACCAATATTTGACTATATCAAAGGACAGTGCATCTTCATCCGTCATCTTTATTCGTTGAAGTTCAGTTGCTAACTGACCAGCAGATTGCACGCCGCACTCTTTATATATCCTACCAGAGACATTCGAAAATTTTCTACAATATTTCAATGATCGCAGGAAAAAAGTGGCCTACATTTTGGCCTACACCTTTATTTGTTGCCAACATAATTCAAGTTACCATGCACAAATTTCATTTATCTCTTTATTTTAGGACAACACAATCCAAGAAACATTCAAATAATAAAATTCGCTTGGAAAATTAATGAAGTTCCGTTTAATACGTATATTTTGATCATATTATGGGAAAATGTAAGTCAATCCCCTTTCCCCTCCTGATTATAAAAACGTTTCGATTTGTTGATCTATTTTTATTATCGTCTAAATTGTTATACTTGTATGGAATAAAACAGAAAAAAACTGATACTCTGATACTGGAACTGATACTCTGAATATGTAAACAAAATTTATACAAAATACGAAAACTCGAACGTTAACACCTAGAAATAATTAACATACCAAGAATTGCCATGATTAGAGCACCAAGAAAATCTCTGCATTTATTTCAGAAAGTTCTAAAATATCTTAGTGGACCAAAAAGTTGGCTACGAGATGTGAACGAACTAAGAATTAAGGAAACTGAGAATCAGCAAATGAAAAATTTACGTCAAGGACCAAGCATATTTTAAATGTATTCCGGAAACGAAGGAGGCGTGTAACGAAGTATTTATTCCGGACGCGAGTAACGAAGTATTTATTCCGAAGGCGTGTAACGAAGTATTTATTTCGGATGCGAGTGACGAAGTATTTATTCCGGACGCGAGTAACGAAGTATTTATTCCGGAGGCGTGTAACGAAGTGTTTATTCCGGACGCGAGTGACGAAGTATTTATACCGGACGCGAATAACGAAGTATTTATTCTGGAGGCGTGTAACGAAGTGAACACTTATTTGATATTGAACACTTATTTGAGTTTGAACACTTATTTGATAGATTACTACATAATTATTTAACTGCTACGTATGTTTCCTTGATAAACAACTATCAGAGTCTATCAGACTCTAGGAATAACCGCAGAGGAAAACATTTAAAGATGTGGAAATACGTAAGACAAAACAACTTTAGCCGCACAAAGGACAGAATTACTAGTTTAGAATAACATAAATGAAATAATTTAATTGCATGTTGTTTCTCTCACTTTTCACCCTGAACGAAATTCGTGAAGTATTTTATGGAAAAAATTGGTATCCAATTAAATGGAGACAATTGAAAGGTGTCATGTGCTATAGAATGATGTCACTTAAATTCAAAGGAAACTCATACAAAACGGCTATAAGACCTTAAATTTTGTGTGGATCAGAATATTGGGCGACAAAAAAACAACACTTCAATAAACTACAGATCAAATTAATCTGCATGTCTACAATTAGAAATTAACGTATAAGACGGCGCTTTAAAGTCGCCCCAATAATAGAGAATGTAAAAGAAAAAACGCCTCCGTTAGTATCGAAATATCCAAAGAAGCCCCGGTGATCCCATGGTGAAGCTTGCTTTAAACTTGCCAACCACAAAATGTGGACCTAGAAGATCACACTTCACTTGGTTGATGATAGTCTAATAAGACCTGAAAGAAACTCAAGTTGCATACTAACATAGCGCAAAACCGTGCTCAGTGGAAGAGAAGGACATGGAAAGTCGTCCCCAAGTAAATGGGACAAACGGTCTATCATAGTAGTAGCAGTGATAAAAACAAAAATGTAAAATGTTTATTAGCACTACATATATAGAAATTCTACTAAACTATAGAAATAACCCTATAGAGGCAGCAAGTATAGAAAATAATTTAAAGAAAATTTGTTCGTGATGCTTTATTAATACGCTCTTTCGGTCTGTGACACCAAATTATGGAATAAACAAAATCCCAGCATTTAAAATTTACGTTAACAAACGCATTCAAAACTTGTCTCAAACAATTGCTTTCAGAATTTTCTCCATTGGCATTATTTATCTAACAGTCCATTTTTGGTCCTTTTTCAAAGGACCTTTCGATATATTAAATTTCCTTTTTTTATGCAAATCATTTTAATTTAATTTATTACTACTCTTTCAACAAAATTTTGAACCACGCGACTTATGCGACCACTCAACGGTTGTTTGGTGCTTCGCTGAAGTAGAAAATTTTGTGACACCGACTGGCTCAAATGAACTTTGAAACTGCACAATTACGATTGCCTACAGCTGAGACATTAAAATGCCGCCAATAACAAACGAGAACATAATAGACACAATGTTTTTAAAAAGTAATATGTTGTAACCAGTTGACAAATGAAACATTTATCAGGACTTTATGGTGATGATCCAACCGCAAAAACCAATCTTTGTTAAAGCTACGCGCTTGAGACTTGGTCGTGACTCAATTTACTTTCTGTTGTCGAAGAGAATGTTGCAGCAATATAAGCATAGACGGATATACATGTACAAGTGGTATCAGAAAAGAATATACAAAAAGATATAACAAACACAGATTCTATATATAACTAAAGGCAGAGCCGATATACACAATTTAGTCATATAATAATATAACATTTAAATTTTATTCACAACTAAATGAAACTTTGAAGAGAATGTCCACCTAAAGATGTTGCCATACAATGAAACCTAGATCGTGGTTAATAATTTAAATAAAGTCGATAATTACGTAATTTCATTTAATTGTGAATAAAAATTAAGTGATAACTAATTTCTACAAAATTAAAGCCAAATACATTCAATAATATAATAGAACTGCATATTAACTTTATCACTGTTTAGCCATCTTGACGTAGTCGATGAGGCGATCTTCAATGTACACTTGCTGTTTCTAACTTCCTGTTTGTCTTTATCATATATACAACGTGCTTGCTCACTTACACATTACATGTCAATAATCCATAAATGTACTATACTTGACAAACTATGCACTTATTAATTTCATTGAGGATCTCCTTCCCATGACTCGTTTCTGGATGACATCTGACTGGCAGAGGGCGTGGGAAAGATCGTCCCAGATTACGGGTGCGGGATATTTCCAGATCAAATCTTTTATATCCAGAAAACCTTGATTCTCAACATTTACTTTCTCTCGAAAGGAATCCTCTGTGGTGTCTCGCATGCGTTTGGGTCATTGATCTATTCCTACCCATTATTTGGCTAGACTGCGGGTCAGAGAATCTCCAATTTGCGATTGTGGGCTTGGAGAAGGAGATCTAAATCATCTCATTTTTTCATGTCCATTGGATAATAGATTTCTTTCGTTTATTTTCAAATTATTAAAATGTAAAATTCAATTGCCCATCAACATAAGATCACTTTTATTTATTGCCAAAAAACCATTTTAGGATTAATCATTCAGTTCATAAGAAAGAACGACATCAAAATATAGAATTTTTTATATTTATATTCATGTTTATTTTTTTTATGTTTGTTTGTATATTTGTATAAACTTGTTTTGTACTCTCGGTATATTATAATGCCATTTTCTTCTTTTTGTTTAATTGTTGCCAACTTCTTATTCAATTTTTGTATTATTGTATAGTTTATTTTTTTGTTAACAAGCAACAATGACAAATATCCAAAATGTGATTTAATCAGTGTTGCGTAGCCATTTTTCCACACTTGACATTGGCAAAGGTTCTCTCTGGAGAAAACAAACGCTATATAGTCAAAGATAAAGATAAACTATGCACTAAATATCGCCAATATTGGCCGGGTGCGAACCACAGAGTGGGGGTAATGAAATCGACCGCAGCGCTTGCTGTAGCAGAAATTGAAATTTCTAAAGGCGCCTGTTAAATATTGTCATAGATAATATAATTTACTTACGTATATTGTCATGTTTACTTCTGGAACCAGTGCAGTTTAGCAAAAATGCGAATTTCGCTGATGTCTTAATGAAAGAATACGCATAAAAACGATGCATTTAAAAAAAAATAGGTTTTGGTAGATTATTTTATGATGAAACATTTATAAGTTAAAAAAATTATAATAATACCTCCATTCCTTATATTGAAATTTTCTCACAATTTTCGTTTTAAAATTTAAAATAATTAATATAATTAAATATTACATATTTAACAAACATATAAATATTAATAGTGATTACAAGAGAAAAATTAAATAAGGGATTAATGACAATTTACAAAAATTTAAAAAGATGACGTCTATCTCACTCAATATTAACAAAAACATTTAATTCTACCAATCTTAAAAAAATATTATTAAATTTTAAATTAATAATGGGGAAAAATACTGCAATGATAAAATAAAGATATTTCTTGTAAGTAAATTTTTCCAATATAATTAAATATAAAAATGTATTATACATAACAGTTACAATAATTTTACGCGCAAATGTTGAAAATGTGATAGGATTTATTTTTTATTTTACGAGACATATCAGGATAAAGAGAGTATAGTGAAAATATTCTAAAAGTTTCCAATGGATTCACTACTTATCGAATAATTTCTATGTATCTTTACAATAAAATACTATAGTTATCAGTAGAATAGGTGTTCAACTGCGTCGATTTAATACTTGAAAATAAAATTATATTCTAGCAAAAGAAAATTGTCAGTATGTTGTATATACTAAATTATAATTTTTATGCATTGGAATATCAGCAATTTATTTATAAAGTTCAATACTTAATATTTTTGAGTCACGTTACTTTAAATGCGTCTCAAGTCACAAAGCAATTGCGAAAGTTGGCTAGATGTCGCTAAAAACGTTTACGGCGCCATAGATTACAGAAATGGCAATGGTTGGCTTATTAAACTTTAACGTCAACGCAATATTTTTGGTCAGCAATATTGACGCATTTGGATAAAATGTGAGTCACAAAGTGGTGAAATCATTTATATCAGGCCGTGTCGTTAAAGTGACAAAATTTTATTTTCAAAAAGAGATCAATAGATTCAAGGATAAATATAAGCTTTATCGAAATTAGGTGCTTATATAAGAAACAAAATGAAGACATTATAGATGATAAAGAATGCAAAAGGAAACTCTATTTTCTAAACTTTTAACAAATGATTTATACTGAGAGTATCAATATTTATACTGGAGTATAGACTTTGACGTACCTCTGTGATAGAAAATATTAAATTGCCATTTAAAAAAATAGCCATAAATTGAAAACTTAAAAACAGTATTTTTTCATTTTATTTAATTCTAGTCTATTATTTCTTATTTAATTTTTGTTTTATAATTTATTTTTTTTGTTAACAAGCAACAATGACGCATATCCGAAATATGATTTAATCAGTGTTGCATAGCCCTTTTCCCACATTTGATACTGGCAAAGGTTCTCTATGGAGAGAACGAACGCCATATAATGAAAGATAAAGAGTTGATATTTTTGACAGTTGATTTAAAATACGCCTTAATGTTTTATCTTTATAAATTTATATTTTTATCTTATTTCATTTTATTAATTCTTGTTTATACTTTTATATATGTTAAGTTTGTATTGTCTAATAATAAATTCATTGTGAAATTAGTGAAAGAAGTTAGGAACAAACAAACTTGAAAACATTTCTCGTGAATAATTTATTTTCTTCAAATAAATTTTTTTGTAATTAATAATAGTGTGCAACAAGTTTTTTTTTCGAATGCGTCTCTAAACCACACTCATACGAAAGGAATTAGGTATGTTACGAGTGGATATGGAAATATGTTCATGAAAAACTAATCACTGTTTTAACAAAAAAATATATTTACCCATATTTTCTAAAAACGTTGTCCATAATTTTTGTTTGTCTGCTTTCCACGCTTACCCGTGGAAAACAGACATGCTGTCATTATGGAAAACCTATAGAAAAATATATGGCGGATCTTTTACACAACACGCTACGCCATATTTGGGTATTATAAGTCATTTTGACTGATTACAATCATAGACATGAAGACCAAACTGCGCGATTGGAATCATTATATGGGCTGAAAAATGAGAGAGATAGCAAATGTTGACGACTATCTACATCTCTTTCGTGCTCATCTAGGGGTGTATCGGAAATTTGTTTAATACATTGTGTCAAGCTATGTCATTGACATAACATTTTTTTTTTCATTTAATAGCGGTCGTTCTAATTTATATGGAGAATATTTTCTAATATCAACTTGAGAAGAGTAAGCTATATTATACTGACTAAATAATTTCCTGGATTATTACTTACGAAAAATAAAATATAGAATAAAACTAAAATTAAATGGGAAATAAAATAAATAAAAACATATTGACAATTTATTGATACGTTTTTCATTTGATTTAAATAATTTTATACATATATTTACTGTTATGCTTGTGATGATCATAAAATTAAAAAAAAAGATTAAAAAAGTATATTACAGCGTCCCTCAAGCTTTGCATAAAATAAATATGTATGTACAACCACCATCATAAAGTAATCTGTATAAAATATCAACGGTGAAAATCAAACACGTTTTCAGTACTCCTGACTGCGGACGAAAGAGATATCAATAGTCGTCAATAATTGCTACCTTTCTCTCTCTCATTTATCATCCTGCAAAAAATACGGATGGCGCAGTCCAGTCTTTGCATTTATGATATTAATAATCAGGCTGTAAAGTTCAATACGACATAGCGGGGGATAGATAATGTTCTACGATATTCTGAATATAACATTGAAAACTATTTTTTTGAAATTCTCCATTAAAAAAATTATTACCGTTTGAAAATTTTGAAAAGTCGGCTTGTCCATTTGAGGATCAAGACCGTAATCGTCAACTGATTTATGAATAAACAAAAAAACAATTGTTCCATTCTGATCAGAGTCCAGTCTTCGTGTATATGATTACAATACACAGGCTGTAAAGTTAAATACGACTTAGCGGCGGAGAGGTAATATTTTACGATATCTTTAAGAAAACAATGAAAACTGATTTTTTTAAATTCGGCATAAGGTAACAATTATGACTGTTTGCAAAAATTAAAAAACGGGTATGCTGTATCAGTGACGCAGCCGCAGGGGAGTACGTGAAACGTCTAGAGAGTGTGTAATATAATAAGTCTGACACATTCCCTGTGGAGACGAACGTGTTTCGCCGAGGTCAAAGTGGGTCGTCGAGGGCCGGAATTTCTCTCTCCCTCACTCTCTTGCTTCCCAAGCTCTTGCACGCTACTGTTGTACGTTACGTACCGCACGCGTTGGCGGCATAGTAGAGCAGTTGTCAATTGTTTGCAAAAAACAACACTTTTTTAAATTCTACAACTTCTAATGGTCACAATTATGAGTTTTATGTATCACTTCTATTATAACGTCGTGAGCTCTGTCAAACGCGACCACTCCCGCTCGAATCGATCAATGTACTGCTAAGTGGTCACAAATTAAACACAGCGCGCGATAGTCAATTTAGTTCCGAATGAGTTGTGCTACACGCGACTGCAGCGCCATTTAGGCCAGTGATATATACACTACCTAGTAATGGCTTCTATCTACTAAATTATGGTACTAAAATAATGCCGGTAGGTGCTGTAGGTACTTCCAAAGTTATAAGCAACATCCAAAGTTTTTGCAAGTGAAACCCTCTGACCGAAATGAAAGACGTTTTATGTCAAAAAGTCAGTAGTCCGCTTGAGAGTCAATTATTTTTATTTCATAAATTAGTTGACGGTAATCGTCAAACAAACACATTATGTTCCATTCTGAATCTTGAAATATTTTTGGTTTTGGCGGAAAAAGATTTGATTTTTTTTTTGATAATATTAAATTATTGAATGATATATTTATATTAATATGAGAACAAAAAATGTAGAAAATATGTTAATTTTACAAAAAAATTAAACATTGAACTTGGATAACTAACCGAAACCGTCACAAATTTCCAAAAGTGGCTATTCTTTGTCTCTCACTGTTCTCTTTAGAACTTTCGTAACGTCACCCTATTACATGAATACTAGAAGTCGATTTGGCTGTTTTTTTTTTAATTTAAATGAAAACTTAATTATTTGCCGATTTTCTACGACTTAAATGATGATCATTTGTTTGAAACGTCACCCTATCACATGAATACTAGAAGTCGATTTCGCTACGTTTTTTTTTAATTTAAATAAAAACTCAATTATTTGCCGATTTTCTACGACTTAAATGATGATCATTTGTTTGAAACATCACCCTATCACATGAAAACTTAATTATTTGCCGATTTTCTATGACTTCATTTTTAAAAAAATTAGAGTTTATTAGCCAATAAGTGCGGCGACTTTTGCATGTGGTCGTAGGCTTTATGGCATATTAGTAACTCTCATTGACTCATGGAAATCGATTTGAGAGGAAATGTTTTATACTTGCTTTTCAAAGTTGCGTAAATATTGGTAAACTGTCCCTTATTGTGCGCAAATTAGATAAGGATTTCTGTGTTTAAATTGAATGCAAATTGGGCGCGTATTTAAGTAATTATATTTGTAAATTAGTGAAGTCTGCCAATTGCCTATTAATCGCATAAGCGTTTGTGTTTGCATGTTGATTAAATGTTTTTTGTACACAAATTGTATGCAAATTGATTAAATATATTTTTGTAGACATTAGTTGCGTGTAAAATGCAAATTGTTTACATGTTTATTAAATTATTTTGTGTGCAAATTATGTACAAATCGGTTAGGTGTTTGTGTTTGCACATTGGTTGGGTGTGAAAATTTAAACTGTGTCGAAATTAATTTAGCGTTTTTATATACAAATTGTGTACAGAGTGATTAAGCGTTTATGTGTACACATTATTTGAGTGACACAAAGGTGACAACTTCGAAAAATCTGAATGTATAAATTTATTACAAAGTTAAAGAATTTAAAATCTAAATTCCAAATTCTCGTCGCTAGACTCTCTACCTTTTGTTACCGCAGCATTTTTAAATATTGCCAGGGAGAAAGTTGACAACTTTGAAAAAACTGCCCTCGATTGGCAAAACGAAAAAGAAACGAAGGAGATGACGCTGTCCGATAAGTTGGCCAGATCAGGTTCACTAACAATGTAGAGTTATTCGTGAAAGTGCTGATCAAAAAGATTCTCAACATTGAGGAAAACGATATTAACATATATGCTCCTTTGTCTTATATTCAGAAGTTTTTGATGAATGTGAAAAAACATAACTTTCCCCAGACTTATCGATTTCGAAATACGAAAATAAAAAAAATATAAAAATCTTATCATAAAATCACTTCAACACAATTGTTATATCAACTCTTATTATTCCCAGAAAATGAAATTTTTAAATTTATCAGAAAACCCCTTTTCAAAATTAAATTTCACTAATAATATCGGTTGATGAATTGCAAAATGTTGACGTGACATTTATTTTCATAATTTTCGTTATAAATGTGATTCTTAGCATTATTCTAAATAAGAAAAATTTAAAAATAAGATAATTAAAAAAGTTTTTCAAAGCATTTTATTTATTTTTCTTTTCATTTAAATATTCATGCTACCGGACTGAATCCCCTTGGAAAATAAGACATAATAAATAATACATTCGGTATGTATAAAGCCTTACAGCCTATATAAATGTACATTTGACTCTCATTGCAACCCGAGCTTTTGTTTGTCAAACCAACAATAATCCAAATAACAAAGTCCTACACATATTGAGAAAGGAATATTTTAATTCATGAACTAATTAATTCAATATTGACTTAATAGGAGAAACGAGAAAAAAGGGTGGAAAGGATAACTTAAGCCCTTCTCACTAGAGGTAAGGCGTATTTATTGTCACCGGTAAAAATATTCGATATCTCAGATCAAAATACGTACTTGGTACGCATAATACAAAATACTTAGTATCGTAAACACTTGTATAGTATGACCGACCGGACCTCTTTGTCTTAAAATGTATATAAAATAAGGGCCAAGGGTAAAAACGTATATAAAATAAGGGCCAACCTGAATATTTAAATACTCGTAAGTCGTATTATTTCTAAAGTATGTAATACGAGTATATTAAACATACTCGTATACTCGTTTTACTCATTATGTTTAGTATAACTTTACACTTCGCAGTTCAGTGACAAATATTTATTCAATACAAGTACGAGTATTATAAAATAAGGATTTTAAGTACGATGATCTTTCGCTCTAATGATTCTTTGTTTTTCTATTGGAACAGTTGAATGTTATTACTTTATAGTGCAAATATTGTAAATAAATAGTGTATAGAAAAACTAACTGTAATTAGGTTAAATTCTAATTTCGTCATTATGTTCACAAGAAAGTTCAAAGCCGTATGAGAGTATTTTACAAACTTGGATGATTATTAAAACAGTTATATCTAATTTAAAGAAACATTTAAATATAACACATCCAATTGTAACAATAATTAATACGGATCAAGTTGTTTGTTCCAGACATCTTCCCTATAATATTTTTAAAAAATTGGCAATAAATTAAAAAATTGGAAATAAACATGGCAAAAATAAAGAACAAATTTTTTTTTAATAACCTGATCCGTTTTTTAAATTAACGGTAATTATTGTAAATAATGTGATTCATTTTTTAAATATGCTATCTAAATTATTATACCGAATGAATCATAACAGTCCTAAGCCATTACTAGTCCTAAGTCTGAAGCCAAAAATATGTATGTTGGTATGAAGGAAAAATTAAACACAGTATTTTAATAAAAATGTCTCATTTAGAATATTATAGGAATTCCCGCCAATTTTTGCTGTAAGAAATAAAAGATATGAGCATTGAACCCTTCATAACAGAATTAAGTTTTATTGCACGTCTCCCGCGACCGTAAGTCTGTAGTCAATTGTAATACAGTCCTCTCACAAAGGAATTACGCCGCCCATACTCGTTGAGTATTTTGTCACCGATATTTTATAATACTCGTACTCGTCGTACTCAGTATCCCAAAATACTCGTATCGCCCAAGTCTACTGCTCACACGACACTTGTTTCGCTTCTGGATTGCTTACTTGACATCGCTCCTGGGTTCCAAACGAGCCGTTGTACTTGACGTTGTAATTAATGGCTGCTTTATTATATAGGCTACACACTATGTTCGCAAATAACCTGGGTTTGTTAATGGCTCTGAATTATATAATTCGATTAATACTGGTTATTAAACCCATGTGTAAAACATAAATTGTTTATTAACTTCAATATATTATCTACGTTAATAAAATAATTTGGTAGAAAACGTATTTTCACATCTGTGTAATTGAAAACTCAATATCAATTGTTGATTAAATTTAAAAATATCTTATTTAAAAAACTCATAAATTATCTTATTTAAAAAAACTCATAAATTATCTTATTTAAAAAAACTCATAAATTATCTTATTTAAAAAACTCATAAATTATCTTATTTAAAAAAACTCATAAATTATCTTATTTAAAAAAACTCATAAATTATCTTATTTAAAAAAAAACTCAATCTAAATGTAACCCTTTTATAATAATATACTCAAGTTAGGAAAATCAATATAGACATGAAACAATAAAATTACAAGTAACGGTTCTTTTTGTTGGCATACCCTCTATAATCAAGTCTGTCAACTATCGGCAGTTGAAGTAAACACATGCCCATTACCCACGTGACAACATGCGACTTTCTCATTGGTTAACGTTTAAATGTTGCATAGAAATTAGCACAAAAATAGGACCTGTTTTATTATAGTATTCCGGTACGCTTCTCATAATAAAGTCTGTAGTGACGTCAACAAAAAGTGTTGACATATCCTTCTATAATCAAGTCTATCAACTATCAGCAGTTGTAGTAAACACGTACCCATATGTCAAAATGCGACTTTCTCATTGATAAACGTTTAAATGTAGCAGAGAATGTTTTATTATAGTATTCCGGTACGCTTTTCATAATAAAGTCTGTAGTGACGTCAACAAAAAGTGTTGACATATCCTTCTATAATCAAGTCTGTCAACTATCGGTAGTTGAAGTAAACACATGCCCATTTCCCACGTGACAACATGCGACTTTCTCATTGGTTAACGTTTAAATGTTGCTGTAGTGACGTCAACAAAAAGTGTTGACATATCCTTCTATAATCAAGTCTGTCAACTATCGGTAGTTGTAGTAAACACATGCCCACGTGACAAAATGCGACTTTCTCATTGGTTAACGTTTAAATGTTGCAGAGAAATTAGCACAAAAATAGGACCTGTTTTATTATAGAATTCCGATACGCTTTCTCATACTAGAGTTTGTAGTGACGTCATTTCCATTATGACAGTACAGCTGTCATCACGGTACCCCATAAGCAATCGATTAGGGAAACAAATGTCGTGTGAGTCAGGCTTTAGTGATAAAGAATTAAGATAAACATATATTTTTGGATGAAATGATAACTGTAGAAACGCTAGAATACTTTTGAATATCTTTATTGACTATGCATTCCGTATATAAAAATCAATTTAAATCTTTTTTTTTGCAATTGACAGCGCAACATTTTTAATTTAAACTCCAGTCTCTAATCGGTAGCAAAAATGCTGGTCGCTTTATTATCACAATCCGATTAGTGATCATCAACTGTTTATGCTATTATAAGCATCTAGGACATTGTCTGAAGATAAGAAATATACGTCTGGCTGCTGACCTATGACAAGTGTTTCAACGATACACAACCGTGAACCTATGCACATATAAACAAAAAAAATTCGTTGCAAAAATTGTATATTTTTTAAATATTTATTTCTTGTTCCTAATTTTTACTACAATGTACAGACCGAGAAAGTAGAAATAATACTACATCACTAGTTTCATTTAATTGGGTACAATGTACAATAATAGTTGTTGGCGTTGCTGCCATGGTTGTGCTGTCCTTTGACAGTTTGAGTTCGAGCTCGTACGTCACTTTTGGCAAGTGACAAGACAGAGAACTGTTGTTCCCAAATTAGTCGCGCAATATTATTGAACAATTAATTTGGGTATTGAATATATTTGGCGTTAATTTTGTAGAAATTCATTATTGACAATTAAATGAAACTACGTGATGTAGTATTATTTCTACTTTTTTTAAGTTCTTTACCACGACCTAAGTTTCGTTGTATTACATTTTCGGGTGGACTATTAGCAAAGATCTTTGCTAATAGCCCACTTGAAGATGTTGTATTACAACGAAACCTAGGTGGTGGTAAAACTTTAAAGAAAGTAAAAATAATACTACCTCACGTAGTTTCATTTAATTGTGAATTAATTTGGGAACAACAGTAATAAATGTAATTAGTTGTTCAATTAGTTTTAATAATACATGTTAATTATTAAAAACACGATACAACAAAAAATACGTAACAATATGTTCATCATATTTAATTCATTTCTTTTTTTTCCGCAGCGAATCGGCTCGACAATCAGTGGCTTGCGTGGCATGGCAGCCAGTGTTGTTAATCAATAAGTTATTTTTCTTTTTTATTTTTGTACTCGTTAAAAATTTCACTATTAAATATTACTATTACCAAAGCACGCTTATTTATTTGTGACTTCTTTACAACCTTACCCTTCACGTCGTGTTGATTACAGCAGCTCTCAAATTTCAATGTTCATCCTTCGAGACATTTAACTCTAAAGCCTGAGGGTCCACTAGGTGAGATGGCAAATGACACAATGTACACAATAAAAAAAAGAAACACAAGAAATGACTTGGCTTCATGTGATACTCCAACGGAGTTTTTAACGTGCAGTTCATGCCCATCCATTTGTTTGTAGAAAGCAAAATATCGTTAGTATGAAAATACGCCAAGAAATATCAATTATCGACATTATGCTTGCCAAACCCACGGTGTGTTTTTAATTTCAGTTATTTGCTGTGGTAAGCTGTAAAAAATGTTAAAAATATGAAACATTCTTAAAATGGACAAAATATTGAAAAATGCATAAACCAAAATTGTCTACATCTATTAAAAATTGTTTATACAATTTAACTGAAATAAGTTCATTTGAAATTTCGAATTCAATGCAAATTATCTTGAATTTTGTCAAAGGAAACCGACAAAAGCCTATATAATGTTGGACCCAGGCGTTCCAAGAAAAAAGGCACTCTTAAAAAGAAAGATAAGCTTCTTTTTTTTGTTGTGTTTAAATCGTCGATCAGACAATTCAGAAATCTTATATTTTTATGTGAAAATTAGATTATTCTTCATAATAATTTTTAAATACTATAAATACTAAAACGTTAACCTCGCATTTAACCAATGTCTCTCTTTTAACCTCTCTATCAATCCACAATGTCTCTCTTTTAACCTCCTCCACAGATGTGTGTAACATCCATAACCATACAGAGATAAGTAACATAATAATCCATAAAACTTACAACAGGGTCGCAAAAAAACAGGTCAAATACAAAATAAGCATAAAAGACATGTATTTTGACAACATATAATGATTGTCCGTGCCAGTTACCCGTTTATTTTTAATTAATTTAGGTCCTAAATTAATTAAATTCTTTGGCGATTTCTAACTTTCGCAAAAAAAATCTTCCATAATAGTTACAGCAAATAAGTATTCAAATATTGTTGTATATTAGGTATTTATGAGGGAAGCCCTTGAACAGCAATGGACAAAAAGGGCAGTGATGATGAATTTAATCGTTTACAATTAATTCTATGTTCTATGTATGAAATTCACAAAGTCGAAATTAAAAAGAATAACAAATGCAATAAGAAATTAGTTTAACAAAAAATAAAAATTAACATAAAAAGTAATGGGAAATATTAATGAAATGGTTGAGGCTGTCAGGTTCGATGTCAGGGTTTTTTGTATCCACATCAGACTCACATCACCACACTCTGTGATCTACAATCTATTCCTTTTCTTAGAGACTAAATTTGCTACTATATCCACATTCAGCCAAGTAGGAAGAAAGAAAGCTATATTTTTTTTTGTACGATTGCCCACAATCAGAGGTAGACTGCTGATATTGATTATAGCAGCCAGGACTTTTAGTATCCATTTCTAAATTTTACACTCAGTTCTTCGTTGGCTGCAAGTTCTATGAGTTCCTCTTCTACATTTAATGATTCTACCGCATAAACATGAGAGAAGAAATCTATAATCCAACTCGGTATACGCATTTATAAAATAAACTAGAATCTCTCCTTAAAATCGGCATGTAAAACGGCTAAATATTTAGTTACTGCCAATATTTAGCCGTTAATTAAGTCTTCCTGTTTTGTACAGACTGCAGATAATGTGGGAAAATGACTGAATTCAACCTTTCCTCGATTTGACATGAACAGTAGAAGTTTACCAACAAAAGCAGCTGCAGTTTTATTATCTTAATTAATTTCAACTTATTGCCTTGCAATTATAAATTTACTCCATTAAATATTTTGAACAGATCTGTTAAATAAACAATGTAATTTTTGAATGCAACCAAGTTTGTGTCCAGGGTTTTGTCTATGTTTTCGAGGAAGTCTAGCACTGAGTTAAATAAATTGTAAAAACGATTCAGACATTTTGAAAGCCAATGAACGTTTTTATTGCAGCGGCGAGCGATTCCAATCTTCATAACTTTCACTACACAGTCGACCAAGTAGTCTGACACTCAATAAACTGCTTTTAATTTTATGGACTGCTGTACTGACGCATTGAAAAAATATATGCGGACATTCATTTATAAATAACACAATGGACAGCAAGTGCATATGGTATTGATTATTTCAAGTGGGCTATGACATTCTTATGATACCCCGTCATTGCTGGAGCACCGTCAGTAGCACCTGATAAAATATTGCACAAAGGAATTTCATGATGTTCAAAATATTTATTCATGGAATTAAATATAGATTCTCCCTTTGTATTGGTTTCCAATTTATGGCATATAATAACTCTTGGCAATATTTTATCCTTTTAGGAATCACACTAACTCACAATCGTTATTTGATATGTATATACTTCTATAATAACTCTTGGCAATATTATATCCTTTTAGGAATCACACTCACTCACAATCGTTATTTGATATGTATATACTTCGTATTTTGGTATAAGAACAGTGCTTTATTATTTGGTGGTAATTCATCGAGTTGAATTGAAAATTTACAAGTCTTTACAACAACCTAATCTAACAACCTAATCTAATCTAACCTAACCTAGCAAATCTCGTTGGTACAATGACCATATGTAAAGTGTCAATCCATTTGTACACAACCAATATGGAATAGAAAGGCTGAAAAGTAATGTAAATAATGAAATCTGATACGTTCGATACTTTTTACTGTTATAACCACGTAGACCCTCGGATCATAAGCTGAGAGTCACGAAAAGATATCTTTGGGAATCACTCACAAAAAATTAAACTTGTAAAAAAATCTTTCTTTAATGAATCATAATCAATTGTCATAATTTTAGAAGACGCCAGGTTTAAAAGACTGAAAAATGAAAAATTGGGGGATCGCGAGGATATTTAGTTAATTTTTCGATGTTTTAGGAGCCGCGAGGCTGAAAAAGCTTTAAAATTAGGATACAGATTTATTTACGCTTGAGTTTGTGAATTACGCATTCAATTGCAAATTATTGTTTCTGTAAAGTAGCAAGACATTTAAATGGTTTCAAAAATGTTTGAAGTTACTCGATGTATAATGAAAATAAATTGTTAACTATAAAATTATAAATTGTTTCTCCACATATTATCCCGCCCAGCTCTTTTTTATTCTTTCTCTCTCTCTCTCGCTTTCTCTCTCTATCTCGCTCTCTTGATCTCTCTCTCTCTCTTTCTCTCTCTCTTTCTCTCTTTCTTTCTCTCTTTCTTCCTCTCTCTTGATTTCTCTCTTTCTTTTCCTCTCTCACTCTATTTCTCTTTCTCTTCGTTCCTCCCCTCTATCACTCTCTCTCTCTCTCTTAAATAATGTGATAAAACGTACAAATCGATACCTCAGTGCAATATTGAAAAATATTATAACATGGATGACACGAGTTTAACCAAGGTTCATAAACATTCTATAATTTTGGCTCATAAAGAGAACCACCAAGTTGGAGCTGTCACTGATGACCAAAGTAGTACCAACACCAGATGTATTTGCTGTATGAACGCTGTTGGAAAATTCATGCCACTCGTGCTCATATTTAAACGTAAAAGAATGACAGATTGGGGGGCACCGAATACGTTGTACGGTTATTCAGAAAGCGGATGAATTTTGAGTGCATTATTTATCAAACGGTTTGAACGTTTTATAAAGTGTCTGAGACTACAAAAACTACAAGAAAGTCAAGTTCTACTCATCTTAGATAATCATACGACGCATACGAAGAACATTGAAACAATTAACCTTGCAAGGGAGTATGGAATAATCATGTTCTCTCTGCCAGCACATACCAAACACAAGTTGCAACCATTAGATAGGCCATTTTAGTAAACATAGTTTTAGTACTGCTTGTGCTTCTTGAATGCGAAAGCCTGATTCTGTAATAAAGCAAGCAAACATCACATAAATTTTGGGAGAGGCATATCCTCGCGCTATTTGTATGGACACTGGCTTGCATGGCTTTGAATACTGCGTATTATGGCCTTGTCATCGCTTTATGATCAGGGATGAGGGATATGTTGTTCTTGACGAAGATGCTAATCTAAGCAAATCAGCGGAAGTCTCCCAGAATTCGGCAACCGAAAGGCAGCAAGAACAAACAGATACATTTGCACGTGTGCCACAATCCAATCAGACTACTGATTAAGAACAGACTCTTCAGAAAAATAGCAAAATCAATGTCTCAAAGAGAAAACGAAGAAATGTTCTGTAAATATCAAAGTGAACGTTTCTAACGCAGAGACAGTTCGAGCGACACTTGATGTAATATCTCTAATGCGTGCAATTCCTGAAAATTCAAACCAAACAAAAAGTAAAACCACAGGCGCTCTTGTTATTACAGAAAGTCCTTATAAAAAGAGCTCGAGAATAAAATAAAAGAATCCAGGAAGAAAAACGTATCAAAGGATCTTGGTGCAAAAAAAGTAAAGTGCTAAAGTGTCACAAAAGGTAAATAAAAAAAGGAAACGAGAAGAAGATGGAACTGATAGTTGATGCTGTAAATTACACCAAGAAGACGTAAAAGAAAGTATGGTCAAATTCACACAATGTGAAATATGGGTACACGAATTTTGCGCAGGAACCAATGAAAAAGAAAAGGATTAGTGGGATGACTGCCAAGAATTGGCGAAGACCATCCACCGAACTTGTTAAAAGTTTAATTAATATTACTGATCAAGATTATGATTCTTAAGACTTTAAACAAATTATAAAATGTCAATGTACTTTTATGTGTAATGTACTTTTATGCCGCGAACCCGACTTGCGATTAACATATTATGAAAAGGCCTATAATTTCCGAATACAATCTTAATTATCCATTTTATTGGTTACTTATTCCAGCAAGTTCCGAATTTAATCTTATGTATTGAAATTTACTTTATTACTTTTTTTAATTAGGTTTTATGTATTTTAGAGTCTGTGGTGAAGGAATCCTTATTGCCCTACTTATTATAGATTTTGCAAGTACGAATTTTAAGTAAACGTTTTTAGAATGTCAAGAATGGAACCAACTAACATATTTACAATTTCTTCTCTTAGAAAGAGAATAACTTAAAGAACTTTAGAAGAACTTAAAGAAAGTAGAAATAATACTACATCACGTAGTTTCATTTAATTGTGAATTTCTTCTTTTTCAAAATAGTCTCCTTGAAACGCTATGCTGGTTTCATTCGACTGAACCAATGAGAAGCAGTCAGCCCAATATTCTTTGGACGCATCTTCCACGGCTTTTTCGAGCTATCAACGCTCCTTCGGAGTTCGGGAATCATATTCTTGTCGGACCATCTTTTACTCGCACAGTGCGAGGTCAGAGCTCTGTGGTGGACGTCATATAATTTCTATACCGAATGTTATCAAGTATTCGGTTTTCGTCTGAATGAGTGAGCAGAGGCGTTGTTATTATAAAGGATTACTACTATTGTTGTTATTATAAAGGACTACTGTGACCTTTTCCAAAACAACATGCAAACAATTCATTTTCCACATGTTTCATTTTTCAGATTATTATACAACGATGGTTTTACCCGTCCATCCGCAGAACGAAGCGACCATCTTTTTTCCATCACTTCGTCTTTTTTCACTTTTGTAAGCAACTTTTCATCAGGAAACATCAACTTGTCCTCTTATTTTCGGATTTTCAATAGTATATCTAGCTTTTGTAATTCATGATTATGTCGAATACAGTACTGGACTGAGCTCCGTTTATCAATGAGACGGTGTTTTTGAGCTTCGGTCGCATCATGGATTACCCATCTAGTACAAAGCTTCCTAATGTCTTAATTTGATTGTAGAATTTTCTTTACTTCACTCATACCATTATATAAGCTTCTCCAAATCTACTGCTATATAAGTTATTCTTTATATAGGTTACTCTTTATCATAAACCCCACAGTGTTAATGCGTTGTTCAGTTGGTGAGGCGAAAGATCTCCTTCGTGCAGATCATCACTGTTATTGGTACTGCTAGCCTTGAACTCGTTGAATCAGTTATACAGGTATCACGGGATGGGACTTCATAAAAGAATATCAGTGGAAGTCGTTCCTAACTATATTATTGAATGAAACTGCAACGAGCTGTATCTTTTGACCTTTATCTCAGTACTTACAACGTAATTCCCCAGTCAACCATCTACCATCCCAACCGTCAACCATCTTCCATCCCGACCGTCAACCATCTTCTATCAACAAGTACTCAGCTACTTCACTCAAGTAAACAGCCAAACAGCCTATTATCGAGGCTCGTTATCTATTCGCTGTTCAGATCAGGTTAAAACCATCACGGGCTTTTTAATAACTACGGTCATGAGGAATACCGAAGACAAATCCATGTAGAGATAGCTAATGACCGACACCACTAGCACCTTTAAGACGGGCATGTCCTTCAGGCATATTCTCTGTCAACTTCCACCATATGGTCCGCTGAACACACACTACTAATTTATTGAAACGAAGTTTCTTAATGCAAGTTTCAGGATGGGGAGTCAGTATAGAAAAACCGACCAAGACAAGAGGCAGTGATATCTCCCTAGCGGAGGAGCTTTGATACGGCTACCTATGCCTATATTCTCTTAGGCTGCTCTGAAGGAGCTCGTCGGTATCGGTATCACCCTATGCATGTCCTCTCTGCTACTTAACCGAAATGACGCGCTTCGTCCTCCTATCTGTCCACTTCTTAATAATGCTAACTTCGTTCTTGCTGCATTTGTATACCATACAGTAAATACATGCTCAAATGTAACATCTAATAGCGGTGAATCAAGTAATACTTTTGATACAAATCTAATGAAAATTGTGGTAGATATTTTTCTATCTGTTATAAATGTAAATAAACGAAAGATAAATAATAACATATATTTTTTTTATATTTTCTTTCATTTGAGGGAGAAAATTCAGAGCAAGAGTGATAGAGAGATATTCTACCATTACACCATTATATGGAAAAGCGTAAGAAGCCTCGCTTCTATCGTGAGCCTTTTCACTTCTTGGCTTTTATATTCTCGAATTTTAGGTGCAAAAATACAGACAAGTTTTCACCATGTTTTTATCTCTAATTGATACCTATTTGTATCGGAGTACTCAAACGTGGGTAATGTGCATTTTCTGAACAGTCTCCTTACGAGAATACTTAATGCGACGTAGTACACATGTAGTGAATGAGAATGTGGTCTAAGGTAATTATTTTTAATACTTGCCGTTTAATTAAATTTATCGTACCGCATGAGATTTTTTATTCAATTATTTATTGCCTCTATATAATCGTGTAAACACTAAATAAAATCGTTTTAAATATGTGCATTAATGTTTTTGTAAATGTTGTTTTAAGAGAGTGGCATCGACAAAAAAAACTGTTGCAAATGTTTATGTAATAAAATGTTTTTCCTTCGATCAGTTTATCTGTTCATCTGTCTGTCTTTTAGACTTCCATTATGATGATGACGAAGATCCGTATTACTCATGTCCTCCAAGCTAAACTTGTGCCCCTATCAAATTTCCCAATAGGACCTTTTGTTTTTCTACCAGTTTTGCTGTCTATCTGTTTATTGGAGTATGCAGTGAAAACCTGATATGAAGAATTAGTAAGTAGAAATTGTTGAGGCTGACGCAACGATTCAGCATAAAGTTCAAGTTGTTACATAAATTATTTTTATCCAGGTCAAAGCTACTTTTGAGACGCAAACTTTGTTGTGAAAAAAAAATTTCTACTTTTTTCTAAATAAATTATAAGTGCGAAGCTGTGGACAAAGGACGAAAAACATTTATATTTTTTTCTAAATAAATTATATGTGCGAAGCTGTGGACAAAGGACGAAAAAAATTTATACTTTTTTCTAAATAAATTATATGTGCGAAGTTGTGAACAAAGGTATTATACTTTTTCTAAATAAATTATATGTGCGAAGCTGTGGACAAAAGATGAAGAAAATGTCTACTTTTTTCTAAATAAATTATACGTGCGAAGCTGTGGACAAAGGATGAAAAAAATTTCTACTTTTTTCTAAATAAATTATATATGCAAAGCTGTGGACAAAGAACGAAAAAAATTTATACTTTTTTCTAAATAAATTGTATGTGCGAAGTTGTGGACAAAGGTTAGTAAAGAAATTTTTTAAATGACGTTAATATAAAAACGACTGTGACGGACAATGATATTTTTCTTTTAAGACCCCGAGAAAATATTTCATGAACGTATAAGTTCATAGTCTTTTAATAAGTCGATTTAGGTTCCCAATTACACCATTAACGCAGTTTTAACTTTAAAGAATGAGAACTTTCAATAATAAGATTTAATCCATTATTATTTATATAAATTATAAATTAATTTTAAAAACACCGCGTTTTAAAATTATGTGATTTTTCTAATCATGTCCTATTATTTAAGAAGTTTAAGTTAAAGACATAACTTAAATTTCTTAATATATCATCCAATATAATTGAGTCAGGAATTTCATATCAATGGAATTGTGTCAGAAGTTTTATATTCACCTCCCACGAGCCAATGCAATTGAGTTAGAAGTTTTATCTCTCCCGATCACTTAGAAATGTAATTAAGTTTTATGTAACGCAATCATGAGCCACAAACCAAATACGCCGTAAGCGACCTGGTATCCTTCAATTCTATTATGGGTATTGTTTCAGGTCTTGACATTTACTTTTATTTAAGAGTACAATACTTTGCGTTCTAGGTGGTTTTTGTTTGCAATTTTATTGCAATTTCTGTATAATTTAATAATTACTATCATCGTTCTGTAACTAAGCACCATGTAACATTATTTGTAAATAACTTCTCAGACACTTTAGTTTAAACTGTAAGTAGCTCGAGGCTTGAGTCTATAAAGATATTAATAAATAAAATCCCCTATTGCACAGTTCTATTGCTATAAAGTATCCATATAAAATAAGTTTTTAACTGTCAGTAATTCCGACTGAAAGTCCTGACCGTGTGTCGTGCATACAAGCATTAGATAATTATAAATTAAGGTTTAACTTCAGAAATTACGTATTTATGGTTCACCATTTTTAGGGTTTCACAACCTGAAAACGGTGAATAAAGATAAAATATCAAATTTCAGTTATTAAACTTAATTTGAGAATTCAGTATTTTTTTAAAAAAACAGAAGTTTAATTTTGGCTGCATATATCTGTTGTATTTACTCAGTTTTTAACAGCGAATCGAAATAGGCCAGGTGTGTTACGCAGTGAGGAACTTTTTTCAACATATCGTTAACAAATATTTTCACAATTTGTTTAAAAGAAATAATATATGACCGAAAAAGAAAATAACATGTCAGCTAATTCAATTAAATAACGAAATGAATTTATGTGTTTATTAAATACACGGCCTCCGAAAATACGACCATATTTTAGTGTTTATAAATAAATATAAAAAATTTAAAAAAACGTAAGCGGGCCTTCGTAAGCCGAACTACCGTTTTTTTGTGGATAACCTTTTGCATTATTTAAATATAAGCTATTTAGTTTAATTTCACATGGTTTACCTCTTTGTTTTCAATAAAACACTGTGTATAATATTTTTATGTGTTTTTGTACATTTATCCGCATAATATTTAAAAAAAATTTATTATAATTGATGTGAAACATCTTTAGGCGCGACTTTAGAGTAAGATTTTTTTCGAACATTTTTTCGATTTTTTTCGAACGGAAAAACGGTTAGTAAAGTCTATATTTTCCTTACGCAGTTTCCTGTGATTGAAAGCATCGGTTGACTATAGAATTTTGTGAGTATATTTGTTATATACAAATATATACTTGAATTATTATTAAGTTTAATACAAATAATTAATTTGTTTGAAAGTGTGTACTAGCGATTTGGTCCTTTATAAAAATGGTGATGATCTGATAATGAAATTTCGAAATAAAAAATGGAACTGTTTACTGCATGGTAGTAAATAAACTGTGATTCAAGGTATTTTTTACTGGTGGTTGTTACTTTACAACACCATTAACCAAGTCTGCGTCTGATGATGAGTTCTGAAGATAAACAATGTAACGGATGAGAGTAAATCAAACACAGTTCAAGATATTTGCTATTGGTAGTGGTTACTTCGCAAAATAACTACACCATCGACCAGGTCAGCGTTTGATGATGAGTTCTGAATATGAACAATGTTACGGATGGGAGTAAATCAACCATAATTCAAAATATTTGCTATTGGTAGTTATTACATTGCAAAATAACTACACCATCAGCCAGCTCAGCGTTTGATGATGAATTCTGGAAATGAACAATTTAACGAATGGGAGTAAATCAACCATGACAGGTTCAAGCTACGCGACATTTTTTGTCTTGAAGCATAAAGTACAAACTTGTAATAATATTAAAATATTTTGTATTGTAAGACTTGACGATACTGACACTCGAAAACCCGTCGTGTGAGAATTCATGTATATCACAAAATATAGGAGCCGGTTTGGAAAGTAGCATAAAACCCAAACATAATATTAAATATTTTGTACTTTAAGACCTGACGAAATGAACATTCGTATACCCATTGAGTGGGAGTCCATGGTTACGAAAATATGGGAGCAGATTTAGAAAGTAGCATAAAGTACAAACATAATATTAAAATATTTTGTACTTTAAGACTTGACGAAATGGATATTCGTAGACTCGTTGAGTGGGAGTCCATGGTTACAAAAATATGGGAGCAGATTTGGAAAGTAGCATAAAGTACAAACATAATATTAAAATATTTTGTACTTTGAGGCTTGACGAAATGGATATTCGTAGACTCGTTGAGTGGGAGTCCATGGTTACAAAAATCTGGGAGCAGATTTGGAAAGTAGCATTAAATACAAACATAATATTAAAATATTTTGTACTTTAAGACTTGACGAAATGGATATTCGTAGACTCGTTGAGTGGGAGTCCATGGTTACAAAAATATGGGAGCAGATTTGGAAAGTAGCATAAAGTACAAACATGATATTAAAATATTTTGTACTTTAAGGCTTGACGAAATGAACATTCGTAGACTCGTTGAGTGGGAGTCCATGGTTACAAAAATATGGGGGCAGATTTGGAAAGTAGCATAAAGTACAAACATAACATTAAAATATTTTGTACTTTAAGACTTGACGAAATGGATATTCGTAGACTCGTTGAGTGGGAGTCCATGGTTACAAAAATATAGGAGCAGGTTTGGAAAGTAGCATAAAGTACAAACATAATATTAAAATATTTTGTACTTTAAGGCTTGACGAAATGAACATTCGTAGACTCGTTGAGTGGGAGTCCATGGTTACGAAAATATGGGAGCAGATTTGGAAAGTAGCATAAAGTACAAACATAATATTAAAATATTTTGTACTTTAAGACTTGACGAAATGGATATTCGTATACTCGTTGAGTGGGATTTCATGGTTACGAAAATTCAATTTCTTCACATACGCGCACACCCGATGAGACACCCGACAGTCCCAATACATTTTTACGCTTACGCGGCACACACTATGCCCATTTGATATTATTTCCATGATCAATATTATTTTTGTAAGTACATGAAATCCATAATAAATAAATAAATAAAATATATATAAATTAAAAACAAAAGTTTTTCACTGTAAAATAAAAAAAATACTTGGAAAGTATTTAAAAAAAAACATTTTGGTTAATTTAAAGAGTTGTTTCACATTGACGTTTGCACGTGTGACCACGATTCTTTTGTGTGGTACTATTAGGTTTTTTTCTAAATTCTACCACCGATCTTCGTCGTTTTTCAAGATATTATGAAACATGTTAATAAAAAAATAAAATCTCAATATATTTCAATCTTATTCCTTCATTCTCTGGGATATATGTAAACAAATTTAATATTTTTTGTCGAATAAGAAAAGTTACCGGTATTCAACCTGTTATAAAGACTTTTAAAAATTATTATTTATTAATTTTAAAAATTATTACAATTCAATAATATTTATTATTAAATATTTAGTTAAACTTGAATTTAGACTGGTATCTGGATTACAATTGACGCGGACTAAGGACTCGATTGAACTAAGATGGTCTAAAACCTGCAGGGCTTTTGTCTATAGATTATAAAGAGTAATAAGTGCGGATGCCTCTGGGAGCGGAGTTTTCTGACGAACCGGTGAAGAAAGCCTCGTCATGGTAAGGTGATGCTCTGGAAGCCGGACCTGCTCTTACCATATTAATAAGAGAATCATGAGAGCAGTGCTGTGTAAGCATTACTGCTAGCAAGTACAGGATGTAGCAGCTCCCCCATTGAATAGTAAATTTACATCCTTGTGTAAGTTCATGTCATACAAGTTCTAATTCTAAATATTGGTACTAGAACATTAACTGTGTCTGTATCAGAAGCATGTTCAGAGTCTACGTTATTCAAATTAAATATAGGTCTAACTAGATATTTTTTCCGTTTGAAGTTACAATTACAAATCTTATAGATACAATGCTTATGAATATATAGATATGTGTACACGAATAATACTACCAATATTCTAAGATGTGAGGTTACAATATTTTTTCATTTCTTTTGGAAATTAATATTTTTATATAATTTTACAGTTGATACGTCATATTTCAACTACTCGGATTTTAATGTTTTGCAACATCTACTTAACTTTCATTATGTCAAAATTTAAGTTCAATGGGTTTGTTTTAATTTTGATATTAGGTATAGCAAGTAACTATCTTTCTTTAAAATACTTAATACATTCAGGCAATATATCAAGTTTATCCGTTTTTTTTTGAGAGCTGTCTGTTGAAATTTATGCTTTTTGAGGGTTCATTTGTCGTTTTTTAATTGAGGCCAAATCTCCAAACTGCCGTAAAAGAATTTAGTTTCATACTGCTTTGAAATAGAAATAACTACCTTGGGAATCATTACATTTGCGCAAGTTGGATTAGCAGAACTAAATTAATATTAGTCAGGTCACAGAAGTAGATTTTAGACAATTTTACAATTTCTTAAATTATCTAAGTTATAAAAATATTTCTTATTTCTAGTTACACCAATATATTCATTTGGAGGGATTATGGTTACACGAGTTTTGGGATTGTTACATCATATGCTATGAGAAATTATAGGTTATGATGTAGATTAATTTCTTGAACATTAACTAATGATATCTTTAATGCAAACAATTTTATTATTAGAATAATAGTTTATCATTTCGCATACGTGAATTAAGATATAACTATGATTTAAATCTAATCATACAGGTCATAACTTAAAGCTAGGTAAACAACATTACAGCGTTGATTATGTCTTCAATTTTAAATGACAATGTGAGTAGACTTTTTCTACTATTTAGTATACTTCTACTATAAAGTGAGTAGACTATTTCTACTATAATTTGTGTTGACTATTTCTACTGTCTAGTATATTTCTACTATAATGTGAGTAAACTATTTCTACTATCTAGTATATTTCTACTATAATGTGAATAGATTATTTCTAATATCTAGTATATTTCTAATATAATGTGAGTAGACTATTTCTACTATCTAGTATATTTCTACTATAATGTGAGTTGAATATTTCTACTATAATGTCAGTAGACTATTTCTAGTATCTAATATATTTCTACTAAAATGCGAGTAGACTATATCTACTATCTAGTATATTTCTACTATAATATGAATAGACTATTTCTACTATTTAGTATATTTCTGCTATAATGTGTGTAGACTATTTCTACTATCTAGTATATTTCTACTATAATGTGAGTAGACTATTTCTACTATCTAATATATTTCTACTATAATGTGAGTAGACTATTACTTCTATATAGTATATTTCTACTATAATGTAAATAGACTATTTCTACTATCTAGTATATTTCTACTATAATGTGAGTAGACTATTTCTACTATCTAGTATATTTCTACTACAATGTGAGTAGATTATTTCTACTATATAGTATATTTCCACTTTGATGTGACTAGACTATTTCTACTATCTAGTATATTTAACAACCCCATGAATTTTGCCTTCAATAATAAATTATTCGACACAATAACCCAGTTTTTCAAACTCAATGCATAGGTCCAACAGCGCTATTCAAACTCTATTCATTTTGTACATTGTCTCCTGAAAAGTATTGTTGATGTAAACAAAATATTTTCCTTCATGTGTTTAGGTAATTTTCTTTGATCCATTTTTTGGCGTCATTTTCATCTAATATACCAAAAATGAGTTTAAAGACAGTTCCAATGCCGTAGAACCGAGCTGAGCGTTTAGATAGTATTGAAATTTAAATGGGATATAGAATCAAAATTATATTAAATATGTCATAATAATGTGTAGAAAGCGGTTGAATGAAATTAAGGCACTCCATATTGTCAAACATAAAATGTTGTTTGCAAAGAAACCCTACAGTTCCGAAAATAGCGTCATATTCCCTAGCTATGGTTTTTTTAAAGGATATGTCAATAGGAATAACCAAGCTAAGGTGATCATTGATGAGTTTTGATAAGCCAACAGCATAACTGTATACCAAGACTGCTGTTTATCTTATAACATCGATATATATATATATATATATATATATATATATATATATATATGGTAAAAAGTAATAGTAAATAAAGTATATTATTATAGGATAGAATACAACACGTAACGTTGTAAATAGAATGAACCAATAAGAATGGTCACCATAAATATATATAATTTAAGATGTGGTATCGTTATTTCTTCTTGCCAGTTTTACTTTGTCATATTGATGAACAACCTGGTGGTTTATCAATAAAATCAAAGAATTTCACTCATCTATTTGATAACTTTATAGGATTCTTTCCAAATAGAAGAAAAGACTTTACACAATCTGATGTGGTTTCTAAAATGGACGTAGTCTTCAACTTGATACTTTACGAGGGCTCTGAAATAAAACCAAATCGTGATTTGAGTAAAACCAAAACGTAATTTTATCACAATTCGATTTTACTCCGTTTTCAGTGATTATATGACGTAAATAAGCGACAATTCTTTGCGTAAAAATTCACATTTATCGGAATAAAGTTTTAGTCTGAAATTTGGTAAACATACAAAAACACTAGATTACCTGTGTTTGATTTTATGTCATGAGAGTATATAACGATATTTTTTAGATAAACAAAGCATCGATTGCCTTGAAGGCTGTAGAGACCTGAATTCATTAGGCGATTAAAAGTGGAAGATGCATTTTTTTCCCAAATGGCATGCGTTTAAATACGAAGTGACCTTGTGGAACACTACATGCAGTTTTCGGAGCGTTTTCAGGTGACATAGGTATCTGATAAAAACCTGAAGCGACATTAAAAGTTGGAAAATGTTTACTTTTACTTAAACATCAAGAATTCCGGAAATTTGAGTTATCGGAAAAGAATCGTATATTGTGATGTCGTTTCATTTCCTGTTGTAGTTAATACTTACTCGCCATTTTGTTTCATTTGAGGCGTCATGCTTTTCTGGAACTATCAAACAGGAAATTACCAAAGTGACATAGAGAGTTTGATTATATCCTGATTTGGCATTTTATTTATTTTATCGTTTATTTCTTGTCTGTGACATTTGGGAAATCTGTAAGATTTGATATGGATATTCAAAGTAGTCTTAATTTTATGGACAAGGGCATTCATATTACTTGAACTGATCTAAATGTAAGTGCAATATGTTTGTATATTGGAAACATACGTCGTATATTTCTGATACAGATATATGACCATATTAATGAATTCCTCTCTTCGTACACTGCACGATATGTTTAGTTAGACTTGAATTTCGACTGGTATCTGGATTACAATTGACGCTGACTAAGGACTCAATTGAACTAAGATGGTCTGAAACCTGTAGGGCTTTTGTCTATAGATTATAAAGAGTAATAAGTGCGGAGGCCTCTGGGAGCGAAGTTTGCTGACGAACCTGTGAATAGGGCCTCGTCGTGGTAAGGTTATGCTCTGGAAGCCGGACTGTTGAGCAGTGCTGTATAAGCATTAGTGCGAGCAATTACAGGATGTAGCAGTTCCCCCACTGAATAGTAAATTTACATCCTTGTGTAAGTTTATGTCATACAAGTTCTAATTCTAAATATTGGTACCAAAACATTAACTGTGTCTGTATCAATAGCATTTTCAGCGTCTACGTTATTAGGATTAGCAAATACAGGTTATAATACGGAGGTTCAAAGAGGCCTCTTTGAAGAGTAAACTTATACCCTTGGGTAAGTTTATGTCATAGAAGTTCTAATTCTAGGTATTGGTACCAGAAGATTAATTGTGTGCATATCAGAAACATGTTCAGGGTCTACGTTATTCAGATTAAATACAGGTCTACTAATCTAATTAATTAGATTAAATACAGGTCTACTAATAAAATAAACTATCTATATATTCATAACCATAATACGTACTACGTTTTCCAATAGAACGAAAACGCACAGCACCTTCAATACTGAGCAAGAGTGTAAGTTTTAATTTCAATACGATATCCGTTTGGAAGTTAGAATTTTGATTGTATACTTTAAGTAATTAGGGGTAAAGAATCGTCTATTGAGAGGGCTAAAATAAAGAGATAAAACATTAGGGACACTAAAATTAACTGTTCCGTCTACACTCGCCATTTCCTTTATACATAGAATCGGTGCAGTGAAAATAAATATCTTATATGATGCGTGTTGCTTTCGTCAAGTCATTCCATATATATATATATATATATATATATATATATATATATATATATATATATATATATATATATATTTATTACAATTGAGGCCATCCAGCTGCCCAGTAATACTGAATTGGTAAAAAGACTCAAAAGGAACAGATTTTTTAGAAGTATTTACGACAGAAATATCTATCCATTTATTATGTTTTACTTGGATTATACAGTTTACAATGAGAAGAGGTTAGGAAATATGCTGATCGAGTATTAATTCCTTGTGTAATTTCGGGGATTGGACAATGATCATTCGATTACTGTCTCGCTGCGAGGGGAAATGGTGTAAACTGGTTCGGTGAATTGTAATTAAATATTATAACTATATATTTTCAAGATAGTTGTATTATAATATAAGATGCATCCTGAATCAGTCATTAAACGTTACCTATAATGCTATCATAATCTAAACTAATTTGGTTGGTTGTTCCGAAATAATTGCAAGTTGAATAACCCTAAGGTTGTCACAGATTTTATTTTCTTTAAATTTAGACTTGGCAATGTTCGTGCGGAAGATTTTGTTTCAATTATTCCAATGAACCGGTATCTACCAAAAATCATAAGGGATGAGAAGAGAGGGTTGTTTTTGAGATAACACGAGGTAAAAGCTTTTTGGAATGGTTGGAAGTGATCTCGATTACCTTTTCGAAAATATGTTAATTTCCGGTTTGTTAATCGATTTTTTATGTTAATTCAAGTAGTTTATTAATTTTTTTCTAGTACAGTATTATCGAATGTGTTTTTTTTAATAGTTTCAGTTATTTTATGATTATTAAGTTAGGGCTGATCACCCACCAGGATTATTTTTGATTGACCATAAGCTTGGGGCTGGTTACTCTGTGCGATGACCTTATTTGGACTGTTTTTTATTGGCCATGAGTTTGCAACTGGTTACCCTGACCGTTGGTCTTGAATTACGGAAAAGTGTCGGTGTCTACATTTGTCTTGTTTTATTTTTAAAATGTTATTTTGATATCGTGTTATTTTAAATTTTCAATTAGATGTTATTAGCTCAGTAGGTTTGAGCTTTGGGATGTACGCTTTGGTAAATAAATAAATTTTTGAATTTTCTCCTCTGAAATGGCATGGTAATAAACCTTGAATAAATACCGTGGATATACACCCATAATAAAAGTATTTAGGGTAAAGTCTTCCATTGGTAATCGTCCCTTGAGCTCTTATTTCACCTTATTTGATATGGTGACCTCGGTGAAAGGTTTAGGAAGGCACGTCCCCACGCTCAAAGACAATTTACTTACAGACTCGTGATCACCTTGTTTACAATCTTGTAAGTCTGTGAGTAAGTGGGCGAAATACTTACATTTCTCGAATTATTTTTTTAAGAATTCTTTGAGCGAGGTCCAATTATCAAATTATTTAATGGAAGACGCGTTTACTGCTTTACCTTGTAGTTGACTGAGAATTAATTTGAAGAAGATATCGTCTTGAGAAGAGATTGCCAGATTTATTGGATTAGTACAATTTATAAGAAAAGGGTTTAAGTTTTCGCGTAATCCGTCATAAAGTTTAATGAATTGTAGAATTATGTTAAGGGGAATGTTTTTTGAAAATGTATCTGTGCATACGTAGCACTTTTAACATTCTTTCATCTTTGGACATATTTTCGGTACAATTAGATTACGCGGTTGATTACGATTAATTATAGTATAACGTAATTTAATTCATTTAAAAGGACCTTGTAGAGTATTCAAACAATATGCAAAATTAAATTAAATTTTAAGAATACAAGTCAGATTCTGTAAAATCAAACTTTGTGAAAAAATTTAAAATTATTAGGCAAATTACAATTTACAATTATTACAGGGTGATATAACTTACAGTATTACGAGATGCGTAGTCCACGTTTGAGATGGCGATGATCGGTGTGTCAGTTTTGGGCTTCGATGCAGACTCTCGAGGGAGATGCGCTGCAGGCGTAGACTGCTCGATGCTACTTGCTATGCTGATGGAGAAGAAACTGATCCGGTGCTATGATACTGATCCGGTGTGTGTAGATCGATGATATTAATTTTTTAATGACTTCCGGTTTGGTGAAAATTGTCGGTGCTCCGCCGCGAACTTTGTGATATCTGGCTGAGAGTTTGTTGGTCCTTTTTTCTTGTATATTTATAAAATTTTTGTTGATGAGGTATTTTCCCGGGTTGCCTTTGAAATCCCACCGCTGCCACAAAAGTGTTATGACGACTTTAAAATATGATTTTTTAAAAAGCATTTTTTTCTTGAATTTTCTATTAATTTTAAAAATTACTTCAAATAAATTAATACTATTATTAAATATTTAAATAGACTTGAATTAAACTGAGATATTTTGAATCCCGTGGGGCGTCCGTCTAGGTATCATAAAGGGCAAGAAATGCGAGGCACCTGGGAGCGGAGTTTGCTGACGAACCTGGGAACAAAATTTGGTCAAGGGTAAAATTATTCTCTGGGAACTGGACTACTCTCACCATGTTAACATAAGAATCATGAGAGTAATACTATGAAATTATTACTGCTAAAACAAGTACAGACGAACATTTATCAACAATTACACATAAGTGGAGGAAACGAGGAAAATTTATGAAAATAGTTGAATGTGACATGGCCTAATTCAAACTCTTCCAAGTGTGAAACAATGTGCTAATATGTTTAAAAAAGTATAGTAATATAAACTCAGCGAGCTATTCAATTAGCTACATCGTCTTCCCCAGGCTACCAAAAAAGACTTAAAAAATAGTAAATGGATTTTTTGCAACGCATATTATCTTTAAATTACTAAAGGAAAATGTTTGAATCATGCGTTTTTGTCTCACTCCAGAAAGGACCAAATCTTTTGGAAATGATTAGTATTGATATATACTTTCATAGAACTAATCCTAAATAAGCCAGAGGTTATAGGAAAAATTTATAGTTTCACGGGAAAACATCAATTCTTATACAATATATTTTCTTGATTACTATAATCTACTGTACATTGTTTGAGTTAACATATATTTTTAATAAAATGGACCTTAATATGTCCAATGACACGGGGAAAACTTACAATTACACGCTAGAAATATAATTTGTATGTAACACGGTTTACACTTTGAATAACATATTCCAAAGTACACAGGACACAGGAAGCACAGTAAAACAAATGCATTGTCCATGTTTTTCTCGAAACGTATTTTGAAACTAATTTCATTAATTTATTAAGCTAAGGAGCCGCCATCTTGGTTCAGTTGTCACTTTCTGGATTGAAGTTTGTTATAAAAAATTATAGTTTTTTGTTGATAGTTCGGGGGATTTTTGACAAGTTTTCTTGGTTTTTTATTGTTTTCTGTTGGTGCGTATTTTTACATTACTTATGTATTTTTTGTAATTTCTACATAGAGAAAAGCCAACATCCATAACCTAAAATTTTTTAAACATTTTTATTTAGTAAAGTTAGAGATGGGTAATTTTTACATAGACAAAAGCCAGCATCCATACCTTAAAAATGTTTAAAACATTTTTACTTAGTAAAGGTAGTGATGGGATAAAGTGAAACATGTTTCACCGTACCCCTAAGGTAATCATTAACATTTTTAAATGCTTTTATTAGCTTCACCTGTAACTGTACAATGGCGTAAACAAATCTTGGAATTTAATTTTCACCCAATTCCAAATGTCATTTATATTTGGAATTTTGTAAAGGTGCATAAATCCGATAACATTGCAATACATTTTGACAATAGATTTTGAATATCTGCTAAATCTGATATGGAAACTATACATGATGGAAAATTGGTGTTCAAACAAAGGGGTTCAGAAATTGTGCTATTTTTGAAATTCGTTTTCGTTTAAGGGTTTTATTAGTTTTTTTTTAATTATTAATTGTTTTAAAAAAAAAGGCAGGCGAAATACAAAGAGAAAAATGAGTATCGATTTACATGCGGAAGACGATATGAAAGATGCAGTACCTTTAGTTAAAAAAGGCAAAAATTTAAGGGAGGCGACAAAGTTAAATATTGTAACTTCTGCACACTTCAAGAAAAAAGAAGAATCTTGTATAGAATGTGGTATACACCCAATTATAAAGTGCAGCAAGTATTTTCAGATTCTCACGAAGCGGCCCTAAAAGAGTATTCGATGTGTAAAATATCTTATTGGCTTGATACCATCGAGACAAAAAAGTTGGCATATAAAATGTCGTCACATCGTAACCTTGATATACGTCAATCGTGAAAAGACCATAAAATGGTGGAAATAGATTAGCTACTTGGTGTTCGACAAATAAATTTAGATTCCTCCTTAGGGAAGCCTGAACCACGTAGCATTTTTCGTGCAACATCTTTCAACATGCATTATGTCTACATGTTTTTTAACAATTTGAAGGTAGTTATGAAGAGGAAATCTGGATTGGCCAATGGTGCTCTTAATGAAACTGGTACAATAACTGTATAAAGGTTCAAATTATCGCAACAAAAGGTTAGAAGCAATTAAACAAAATAACTGGGGGCAAAATGGAGACCCTCATGACCACTTGTTATATTGTCTCAGCCACGGTATCAGCCGTACCACCAGCTTATGACCACTTGTTATATTGTCACGGCCACGGGATCAGCCTTACCACCAGCTTATGACCACTTGTTATATTGTCTCAGTCACGGGATCAGCCTTACCACCTACCACAGAATTTCCTCGAAAAGACTACAAATATTTCATGATTAACAAAGTTCCTTCCGGGACTGTGGAACTCGCTCCCCCAACAAATTGGATGAATACACAATGGATTGCAGAGATTATGAAACGCTTTATCAATATTACTGGTTTCCCAAAATCAAACCAAGGTCTGTTAATTATTTATTATAATATATTATTAAATATTGCTAAACATAATGGCGCAACAATCCTTGCTATTCCGCCACGTACAATCTTGGATTTCGACCGTATTACGGCCCTACGTAAGTAAGCTTCGCTGCAAAACTTGGGACGATTCGAACCCCAAGTTTTGCAACCCTTTGATGCAAAACTTGGGGTTCAAATCACAATTTAAACTATTGCAGAACTATTGAGAAAAGCTTTCAAAAAATTATGCCATCCGTCAATATTAAATCGGTTTTTACTAATACTCAGATTTTTCCCTTCGATCATGACGCTTCAATAGATGATGATATTATACCAGTGGGTGACCAATCGTCCTGATCCATCAACGTGAACTGCCAGACCAACATCTTGTTGTTCCAAGGAACTCTTCACCTCTAACTCTTATTATAGAATAATACTGTTTTTTTTATTCCAATGAAGATACTGATATTATATCAGTATCTTCATTGGAATAAAGGAAGTCGGAATCTTCTGCTGACGAAGATGACATTCCTTTGACTTTGTCGTAGTGAGGGTCCCCGGAAAACAAATATTTTATTGGCAAGCTGTCAATGGCCTAAATAAATATTATATTTTAATATTAATGGATATTATGATTCTGAAAGTAATTAATATTATATAAGTAATTTAAGGAAAATTTACACAATAGAAGAATTTTATTTTCCGTTAGAATCAGATATGGCAATCGTTTTCAAAAGCGATATCAAAATTGTGCTGAAATATACTATATTTTTCACAAAATATGTTGTAATTATTTAATTTCTATAAATTTTTTTTATTAGATGCTATAAATATTGATTTTTGAAATTTTACCTTGTTATGTTACACTATATTCTATTGTGTTTTGCTGTTTTATTGTATCCTAGACCTGGGGCACAGTGCAGCAAATAATCTCAGAAAAATACCAATCTCTTTATTTTTTGTAAATGTACCTTGACATTGATATTCTGGTTTATTTAAGAAAAATATCCTTTCAAATTGATATACATCGTTTAAACAAGAATAAATATTTTCTTTTTGTAGCTCAAAAATGCTTTTTTGTTTGACTGTACCCCAACTTATTTTAATATGTCGGAGGCTACGGAGAAAATTTACAGTCAGATGGGAAACAAATTTCATTTTAATATAATTTGGTTTCTTGAATACAAAATCTATTGGGCATAATTTGAATTGATATGTATTTTTATGGAAATGATCGCCAACAAAAATCTTTAGCCTTACGCCCTCTGTTGGTGTCTGCCTGATGTTCTGCGTTCCCCTACTATACAGCACGCCACTCAAATGGTTTCGGCTGCACTCAGAGGAACCACTGTCGATCTTCGAACTATGGTGCCTGCTGATTGTCCATTGCCAGCAACGACAAGTGTGATTAGACTAATGTGCGTCGCTGTCGCGATCGCAGTACTGTACTACTAGGAATCACCACGATTACACACGGACTTACCATGATATCTAAAATGAATCATGTTCCGCTTCCTCCAGATACCACAGTTGAAGCGATTCTTCAGTATAAAGCCTGACAGCCGATAAGTTAAATACTAAAGACAGCTTGCTTCAAGTTCACAGTACCCGAGTCCTCGTAAGAGATGTTATTTAAACCAAATATGTGGCTCAAACATACTTCTACAAAAACAAAGGATTTAAAGTCAAGCGAGTACTCAGTAGACATCATTATGGAGCCAAACTCTACATGTTTTTTTTTTAAATCAGATAATTGTCAAAAATAAAATTGTTTACAGAGCGTGTGCTATAATTTCTTAGAACTATGGCTCATTCATTTAATTAGAGATATAGAATTACCGCTGTGGTAGCCACCGACAAGGATGCGGCTACTGCGCGAATGGTTCATAGCAACTGACGCTCTGAATCTTAATTTCTGTAGCTCACCTTTAGTATTGTGCTATCAGCTATTTTATGTATATTGAGCCCAGTGCTTGTGAATTGCGTTATACATTCTTTTATAGCGGAATGAAAACGTTGATAAATAGAAAGAGTTTCTTTGGCATAAATCTGCTCGGTTTCCTATAAAATTTCTTTGTATTGATTTTATTAAGGATGAATTAATTTTTTTTTGTACTTGGAAGTGATGTAATAAATATAGATTTTTTTACACATTTGCGAATACGAATATTCGTCACCGGTATTCGCGAATATGAATGCGAATACCACCTTTTTAAATCTGGAATCGATTAACTGTGACAACACTAGTATTCCCAGGGAAGAAAATGTTCAGTGTAACTAGTCTTTTTTAAGCTACATTTGGACTACGACACTTTGGTGTATATACTCAGTATTTCTGTGTAAACACAACATCGAGTGTCTGTGTGTGAACACCTCTGTCTGCGCTTGTGACATTTATTGCGACACTTTATTTACGCCCATATGCAACATACACGGTCAAGACTGTCAGTCGGACTTACTGAGAGTTAAAACGTATTCTGTTTCTCATTATATATTAGTCGAGTCGGAACAAGAGTCTACTTTAACCGACTGTACCATATAGCACGGTCCAATTGCTAAACTATTCATACAAAATACGTTTTTAACTGTCAGTAAATCTGACTGAGAGTCCTGACCGTGTGTGATGCATACAGGGGTTAGTATCGTGACACTGAAACCGCCTTATATGTGAACGGTCAGACATTTGTGTCGTAATTAGTGTCGTAGTCTATACGGGTCTTTACACATCTCAGCGATACAGGCAACAATTTATTCCGATGCTCCAATTTGTTTATTAATTGATAAACATTTTATTTTTCTTTTAATTAATATAAGAAGCAATGTTTTAAAAAATGCATTTGTGTTTAAATATTGTTTAAACATTTTATTTTTCTTTTAATTAATGAAAGGAGTAATATTTTAAAAAATCTGTTATTATTTTCACTAGAAGAAAAAATGCATTTGTGTTATCGGAAGTAATTGACAATTTTAAATGTTTAGTTAATGCTTTAATTTGTTGTAGTGTAGTTTGTAGGAGTTTTCTTTTTTTTTAAAGTAGTATGAGTAAAGGTATTAAAACTAAAATTATTTTTTTTGTATTATTTTTGATAAAAATTTTATTTATATTTTAATTATAAAACGAAGTAATATTTTAAAACAGCTGTTACTTATTTTATTGGAAGAAAAATTCCATTTTTGTTTAAATTACTGTTTAGTTTTATCGTGAAAAATTGATAATTTAATATATTTGATTAATGCACTAATTCATGTAGTAGTAAATAATTTCTTCCATTTTTTTCGTTTCAAAGCAGTATGGGTAAATATATTACAGAAGAAAATGAAATTTTTGTAAACATAAGATACACTTTAGCAAATAGAAAGTTTGTATAATTTTATTAAAATACCATATCTTTGTGCAATAATTTTAGAAATTTAAGCTATTACGTTTTCTTCATATATTTTACTATTTTAATATATAAAATTTCAATCCATTAATTATTTTTGTGCAAAAAATTACGTCTGTCCATTGCTCCAAAGCGACGTGAATGACGAACAAATAAACAAACTTCTGCATTTACAATATTATTAATCAAGATTAGGGTTTCCATATGTAAAATTGCTTATTCTGAGCCATTTTTACTACATGGTCCAGACGTGAAATTTAAAGCAAGTTAAAAATAAAAACTTCACAATTAAATGAAACTACGTGATGTAGTGTTATTTCTACTATCTGTAAGTTCTTTACCACGACCTAGGTTTCGTTGATCAAAATATTCAGGTGAGCTATTAGCAAAAACGAATTAACGCCAAATAGATCCAACAAATAAAAACTTCACTAAAGTAACTTTACTTATTCATTTTTATTTAAACTCTACTATATAAATCAACATACTATAACTACTAGTAGTTTAAGAAAAATATTTAGTTTAACCTAACAAAAGGTTAATTTAAACTCAAGCAAACATTCAGTTCATTCATTCATTAATTCTACTACCAAATATAAAATAATCGTTTTAATAAAAGTTATTAGCTCATAAAATAACGATAATTTAACACAAAAACAATAGTTACGTTAATCACATCTAAAGAAATTATTAAAAATTAATACAAGTATTTAGCAAAAGAAATTTGTGAAGACATATTTCTCTTTCCTTAATTAACTTTATCTAACTGCAATTAAGGCTTAAGTTTCGTTGTTTGACAAGTGCAATATTTAATTGATTATATTCATGTTTTACTTTAATTATATTAATCAATTTATTGCCATCAGAATTACTTAATAGCGACTGTTGAATTCTAGAGCAAGACTCATCACAATTTATCCGAATTTGAAGCCATTGATCAAGCTAATATTCGTAAAACGACAATGCGGCCAAGACACATATATATAGGTCCGCGAAAAAGACCAATAAAGACACTTTTTAAGAATCACCACAATTTTTTAACATTTCCGAGAAAAACTTATTACATTTTTGGACACGGGACAACATCACACAAATTCTGGAACACTTCCAGAAATCCTGGACACCTGGACACCTGGTTTTCAAAGAAACCCAGTTGACTGGCAAATATGTGGCGAGCTATCAGCTAGGCCTGAAACTCATGAAGAGCAGAAGTCTCGGGCTAGTGTCGTACCCTATAATGTACGCCTTTCCATGTACTTCTGTGCCATTGACTTTAAGACTAAACTGTCAGCAGGTAGAAGTATCTAATGTACGCCGGCTCTAAGACTGAAGATATAAAATAGAGGTAATACCATACTATAAACCCCAAAATGCTGTTAGAAAGCATCCTTAGTTGCTCCTAGGTAGCGTGCCCATTTATAGCATACTTTTAGTGTTTGCTAGTAACGTTGCACAGCCTTGCATCTATTGCTATGAACATACTTCTTTGCAGTGTGTTTGTAACAAGCCGAGATAGACATGCTTTTATACTAGCAGCCAAAAAGCGCCCCGTACACGGAACGAATTAAATAGTATTTTAGATTCCTTCTTAATGATAACAAAACTAATTTTGAAACATAAATGTGAACGAAAAGTGGAAAAGTAAAACATAGTCAAAACTTGAGGTTAGACTTGCTTCGGAGCATGCTACCCTCTACCCTCGTCACATACAGCACGCTAATAAGTACGAAAAAAGTAGACCGTCGTGCAATTAAATAACATACTCTTTATTGATTAAATAACGTGCTCCTTATTGATTTTTTTTATGATTATAAAAATAAATTTGTTTTCAAGTAAGTGCGCTTCGTATTATTATTTCAAATTACCGTATCTTCTTTTCTCATAGACCGATTACGATGACAGAACATAATATATTGTTGCAACTACAGAATCCACTAGCAAAAAGCTCATCAAAATCCTTTTCGAAGTTTCTGGGTGATGCGCGGACAAATAAAGACGCTCACAGACAAATATTTCAAAAACAATATTTTTATTATGGCATCCTAAATATTTTCACTTAAATATCATTAATGGGAAAAAATCCCAATTCTAAAAATTTTTTATATATGTGTATATTCCGCTTAAGCGTCCGCAATTCTAATTCATCCCTGCTCAGACTAATTACAAAAATACTCTCATACGATTTAAAATAGTACAAAAACGTACAATTTTGAATAAATTAAAAAAACATCGCATTAAAATTCCGATTCTAATCAGACAATAACTTCGAAATGCGGGCGGAACACTTGAATCAACACATAAAATATTTCTTCCTACATTTCTGTTCCTCAACACTTTTATTTCGATCAATTTTAGCAATATGGACTTGAAAATACTTTGTAGAGGTTAAGTACAACTAATTATAAGTAAACGTTATTAAATATGTATACGTTTTTTTTTAATGAACAGCCAGTACTGTACAAGTGTAAACAAGAATTGTATAATTTGTGAAGTTTTAGAATTTCATCGATATTTCAACTACAATAAATAGAATTCGTTAAAAATACTGGCCACTTTACCACCGTAAGGAGTGGCTATGTAATAGATAAGTAAATTGTTTGACAGTTGTTAGACGTTGTTTCTCTTGTATGTTAGTTAACGAATTGTTAACTGTTCGTCTAATTAGTTGTTTAGTTAATTAATGTTTAATTATTGAAAAGAATGTGGGCTAGTTCATACACATTTAGGCACTTACAACATTTAAGGGTGCATAATATTTCTATTAAACCGTTTAAAAATATTCATATTTCACAATGTTGCTTACTATATATTTCCCAGGCGTAAAGACACGGTGCCTATTTAACTCCTAAACACTACCATGGGTATTGGAGCACATTAAAGGGTACATAATATTTCTATTAAACTATTTACAAATATTCATATTTCTCAATATCGCTTACTATATCTTTCCCATGCGTAAAGACACGGTGCCTATTTAACTCTTAAACACTACCATGGGTACTGGAGTACCCCGCTTTTTAAATTCTAATATTTCGAAAACTATTGCCACCACACCAATGCCGCTCATTCTAATCCCTAATGAATAGTTCCCACGTAATTCCGTTAGTCGTACGCTGATGTCGCGCAAGTACAGTCGTTTGTGCAACTGTTCCGGGGTATTGTATACCCCGCGATAATAGTACTCAAAGGTTTTGTACATTTGAATGTGATTGAAACTTTGTTGTTTATTGGTAAGTTTTATTAGTATTGTACATGAAATACTACTTAATTTAATGTGTAAGACTTGTATATACTAATTATAAATAATAAAATGTATTTTTAATATATTTCCTGTTAGAAATCTCTTCAAGTTTATTTTTTCAATTGCAGTTATACGATTTTTCTGGTAGTCATGGCCAGATAGAGATCAAATCGACTTCTCAGAGGTGATGATGATATTGCCGCTATTCTGGTACGAGATTCAGACGATGAGGAACTGCATACTGGAGATACTTCCAATGAAGAAACTGACGGTATCATTCAGGATTTTCGTCCTTTAGAAGAACCCAATTTTAGTTCTCGTAACCACGATTCCACTTTTGTAGTCCATGACAATGATCTTGCTGTCGACGAAGATGATGCTGAGTACGAATTGACACAAGGACCAGCATCAAGTAGTAGAATCTCAATAAAGGTAATAGATACGCCTTTGGTTATATGGTAAAGAAAAAAACAATAGACACAATTGGTCTGAAATACCATCTTCACGATGGAGAATTCCACGTTGTGACATATTATTTCACCCACCTGGAAGTAAAGGTCCGGCTCAAATGTGGCTAGTACTAGAGAGGTCTTCGCACTCTTCTTTACTGAAGAAATCATAAATAAAATAGTAATATATACTAATTCTGAAATACAAACGTAACGGACAAAATATAAACAGCCTGAACGTGAGAAGGTGGAAAATGATGATGGATTGTCTGAAACCGTTCGACCCTCATTTGCGCGCGCTACTACGGCATCTGAAATTCGAACACTAATAGGTATGTATTATCTGTTTGGAGTTTTAAATATAAATCATCTGTCTATTGAAGAAATATTTGACAAATCCTCTGGAGTTACATTGTTCAGAGCCACCATGCCCAGAGCAAGATTCGAGTATTTGACTTTTCGTCGTGAAACTGACCGTTTCGCTTCAATCAGAGACTTATATGACCACGTCATAACAGCCAATAAGGATACGTATACTCTATCAGATTGCGTGACAATTGATGAGCAACTAAGTAGTTTTTATGGTCGACGTCTGTTCAAGATATTTATCCCGTCAAAGCCTGACAAATATGTATTGAAAAACATTTTAGTCTGTGACGCAAAGACACGACATAGTCGTATGATAAATAATACCATGTATCTAGGAAAGGACAGTGCACCGCAGGGAATACCAGTATCCGATTATTATGTTATAGAATTGACAAAGCCTATACACGGTATGAACCGAAATTTAACATATGACAACTGGTATACGGCTATACCAACTGCCAAAATATTACTAGAAAAGGGAATTACTATGGTTGGAACTTGAAAAAAAATACGCGTGAGATACCACAACTAATGTTGGAAACTAAATATCGCGATAGAAACGCGTCTATGTTTTCCTTTGACATACTGCTGACTTTACTATCATATTGTCCTCAACAATCAGCGAAGAAGAAAATTGTGGAAATGTTGTCTACAATGCATGATAGTCCTGATAATGTTAATGAACTGCCCGAAATCATAGGGTTTTATAAAACAAAATGTAGTTTTAACATTTTCGACCAACTGAGCAATAAGTATTCTATATCAAGAAAAACAAGAAAGTGGCTTCTGTGTATATTCTATACACTTCTAAATACGGTGGGTGTCAATTCATAGATCTTTTACACTATATCTATGGTATCAGAGAAGAAATAAATCCAAAAGAGATCCCAATTTCTTAAAGAATTGGCAATGTCCCTTATTATAGAGAGATTAAAATGGCCAAGATTGCTCCGGGATATCCTAAAATTTGAGGTTAGCAATGCTGAACCAGTTCATCAAGATGTCAGACCCGGTCGCTGTTGCTTCTATCCCCGCATAAAAGACCGAAAATCCAAAACCACCTGCTCCTCTTGTCAGCGTCATATTTGTGCGGAACATCAGATAAAATATGTCAAATGTGAATATTTTGATTATTACTTTGTTGTTTTTTGTATTTTTGTTAATAAAATACTCGAGGGTACTCCAGGACCCCACGGTAATCTTAGTATATATGATATTGAGGGTAAAGTTCTAAACTAAAATGATATTAATGTGAGAAATAATGTAAATATATAAATATATTACCTAGTAGAGCCTACTCAGCTGTGATAATTTTCCTTTTAATTTCGTTATATTTACTACTATTGTGAATACTTTTCAGATATTCAAAATAAGGTTGAGCTGGTAGAAGGTTGGCACGTAACTCTAACGAAAATGATAAATTAAAACTTAATATATCCTAAACGGATCCCTGTATCAAAAAACTGTTCATGACGTACCCCAAAATGTTTGACAGACCTTGTGTAGGAAAAATAATCGCCCACACTTTAAATCCAAATTTTTAAAAGATGCCAAATTACATCTTTATGGTCCTAATAATCTGCGGAAAAAATTTCTTCTCTTCCATCTGTCCGTCTGCACGTCATATCGTTCGTTCATAAAGTGCGTTTTCGAAAAAAGATTCCTAAATCACTCATTACGAAGAGACAGATATTAACCTAGTTGGGTGAAAGCACTTGATGGTAGACATGGGACACTATTAGGGGACCTAGGAAGGTCTTTCCTTTAATATGATGGGAAATGTTACAGGTTCCTGGAGAGGACCTAAGATAACCTGGGTGGAAGATGGGAATAGTATACGTCACATCTATCTCTTCAGTTTAAGACCGATCGTTATAAAAAGACGCAGTTGAATTACGTTAATATACTAAAATTTAAAAAAAATGTCTATTTTTAATTACATCTAAATTAAGGATTATTCTCTCATCCAGTAAAGTATCATCAAAGAGGTTTCTAAAGACCTTTTACCAAGGTCATACTTTCCTCCTAAAGGACTTTTAAGACACCACACTTCCTCCGTAAAATATGGATCTCCAAAACTTTTTAACCACGTACGTCAGAAGTCTGATAAAAAAGTAGCGACAGGCAACTGTAAGTAATTATATCGATCACCTTGCATTGATACAGGCAATTTGTCTTAGAGCTGTGTAATATCTTTACTCGTGAAAAAAAATATTGATACAGAGCGAGTATTGACTATGCTAGCGGTTTTCCTATTGAATTCTCAATTACGCAAGCACGCACGGAGGCATGGGTGACGTCATTATCCGCAATAGTTTTGTTGTCACAGAGCCGCTAACGAGAGTAAAACAATGACGTTATATTAAATAAACCCATTATACTCTATACAATAAACTATCCACTACCAGATAATAAATATGGTGATATTTAATAAAATAAACAGAAGAATGAGACGTCAATTCAAACAGACATATATAAAAAAGAGATAGTTATAGTTATGAAAGTTTTGAAGTTTATATTATAGGTGAGACAGTACGATTTATGTATGAATGGGATAGAATTACTCTAAGGCAGATCGGATTAACCCAATCCCCATAAATCATGGTTTTGTCTTGTCACACTTGTACTATGTCAGCAAATAAATATTATGTACTGCTGTTATCTCATTCTTGTATTTTAGACAATTCTAAATATATCATAATAAATACAGTAAAAAAATAGAATTAAATATTATTTGGATATATTTACGATTGAAATATTGTTCCTGAGCTTTTGCTGATGATAGCCGTGTAATAAAAAAAATAATTTGTCGTAACGCGGGAAGTGATTTTAAACTACATTTTCATAAAATAACCCGGAAACAACTAACAACCACACACTATGAGCTGTGATATTGACTATTGATGAGCAGTTTAGAGAACTATTGACATATCTACAAAAAAAAATTAACGAGAGGTGTCGGGGACACCCGTTCGAACGAAGTTCCTTTCGCTATATATTGTGTATTAAATTTATATTATATACAGGAATAAAAACATCTTAGCATAATAAAACATGCGCTATATTATTTACTAAATATTAAAAGTTTATAAATAACGAAAAATTTTTGACAAATTCATTTATTTTCATTATTAATGTAGTATTTATTAAATACTTAAAAATAATAAATTACAATAAATTGTTAGCATATTTATTTATTTCCATTAATTAATTAAACATTATTTAGATTGTTTCAGTAAATTTAGCAATTCATTATATTCACTTAAAGTATTGAAATATTTAAATTTAAAATAAAATAATTAAAATAAGTAAGTTTTAATTTTTTATGTAATTAAATTTAATTTATTTTTGAAATAAAAATAATTAAGTATAAACTTAAAATTAACTTTAAATTTAATTTGATTGATTTAATAAAAAAATTTTAAATAATAAAATAAGAAAAAATTAATTGGTAGAATAATAAAATTTAATTTTAAAATTAATTTTAAATGTAATTCAATTTTGAAATAATTAAAATAAAAATATATTAATTTTAAAATACATAAATTTTAACTTTTCATTGAATTAAATTTAAAATTAATTTTAACTCAAATCTTATTATTCCAAAAATTTATTTTTTGTATTTCCTCAAACAATCTAAAAAAAGTCATTTAACAATGAAAATAAATGAATATGCCAACAATTTATTGTAATTTATTAATTTAAAATATTTACTAAATGATAAATTAATATTGAAAATAAATGAACTTGCCGATAATTCATTGTAATTTATCAATTTTAAGTATTCAATAATAAAGTAATCTAAATAAATTATTTCTAAAAGGTGTTTTTTGGTCGAGCGGCTCGATCTCTTTAACTACTGCACCAAAAAAAATTAAAAAAATATCCACTTAAAGCTTATGTTTTCTACTTTGGGCGAAAAATATAAAAAAATTCGAAAAAAATCTTTTTGTTAATAAAAAAATTAATTTTTATAACAATTGGCATGAGCGCCATCTGTGGGCGACACATCAAATATCTTAGCCAAATTGTATACTTGGAATACGCTAGATGGCGATATAGTGCGAAGACTTCGCACGGGTCAGCTAGTAATTTATAATTTGTAATCCAAATAAATACATACAGAATTGGAAACAGTCTGGCAGATGAATGGCTTACAATAGAAAGCCAGTAGAAAAAAAATACATTGACATTTGACATCAATATGGTCTGTGTTTCACTTGAGAGATCAAATCTCATTGCAAGATGATTTTTATTGGGTGTATTTATTGTTGTAAATATCAACATAAATTTAGTAGAAATTAAACTGTACGTGAATAAATATAGATAGACCATGAAAAATTTAATAAAACAAAAACATTAAAAAAATACACAGTAAGAAAATACGAATAATACTCGCAACTGATACTCGCACGAATATACACACATACACATACAACCATATATAATAGAAAGAGACAGAGAGGAAAAGATCGCCTGGAGGGGGCATAACGTTTTTTCCTTACGTGACAATCTACAAGTTCGCTCTACTGTAAGCTTCGTAAAAGAACTTCGTTCCAAAAATAAGATGATGAGATTATGTGTACAATTATTCTGATTGTTATTGAGCGGCAGTTGTGTCGAAGTGAGCGCGATTTGCGAATCTTTCCCCCGACTCCAAGCGTAAATGTAAATGGAGAAGAATATTCGAGACCGTCTGCCCACTGTAAGGAAGCCAAGGATACCGATCAAGTAATTCGTCTGAACGAAATCCGCGACTCGCAAAACCAATACAAAAGACTAAAAATATTAACACAAGATCAACACTATTAATGTAATACCTATACTATAAATGCAAAAACCAATACTATTAATACAAGACGAAGGTTATTAATATAAGGCTAAAAGTATTAATACAAGACCGAAACTATTAATGCAAGACCAATACTAATACAATACCGAGACTATTAATGTAGGACGTTGGTCTTTAATCACTATTAATGCAAAATCGAGGGTATTAATGTAAGACCGAAAGTATTAATACAAGACCGAAGCTATTAATGCAAGATCAATACTATTAAAGCAAAACGAAAACTATTAATGCAAGACCAAGACTATTCTTATAAGACCACGACAATTAAGGCAAGATGAATAGTATTAATGCAAAACCAAAATTATTAGTGCAGAACCAATACTATTAATGCAAAACCCAGACTATTAATGCAAAATGAATACTATTAAAATAAAATCAATACTATTAATATAAGATAACATTATCAATTCGATATCAAAATCAAGACCACACCGATCATAATTTTGCTCTTGCTCATCACTAATTTAAACGAAACTTAAATTGATCTTTACTCAATATTCATTCTTCGTCTAATATAAAATTGTATACTCATAATACTTTTAGGGAAAGAATTACATTCATACGTCGTCGCCTACACAGAATAATGCAGTTAAATTCTATTACTATTTTTATTATGTTTTGTTCATATATCATAAGATGTATGATTCAAACTCTGTTCTAGGGTGCATCACAAGGGGATACCTTATAACATGATAGATGCTACAATTACTAATATATAAATATGACTAAAATCTTGTATTAAAAGTTTTTGCTAAAAATAAAATGAATACTATCATGTAGTAATGTATTGTGTAATTGCTTAACTCCAATTAAAAATGGCGTGATTAAATGGTGTAAAAATGTTCTTTGATTTGAGTCTTAATCACAGAGAAATACTTTTTTTAACATATTACTTTTATTTTCTATATATAAAAATTTCATTATCATAAACATAATATCTATGAAAAAAATTTGATCACGTGTAACTCAATACACGTGACAAAAGTTAAATTTCTTTGGCTATCTTAACCTCAATGTACAATTGTACAATTGTACAAGTGTACAATTGTACACAGAAATAGTTCACAATCAGAGAACAAAATTGAAAAGAATATTTTAGAGTTCAAATTTAAATAAAAACATCTGTCTTCATTCCCATACGTCAGAAATTAAAAAAAAATTAGAAGCATGTGTTTGATTTTTGAAAAACAAGAAATGATTGGTCACCCTATCGCTTCGCTGCCGATAATCTGTTAACATTGGTGTTAACACGGTCGAAACTAGTGAATGTTAACAGATTCTGCCCGTGGGCGTGTGACTGAAATTTGAGTTACGCCTGAGTTTTCGTATAATGAAAAATTTGTAATAAAATTTTTAATGTTGTTATTATTAATCAATTGCGTTACAATGAGATCTTTATTTTACGCAAGCTTCAATACATGATTGGAATTTTATATTTTTACTTCGTGAAATAAGTGTTCTTTGAGAAATAAGATTCCAATTTTTCCTTCATACTTCATACTCAAACCAGTACATAATGAATATTTTCTTAATTTTTTATTGAAATCGGTAATTTCATTAAGTCGTACTTAAAAAATTGGAACCAACTTATTTACAATAATTGGAAATTTACGTACCTAATCACATTTTTGTGCCCTTATACTTAATGATATTTTAATAACTCTTCAAAGTGATCCATCTCGCTAACATTTACATATTATTTTCAATAAATTCATTGTCAATCTATATCACATTTTATTTCACAATTTTGAAATTTTAATAACATTATCAATTTTTCCTTCCCACATATTTGCATTGGATTTTAGTTGAGAGTAACTGTTTCTAATTGCAGGAGAGTTAGTGTAAGCCCAAAAATGATTACTGTATTTTTGCTTATTTCGCATCCACAACGCCTGTAGATCACGCAGCGACACACACGTACGAAATTTGGCCAAATGTCGTACTGAGTGTACGCCACGGGATCATTCAATAGAGGGGAATGAGACAGATGCGTGGCGACGGTACCTTTGTTTTCACATGCCACGCGCCACATTTTTTGTTTTCAATCGGCGAGGAACCAAATTTGTTTATAATTATTGATTTCTTTTCGTTACCATGGGGCAATTGAAAAAGTTGTAAAAAAATTGTAAGAAAAATTCTTATTTTTTTCCCTTATATGATTTAGTTGCCGATTTGTAATGGCTCCTTAAAATTTGGTCACTGACCAAAATGTAACCTTATATAGTAAAATATTCTAAAAGACTTATAGTATTTATAGGATTTAAAGATAGTATTTAAAAGATGCAGATGAGATTAGAATCTTCATTTAAATTTACATAGACAATTATAAATTTTTAAAAAATAGCCGCGATGCCAGTACCAGAACACGGCTAAATACGGCTGAAGGAAATCGGGATGTATTGCCCTTATTGTAAAATATATTTACGATATCTATACATGCTGGTTCATTGCAGATTTATAATTAAATTAAGTACATATACTGTCAGTCTTGAACGAAGTACACGCAAAATTAAGAATGAATCAATCACAAATAGATAAATAAATCGATAACATTTTGACAGTTCACTTCTGACACACAATTAATCGTTGCATAAAAATGTATAAAAACATTGCAGGAAATTCAAACTTGAAATTTTGCTCTCATCGCGTCCAAAGAAATTTCACTTCAAAAATCTTAGAAAAAACACTGATTTAATCAATTTTTTCTATACAAAATAACACTCGTATCGCACACTGTTCGAGGCCGAATAAGATATTCAATGTATCGCATCGTATATCGCCATGAAAATGGTGCACAGCGTTTATTGAAATAGTGGTCATTGAGAACAGAATAAAATGTTTCTATTATAATAGCCTTATTTTGTTCACACGAACATATAACACAGACGTGTGACTCCCGAATACATGTATTCACGTTATTAAGATTTTTATTTGCAAAATTTAAAAAATGTACCTACCATTGAATCTATAATATAATAAAAATTGTAACAGAGTAAATTCTGTACGTGGAAAATGTATTAAAAAGAATTTATCATATAGAACGATAATAGAAAAGAGGGCCTGTTTTTAGAGGTTTTGTCTGTCTGTGTGTATGTTAATTTGTTCTTCAATCACGCCAAATCTACTACACGGATTTTGATTGAATTCGATATAGTAATAGTTTATTCCCTCTAGCAACATATCGAACACTTTTTTTTACAAAAAAAATCGGGACTTGGTTAATATTACGATGTCGATGCTGTCAATGCCATCTATTAGCATTTTAGCACACTTTATTTTATATGGTACTACTTCGATATGGTACTGCTAAAGCCATCTATTAGCATTTGTAGTGAACTTTATGCTCATAACGTTCCGAGAGAAAAAAATGAAGACACAACAAACTCCTAATAACTTGTCTTATGCTGAATTCCAGGGTCGTGTCGGTATGGCTAGTGTATAATATGAATAAACAATACAATTGAATAAAAACAAACTTTGATACAGAAAAATAAAATAATTGCCACTAAACTGATTTAAATTTTATTAATTGTTTAATTATATATATATATACATATATATATATATATATATATATATATATATATATATATATATATATATATATATATACACGTCGATGTTCTACTAAAAATTTTAAATTGAGATTAAAGTATTCACCATAATTACTTTATTTTCGTCAAAACTGTTTCTCAAATCTATCGATTATACATAAAAACTCGTTATATGTATTATGTAGCAAAAATTGTCAAATTTCTGGTTTAGAAAATAATTTGTCGTAATAAGGAATCGAATATAATCGTAATGAATTGTTGGCACGAATATTACGTTGTACAATGTAACCGAATATAACGATAAAGTAGATTTACGATAACTACGTATAACATTTTACTTTGTATTGTGCATAGCCGTTTCACCACACTTTCTATATCAGTATAGAAAGTGTGCTGAAGCAGCTCAAACAGTTGATACAATTCAGAAAATAAAAAAATAGGTTTTATGCAGAAAATAGGAAGGTAAATTCTATGATATATATTAAAAAAAAAGAAGAAAAAAAAAACATATATATATATATATATATATATATATATATATATATATATATATATATATATATATATATATATATATATATATATATATATATATATATATATGTATGTGCATTGGTGAATCTTATCGTGTTGCACAAATAAAGGTTTTAAATCATTTTAGAAGTAAAAAATATCTTAATCGATCACTTTTCGGTATGGGACACCAAAAATGATTGGCCCAAAAAAGGGTTCTTTCTTGAAATTCTTTTCATAACTAATTGAATTAATTGAGATTCGGAATAAAAATATTTTATTAAGGACACACTGAACTTATTTTATGTCACACAAAAATTGTGGTTCAATGGTATGATCACTATCTAGAAAATGTGGTTTTCTTTAAAAAATGTTTCCATAAAAGTTAAAAACTTGTTTCCTTTTTTGGATTTTTATATCTATTAAAAGGAATGGAAAAACACAAATTTTGAAAATGAAAAATAGACATACTCAACCAATACGATTACAGGAATTTCCCTAATTTTTACATTCAGCTTCATAATATAAATTGATGCATTTTTCACACAGATTTTCAAAGAAAATAGCTTTTCTGTTACATCTTAATAGGTTTTTAACCCCTCGAACTTTTTAAGTTAGTGACTAATTTCATTTTTTATTTTTTCTGACATCAGTTTAATCATATGTCTTACGTATACACAAACTTAAAGCTTTAAATATTATTATATGTCAAAGTCTTTGAGATCCTGTAAAAAACCTAGTTGCACAGTACCCATGGATAGGAAGCTTCGCACTGAGAGTCTGAAATATCAAGTCTCCATTTTAATACGTTGCATGTCGTCAGCGTGACGCACATGTCACATAACCATACGATAGTTCGTTTAACTATAAGTTTATTATGACGAGGAAGTTGTATAAGGGCCACCGCACACTGCACACTTCACAGTCTGTCAAGAATTTGACCGTTATCGGATTGTAACGTGAATTTTTCACCGGCTAAATGATATTAAAGTAGTATTCACTTAAGACACGTGAAAATTTAGCAACAGGATGGGCAAAACTAATTTAAATTTAATAAAAAAAAGTTTTTAGTAAAATTATTGTATTCTGTAATATTATTAAAATAATACAAATATGCTGGTTATAAATATACATATTGCCAAGTAACGCTCTCCTGTTGCGATACAAAATAATCAGCAAAATATTTACAAAAGTGCTACCATTTGTGAACAGTATTGGAATATCGAATCTTTTTATTACAAAATCTATATTTAAAAAAAATTAAATGCTTTGTAAATTATTCTACACGCGCTGAATTCAAAGACCCTGCTGAAAGATTACTCAACCGACTTTTATTGCTAATGATTTAATCGTTAGGCTAGGTGCCCACCTAGCCTTGCCTACGCCTAGCCTTTTGCGAGTACACTTCTATTTTTATCAATAGCAACAACTAATAATAAACATTCTAAGCCATATAAAGAATTCACTATAATGAAGTGATAATAAAAAAATATTATCATGACGAAGTGAAAATAAAACTTAGAAGACGTGGCTACTGACCTCACATTATCGTTTCCGTGTGTTTGATTGATGCGGTCTCGTAAAAACACCTAAAATTATCTATCGTAATGCGATCAACTTTTATCGTGGCGCGATAATAACCCTGTGTATAATATCGCATAACATTATAAAGAGAGTTAACATAACCATTAACCGTATCGCCGGCCGCATCGCATATCGCAGCTGTGTGACGGAGCCTTTAGGAAAATATATACGCTGGTCGCTACGTGTGACAGTCTATTGAAAACTTATAGTGAGGGAAGGGCCATAAAATGTTTATCGATTTCGATGTTACGGCTCGATAAAGACTCCGTCTTTAAAATCGAGTTAAAGTTAATTCAAAAATAATTTCATGTTGAGAATGACCTTGTGATGAAAAAACCATCGATTTGAATATTCGGATAATATTAATCTGTTAGTTCTAAATTTTGAATGATTAAATTGTTGGACCGCCGCCTTTATCAAATAATTACAATTAATAATTTCTTGTCAAAATGCAAAGAAGCGAGTTCAACAGCCCTTTGTTTATATTATTACCTTGTCTTTATTACATATATTATGTATTAGCCTATTTATTTTCTTAATTTATCTTTTGTATCGTCAATCATTATTTATGAATAACAATGATGTTGCCAATCATCGTTTCTATCGACAAACGAAAGAGTAATAATAAGTTTAATTTAGTCAACGAACGTAAAAGAGACAGCGCGTAAAATATCCAATCTTTATATCTTTCTGCTAATATTTACAAATCTAGAAAGAAGATAGGCATGAAAGTTGTCGATTTTTACTCTTATTTTTGAAGAGAGATACAAAATTAGCTCTTCTATTTAGATTGACGCTAATTATGTAAATTGGTCAGTAAGTCTCTAAGTCTAAGAACTCTTGCAAGTAAATGAACAGCGGCAGGTGAAAGAAAAGTTTATTGTGAATATCCATTTAATCAACACAGTCTCAGAATTTGACATAACTAGATTAATTAACGCTAAATTAAAAATAATCGATAGAACCAAAAACGTTTTTATTGCTTATTAAAATGAATAGGTAGAAATTAAAAAAAATAAAAATAATATGGAGCGAGGAAAAGGTGCGAGAAGATTCACACAAAAAGGAGATCGTGAATAATTCTGGGCACGAAAAATGGAAGTGTTTGTAGAAAATCGTTCACAAAAACCAAAAAATTCAAGAAATAATTGCAAATATCAACAGATTCCTATTCTGACAGTTAATCAAACGATGGAAAAAAAACAATCATCAAAATCAGTCGAGAATTGCGAACTGTAGCGTATTCCTTATACGTCCACAAATACGTACGTACAGACCACCGGCGGACGACGCAAAGCTAAATTTAGATCATAATAAATATTAAAAAAACTTAAAACTTGCATCAGTTTTAGACGAAGATCTTCGTTTTCCATAAAATTGAAAAGTTGATTATTTGTAAAATTATCTGAGTTATAATTACTATCGAAAAACTCGAAACTGACGCGTTAACCGAAAATAAAGTACGCACCCATGCGGTGTACAGTGAATAATTTAAATTTCGATCATATAAGAAATCGGTCTTCGACAAATTGACAAATAATCGGATGATGACGAAGTAAAGTAAGACAATTCGGTCACTATATATCCTAAAAAAAGAGAAAAAACGATTTGATTCGTTAAGCCAGTTGAAATGCACGCTTCAGTCCAAAATTGCGTGTTAAATTATAAAAAAAATTGAAAATTTAGCAGTATCCTTAAATCGTAAATAAAAATGTACCAATAGTGACGTGATAAAAAAATGTACACCGAAGAAACGGTACAGATATGTAAAGAAAACCAACCCTGTCCTAATATTATTACATAAATAGATGTGTCACACACTTTACATATTGGGGAGTGTCATATATTGTTTTTAACTAACAACCATCTATTAATAATCTACGTAATCAAAGCATTATTAAAACTAATGATCTTTACTTTCTCCTTTCAAAAACATTAATAAAAATGTCTAGTGAAAAGACCAAGAAAGATAAAAAGATCCGATTTCTCTTCAAATTAAACGTTGATGATCAAATAGACCTATTGTCGTTCTCTATAATCTTTCACTTTCTTCATCATAGTTTCCTTTTAACCTGATATTTCTAGCAAAACTAAAAGCAGCTATCAGACTTTTTTATTATAACATTATAAACTTGAGTACTCGGTTAATCGGATGCAAATGAATTTTAATCCCATCTTTTAAGTGCAATTCAATTTTTTACAATTTACAATAGTTTTCGTAAAATATGTACGAAGTAATATGCTCAAAAGGTCACCCATTTGCAATGATAAAAAAAGGTGTAATATATAATTGACTCAATTGTTTGTGTCATAACTATTAGCCTAAAAAGATTATTTAGTCCAAAATGTGTGTAAAAAGACCAAAAATAATCACTAATGATCTTTCTTTTGTTTGTTCTTTTTACATAGGTTATTTTTTTATTTTAATTGGTCTTTTTACACTGGATATTTTTATTAATATTTTTGAAAGAAGAGAGTAAATGAACATAATGTTGCAATGTTTTCATAATTTATATTTTCCAAAAAAAATTATAATTTGTAATTTATATATTTGAGTTTGTTAAATCAATACCTTTCAACTGATACATTAATTATATAAAAAAACTTTTTGGTGCCCCAAAAAAACATCAAAAAATCCTGATTTTAAATTTATTTCAAATACGACCGGCCTTTCAAAGTTTCAATTTCTATTTCAAATATTTTAATAGATCGTTTATTTATTTAGTTCTCTTCGTGTTTCGATAATAAAAACTAAATATTGAAAATATTTGGCGTTAATTTTGTAGAAATTCATTATTCACAATTAAATGAAACTACGTGATGTAATATTATTTCTACTTTATGTTAGTTCTTTACCACGACCTAGGTTTCGTTGTATTACAATATCTTCAGGTTAATCTTTTCTAATAGTCCACCTGAAGATGTTGTAATACAATGAAACCTAGGTCGTGGTAAAGAACTTAAAGAAAGTAGAAATAATACTACATCACGTAGTTTCATTTAATTGTGAAAAACTAAATTGCAAAATACTTTTAAAAAAATAACAGTTTGTGCTTGGTGGAAGTACATGGAGACAGTCTACACAATAATTTAACATCGCTTCAATCAACGTAATTAAAAAATTATTTGTAATAAATTAAGTTACACATGCAGAGAAAATAGACGCACTTTTACATAAACCCCATTGTTTTACATAAACCCCATTGCATAACATTGTAATAATCACATTTTCGAGTTTATTAACTTAAATATTAGCACTGCAATAAGATTATACTATGAATTCATTAATTGTTTTTTTAATATTACTGTTTTAAGTTCGTTTTTTCGCAATATTTAAAAAAATCGGTGTTGCCATTTAAGATGTTTTGCGCGCTATATTTCCATAAACATACACTGTTCTTTATTTTGCTAAACGCTGTTATCGATAAATCATTACGGAATTGCTTCTTAGTTTCATCGTTCAATATAATAGGTTCTCACTTGAAAAGTCGATAATATAGAAAAAATCGATAACATCATAATTTGGACATCACTACGTAACATTACTTAGTATGTCCCGGCAATACAGCACACACGGTATAAACATACGTATGTATTTATTAGTGTTTAAACTATTCAGTCAGTATTCCTTTGACCCTCGCAAATACTAAACGTGCCATTTGCCTTACCTTGACCTACTCTGTAATTAATCTAAATAAAAATCTAGGAACAAAATGATGAATAGTTTGCTGACATTTTTTTTCTGGTTTATTTTTGTTTCCGTTTTGTTCGTGTATATGCCGGGGATACCACCTGACGCGAAGTTCTCCTCCATAAAGTGAGTAGCTCTTATTTATTTAGCTTTGCTAATATAAAAGCAATAAACTTTATTTTTGTTTTTTAGACGAGTACGCTTTATCAAAAGGTGATATTTCACTTTTTTCTTAATTTGATTGAAAAAAAAACTTATACTAAATCTTGTTTTGGATAGTTACAAAGGTCACTCGTCATTTATTTTAGATAAATAAATCGAAAAAAAAATCCGATAGGAATTGCATTTTTGCAACCGAGCGTTTGTTATAATTCTGGCACATTTTCTTTTGTCTCTAAACTTTTAAAAAACAATTCCAAAAGTAAATTGCTAAATCTTATAAATAAAAAAACAACAAAATATTTCTATCTTTTGTTGTGAAAGAAGTGAAAAAACACGTGAAAGGCGTTTGAAATTTAATATTTGTCAAATTTTTTTCAGCGGTTAAATCGTTTTTTTTTTATTTATTTTTCTAAGAAATTAAACTATGAGCGGTCTTTATAAATATCCGAAACTTTATTTACTGCAAGTTTGATTTTTGTTAAAAAGAAAGAAAAAGTGGGAAAATGTATTAAATACTCGCTAATTTTTGCATATATTAAAATGAAATTTGATGTCCAGATGACGCAAAATGGTATACGCACAGTAGTAAAATTTAAAAAAAATATTTTTAACACACCTCCCATACAATAAAAGGGATGATAATTTAAAAAAAATGTTACTTACCACATCAAGTGAGATAGTCTTAGATAGGTCTTATAAAAAACTATAAAGTTTGTTTAAGAACAAAAAGTTTTTACTTGAGTTTCGCAATAGTTCTTTTCAAAGACAACATAATTCTAAAAAATCGTTTGAAACAAACCGAAAAAATACTAAAATACCGCTTTTAGTAAATACTTTGGACGACATTACAACGAATATTGTAGGGTTTACACTATCCCATATTTTTTTTTAAAAACCGTTTCATACAACTACGAAATTTTGTCAAAATGAAAAGTTAGTATCTTTCCATATGGATGTTTTTAAAACTGCCTTATTCTATAACGTCTAACACTTATTTTTTAAATCTGAGGCTATCACGAATGTGCCAAGCGCGCTATTACTCAATTTTTTTCTCGTAATTTTAAAAAAATAAAATAAAAGAGAAAAATTCTGCTTTTTTTATTTTTACTTTCTTGTTTGTGGTAAAAAACTCGAACTAAACCGATACCGGTTCTATTTTTAAAATATTTAGGAGTTGATATGAAATCTGTCAAATAGGTGTGCAAAATCAAAGACGTAAACAGCCACAAAAAAGACTATTATGGTATAAAGATAAACAAATCGGATTAAGGAAAATTCGATGAACATGTATTAAAGTATAGTACCTTTATTTAACGATTTAATGTACTTCTATATATGCTAAATGTATTACTGCGAGAGGGGATACACTTGTACAAAAAGGTTACTTATATAAATGTTCACCATGTAGTTCACACGAACTCACTGTTGTATTATCCGTTGTCTGAGCCCGTGGCTTCGACTGCATTGTTGTTAAAATTAATAGCATCGAATAATTAGAAGCAACTGTACTACTTACAAACATTTTGAGTTATAAGTGAACATAAGGAAAATTGTTGCATTTCATAAAATGCGAAAATGTTAATGTAAAATTAAGAAGGCAAACTCACATCTAAACAATTTTTTTAACTTGTATATCATAAGGAGTATCATTTAAAAGTATTTTATTCAGCAAGAGATTCTGAAAAATATGTAAAAATAGGACGTCTCCCTCGATCTTAATTCTGAAACTACTTAACTTGTAATATCTGACTAGAAGATTACATAATAACTGCAGTAGTTATTCTGCAACTTATAATGTTCAGGATTCGTACGTTACGTACCTCAAAAGGAAAAAAAAAACTCTTATAGGGTCAGTTCGTTGTCCGTCTATCGGTCTGTCAAGACCCATTTTCTCAGGAACGGATGCAGGTATCAAGTTGAAATTAATAGCAAATACTTAGGTTTATAAACCCTTGGAGCTGTGAAAAAATCAAGCTTCTAAGGCAACGCAATCAAGAAGAACCCTAAAAATATGGCTATTTATGCCACATATTTTGATACTTATAAATAAATCAAAACCTATAGGATACTTCTCGTTGATCTAGAATCATGAAATTTGGCAAGAAACAAGGTCCCACAGCACAAGTAAAGCAAAAAATCCGAAAATCGTTAATTATATAGTAAGTTCACAGAAAAAAAAAATATTTTTAAACATGCGCCTGTGAAAGATATAGCAAGAAATATATTTTCGTACTAAAAAATTTAAATTTTACTAATAGTTTAATAGGAATATTATCTAACATTAAATGTTTATGAAGGCCTAAATATGTACGGAACCCTCGTAGTACGAGTTCCATTCGTAATTTACAGTTTTTTTTCAATTTGCACAATGTTTTTTACGCCTGAGAAGGATATAGTTGGCATTACATTTACGTGGCGAAAAAAAATATTTGTACGTAGTTCAATAAAAATACTGTGCATACTTAAATATTTACAAGTGTCTAAATATGTACGGAATCTTCATAATGAAATTTCTACTCATACTTGACTAGCTTTTTGATAAAAGATCCTAAAAATAAAAATAGCCATTCTTTTTTGCAATCCGGTAGTTGACTCATTCTAAATTTTGATATTTTTCGTACAATATTGTGAAATATAAGTTAAATAAAAACCAGTCTTGAAAAAAATTCAAAAATTGATCGAAAAATAAGCCAGTTATAGGCTTCTAAATTTGATGATACGGATAGAGTTGGGTATATCCCTGTCTCTTTTCCTCTTGTAGAATATAATGAGCAATATTAAAAATGACCTCACAACACAGTATTGCCGTCCTTGTCTAAAGATTAAATTTAAACTTTTATAACTTTAGGTGAATCTATGTAAGTTTTTAGGTAAATCTATGTAATTTAAGACCTTTGTAACCAGCCCTTTCAAACGATATCCCACACTACATACGAAATCGTTTTCGAGTACTAAATTTTCCTCATCCCAAATTTCCATGTAAATACTTTTGGATGTTGGCCATTAAGATATGTGAGGGTAATATGCTTTATAACTTTGCCATATTTCAAAGTTCCATATCAATCGATTTCTGAGACATGAATAATATTAAAAGTTTTCGTTTTTTTTTTCTTTTTAAATTACGAACCTAACAACTGAAATGTTATAGAATCAATTCGACATCAGTACACCAGTCTGTAACAACACGTAGAGACGATGTAAGAAATTGAAATCCATAGTTTTACGTAAAGAGCTAACTAGAGACATGAGACCTAATACTTAAGTATTGCTAAAAAAATGAAGGTAATAAAAATGTGCCCTACATAAATAAATATTATTTACTGGTGACTAACAAACACACAAACAGTATTGTTTATCCTGATATTTTAAAATAACAAATTCACCGTTCTGACTAAGAACTCCTTATTAAAACATTTAATTTATCTACACGCTAGCTGTCCCGTCCCGGCTTTGCTTCGGGTGAAAGAGACTAACTTTATTTTGTTATAATCGATTTTTAATTTTCTTTAATAACTATCAATCCGCCACGGCTTCGCACGGGTATCCAAGGATTTGAAAGACACGGGGCACGTGATTGCGTGGAAGCCACACGTATAATTTTACTTCTTGAAAACATGGTCTTGATAACTTCTTGATAACTTGCAAATGATTCGTTAAAAACAACAATATGCAAGGGAAATTTGATCCATATAATTTGAAGAAGATCACTATAATTTAACTTGCTAAGGGTTAACACAGTTTTGCGCAAAAAGTTCTAGGAGATTGAGTTGAAAGATTAGGTTTTTTTAAACTTTTTTGGGAATTTTATGTAATATATTCACATAAGCTGTCTTGGAATGTATTGTAGACATTTTTGAGAACAATTTTGTCATACTTTGTTTACAAATATTTCTAACTACTTAAAAAGTATTCCGAATTGCGAATTCTAATGGTTTTTCCCGCCTTCGTAGATATTTGTCGTCACAGGTCGAGTTATTTTCAAAGTATATACTGAACCTTCCTCGTGAATCAATCTGTTCAAGAATGAAAACAGTACTCTTCGGTATTTATGGTTGCTGAGAAAATCAAATAAATACAAACAAACGCGGCAGGGGGTCTTTGTTTCATAAAATGTATTGATGATAATTTAGAGTTAGCATATTAAGGACGTATTAAAACTTTTGACAAAAAACTTCTATTTTTGCTATGATTACTATAAATTCTGGTAACATAGTACAAAGATTTTGGTATGGAAAAATAGATGAAGCCTTAATTTTTATCAAGTAGATAATTTTTTACTGGTTTCATATATTTATTAAAAAACAAAATCGACTTTTTGCAACTCATTCCTTGCTAAAATAGATAAAGAGGGGTAAATTTAATGGACTCATTCCAAACAAACATACTTTACTTTAAAATGGGATAAAAGCACGCAATAGTAATAGAAAAAAATGAGAAAATATCTTTTCGGTTTCCCATACATTTTGTAATACTGGCTTGTCATTCTGGATTGAGATGCGCCTCAAGTCGGTCGTGTTCGGCTGTTCCGAATAAAAATATACACGTCGATCCATTGCCCCGTTGCAACGTGAAAGGAGAACAAATAAACACACCTTCGCATTTAAAATATTAGTTAGGATTATAATACTAGTCCGGATGAAATTTTCCGGTATAAAAAGAAGCCAATACCATTTTCCGGCAAGCCAATAGGGTATTTGACCATATTTTTTTATATCTGAAATAAAATAAGTAATAACATTAAAAACGGTTAAAATAAACATATCGTACCTAGGACTTTCCATTACAAAGTTATAACCATTTAAAAACTGAAGACTATGATTCCAACAAAAACGCCCCATAAAAAACACAACTGACTTATGACGTCACTAGCCAGTATTTAGCATTCATTATAAGGGACTATTGAATATTTCTAGTATCTCGTTAAATATTGCGTCTAAGTTACATATTGCATATTATGATTTTCTCTTTTTTTTTGTGCTGACACTAAATTCATAATGACATTTTTGATTTAATGAACAAAAAAAATTACATTTTTCCTATTTAGAAGTTTGAATCTATAGTTTGTTATATGCACTGTTTTTTCATCATAAGGTTTTTTTAAATCTACTCTACAGTTTTAAAACACTTTCACAAAAAATTCGTAGGCTTTGACGTGAAAAAAAGGACAGACAAACACAATTTCGCATTTGTAATATTACAGATAGGACTCTAAGTTAATTTATTGCTCCTTTATACGGCGTATATAATGGTTCAAAAAATCACATCGACCCGTTGCTCCGTTGTGACGTTACTTCCTTATTCACATTGTGTACTTTTCAGTTATTTATATAAATAATTTAAGTGTTAAAAACAATTTTCTGTAAAAACTACCTGCTTCGTTTATGTAATAAATGATAACAATCACGGTATGTTCACTTATGATTAATATTTGATTAACTTAACTGTGTTCTCATATGAAGTCTTTATTAACTTTTTATAAAAAATTACGTGCAAAGACATAAATTGGATGGTAAATAAATTGTTACCAATCATTTTAACAACACTTTTAAGCGGCAATCCCAAAACAATTTGTGGTATAAATTTTCTTTACATTCAACAATGGCCCGTTTGCATCCACATGTGGCCTCTCACAACGCGGGTATTTATGAACGTAATGCCATAATGATTATGCTGTGCAAGCATATCTTCCTGCAATAGTGGCGCTGCTGCCTTCACTGAGCTCTCATCTTAGCTACTTGAATACAAACGTCACTTGATGAGTGGCCGGGAATCAAATCCGAGACTCGACGTGCGCCGCATCATCAAAAACTGTAAGCCTGCGATTAATACGACACACGACAGCGGCAATCAAATACAGAAAAAAAATTTAAAAATCCAATTTTCCTAAATGACACTTGATCTATTATTTGCGCATTGTCACGTTAATATCATAATGTCGACTTAATCAATAAATTATGACGTTAACGTCACGCCATCAATTAAATTTGATTAAGCAGCATTCTAGATTAGTTGTCTCAACTTGCCTTAAGCATGCTTTATATTTTGTTGCTCTTTCATACTTCGGAGAGAGAGTTGAAAATCGTATGATGCCATGAATAAATAGGTAAAGATAATTACTAAAATCTATTGAAATCGAAACTTTAAGTAAAAGCTCGGCTTTAACATGAAGTTGCGACAAATGTGAAGTTATCGCCTGTTCTGCTTAATGTAGAGCTGCTCAAAATGTATCCGTGAAAAGAAAAGAGTTATATATATATCATTTGATTCGAAAAATACTCGAATATATCATTCATTTATATCTCTAGCTCAGTAGCTCAGTTCTCCGAGTTGTTAACGAAATTATTTATTACACATACGTTGAACCGTTGAAGAATGGTCATACAACATTGTGATAAATAGTAATGACTTAACATTACGCACTATTTTTTGAAAATAAAAATAAATTCTATGAGAGTATCCACTTTGCTAATTACTTTGCAGGTTTAAGACTATCGATCTAGATTCAAATTATATATAAAATGACTTTAATGATAATTAAATAAATTGAAATCGATTGGCGTATTTATACAATTATAAATTAGAATTTTAAAACGAAACAAAACAAGTGTTTATTTACGCAAATACTTTGAACGAACTAAAGTATACTTTGTCACAGCGTTCACATTCGATCGCGAGTAGCTACGTTCGTCTACATAGATCCAGTTGCATATTTGACTAAACAGTTCGATCGTTTTCTTTCTCTTTCATGTAACGTCAAAACATATACTTCTATATCTATCTTCACGAAACGACGAGTGAGTGAAATGGTTGATTTGGTGAAACGAAAAAGACGCCGATCACTCCCGAGCTAGTGATGTACTGATGCATTTCGATTGCAAGTGAGCGAGTGATAGATATGGCCGTAACTTGTGATCTATATCTTTTACATCTCTCACTCGTGTGTTACACATCTCTAGTTTAATGTTTTGATAGTAAGTGTCCGTTGAAGCTTGTACATATGATAATTGAATTATTCTATTACGTGATTTTACATCGTCATTATTAAAATTATTTCTGAAAGCAATAATTTTAATAATGACGATCATTGTGATTTTTGAATAGTTGAATATGAATAAATTCGTAAGGTTAAAATGAACAACACTTTACTTTTAAGTCAGAAAAAAATATAAAACATACTTCTGATTTCACAAAAGCTGAAACGTCTTAAAATACATCTTTACCATACAGCTTACAAAATTCATTGTATCTTTGGTTGGTTGCATAAAAATGAATAAATTGTTTTGTAAGTATTGCACTCTGTTATCGAACCATACTTAGGCGTTTAAAAAATCTCTCATAACTAAGTTTTAAAAATATATTTATCGGCTTACTTTGTTTAAAAATTATATGCACACCTTTGATAAATACCTTATCTAAATCCATAAACCTATATTTAAATACTTTAATTTGTTTATAAGTAAGGGCTTATCTAAAAAACTGGGTAACGACTTGATTAGAAACATAACGAGATACGTAACGAGTTTATTATCTGATATTATTACACAATAGGTTATGTAAGTTAAATGTGATCATTACTCACATGAAACTAATACACTAATCAAATAAAATGAAATAACGTTATAAATAATGGGAGACTGAGGGAAAGTAAGCGATAAGGGGTGATGGGCAACTCGCCAGCAAGCAGGGTTGCTATTTTTTCCATATTCATAGACCGGACGGTAAAAGGGGTTGAAGAGGGAAATGGGAGGGATTGTATGTTCAAATAATAACTAAAATATTGCTTTATAATACTATTGTAATTAATCTATCTCCTGCTTGCGTTACATTTACCGATATCAAAAATGAAAACTTCTTAAATATACAAAAAAAATTTAAACTAAAATTAATGTGTAACATTAATTATGTGTAAAATTAACTTTAATGTGTAACATTTAATAAATTTGTGGCAAACAGTATAATTTATAATGTGATATATGTTTATGTCAAAATACAACTTTATAAATATTAGATTCGCTAATAAGTTTGGAAAATTTCGTGAAAAGAGTGTCAAAAGTTCCAGAATAGTTTCCAGAACAGTATCGAAAGTTCAATAATAGTTTCAAGAATGGTGTCAAAAGTTCCATAATAGTTTCCCCAATAGTGTCAATACTTCCATAATTTTGTCAAAGTTCTAGAATAGTTTCCAGAATAGTGTCAAAAGGTCCATAATAGCGTCAAAAGTTCCAGAATATATTTTTTGAAAATAGTGTCAAAAAAAATTCTAGAGGAGTTCCAACATAGTGTCATAAGTTCATTAATACTTTACAGAATAGTGTAAAAAGGTCCGGAATAATTCCCAAAATAGTGTCAAAAGTTCGAGAATATTTCCCAGAATAGTCTCAAAAATTCCAGAATAGTTACAGAATAGTGTTAAAAGGTCCAGAATAGTGCAAAAGTTCCACGATTGTTTCCAGAATAGTGTTAAAATTTCCAGAATAGTGTCAAAGTTTCAAAATATTTTCCAGAACGGTGACAAAAGTTCCAGAATAGTTACAAAATTTCGAGAATTTTTTCCAGAATAGGCTCAAAAGTGCCAAAATAGTATCAAAAGTCCCAGAATAGTTTCAAGAATAGTGTCAAAAGTTCAAAAATACTTTCCAAGATACTGTCAAAAGTTCCAGAATAGTTTCAAGAACAGTACCAAAAATTCGAAAATACTTTCCAAGATAATGTCAAAAGTTCCAGAATAGTTTACGGAATAGTATCAAATGTTCCATAATAGTTCATTATGAAGTATAAATATCCTCAAGTTCGCTTGGTTAATGACAGTACCAAGTCTTCAAGTACCATCAAAGAAAATTAATCAATAATAAGATTTAAGGATTTCTGTTAAACTATTTATTAACAGAAATCCTTGAATCTTTAAACTTGATTATATATTTAATGTGTGTGCGGAACCCTCGAGGTCTACTCACAACGAACAAATACTTTGTTCTAGAACCAGAAGACAGAATTAAAATTTTATGAGACCAACAAAAAGAACAATCATATATCTTAATACAAAATTTCAGTTCGGTCTATTCATTTTTATAATTTCTAGCTTTAGCCAGCATTTCACCCATTAGGAATTACTTATGGCATTTATATTAAGTATCCAGATCTTATATTTAATATATTTGGCGTTAATTTTGTAGAAATTCATTATTCACAATTAAATGAAACTACGTGATGTAATATTATTTCTACTTTATTTAAATTCTTTACCACGACCTAGGTTTCCTTGTATTACAACAACTTCAGGTGGGATATTAGCATAGATTCTATATCGTTGCTAATATCCCACCTGAAGATGTTGTACTACAACGAAACCTAGGTCGTGGTAAAGAAATTAAAGTAGAAATAATACCACATCACGTAGTTTCATTTAATTGTGTATCCAGATCTTATAAATGATAGCATAAATATATATAACCTATTTTTGAATCTAAGACGTGTAATATATTTAAAAATACTTTTCAAAATCTAGCTTAAACTTGTCAAAATCTCCCTTGTACTTGCTACCAAATGTATCATGTAACTAGAATAGGATATGGTACATTCTGTTCTAGTTACAAGTTCTAACCATAACAGGAAGTGAAAGTAACTTTTTTATGTCAGCAAATCTATTGTTTTCAACATAATATTGGAATGTTTATTCTAAGCAGTGAAGAAAAAATGAGAATTGCTTCTATTAGTGATGTAATCACAATAATCATTGTTTTGCGGGGGTTCGTATCTATTTATTTATATCACTCAATAATACGTGTTATAACTGTATAAGGGCTACTCATAAAATTGCTTACATTAGCAGCGTCACCACAATAATCATTGTTTTGCGGGGGTTCGTATCTATTTATTTATATCACTCAATGATACGTATTATAACTGTATAAGGGCTACTCATAAAATTGCTTACATTAGCAGCGTCACCACAATAATCATTGTTTTGCGGGGGTTCGTATCTATTTATTTATATCACTCAATGATACATATTATAACTGTATAAGGGCTACTCATAAAATTGCTTACATTAGCAGCGTCACCACAATAATCATTGTTTTGCGGGGGTTCGTATGTATTTATTTATATCTATATTCGAAATGGTATTGTAATCTGTTGAACTGTTTAAGTATGAAAGTAAGACATACAAACGAATAAACAGCCAATTTCACTCTTATTTTATTTATTGACAGGGATTTTACAAACTAATAATTACATACTTCCATTTATAATATATATACATATAATAATAGTGGCTGTTACGCGGCATCGACCGGGTTCATTTCAGATCAGTGTTAGTAATTGAAAGTAAATCTCGTAATAAATCAATTAATCCGTATTAGGAGATATTTCTCGTAGAAAACAAACTCTTTTGGTATTAAAAACCAAAATCCAGTCACTCCTGTGCCATAAATCTGGTTATTTCTTCCCTGACTATCATTAGCTCCTCAACTAGTGAGTTCGTAATAAATCAACCATTTTATTGGTGGAATAACTATTTCATACATTATCCTAATATACCTTTTAGGGTTAAGTTATCAAGGAAAAGTTTTCTCTTCAACTTTTCTTACAATTAACGTTACTGCTCAGCGTTCTTTATACATATATAGCATGGGTATATATAACCATCAATCATCATAGAAAATCAAGCTGTAAGTTAGTGAAAGATTCATCAAAATCGCTCCAGTAGTTTTGGAGATTAGCGTCTTCATATAAACAAACAATGCCTCTTTATTCAAAAGTGTATATGAACCAATATGAACGTAACAGGTATAACCCTAAGTTTAAAAATAACCCTAAAACTAGAATCAATTTAAATCGTTTACTTATATTTATGGACATTCAGTTCTCATTTCATGATCACATTATTGGTATTTATAAGACTTCATTTAGGACACTCGTATTTTTTCATCTAGCATCATAGAGAATTCCACGGCATCCTATTAAGGTTTTGCATAACATTACCGCAAACCTATTCTATTCTAATTTTCTGCCCAAGAGAAAATCGCTAGAAAAAAGAAAAATAAAATAACGATATCGTATCACATACAAACACCGACGAAACTTCTTTTGAAAACGTTCAATTATCAAGATGGAATCAAAAAAATGAGCTGGTTTCCAATTTATTCTGTAATAAAAACGTGTACAAATATATGCCAGGGATTTCCGATGAAGACATACATCGGAAACCCCCGGCATTACGCAAAATGAAACTAAGTATTCTACCCACGAAAGTCAGTCACGAATAGAATATTTGCAAGAGATCACACTTGAATTACAAAATCAGGAAAGAGATCAGTATACTGACAAGTAGCGAGCAATCGCGTAAAGCGACTTTTGGTATTTTATAAGTAGTCTTTATACAGTTATAACATGCATCAATCAGTGACTATAAATAGACATAAACTCGGCAAAACAATGATTATTGTGGTGACACTTCTAATGTAAGCAATTTTATGAGTAGCCTTTATACAGTTATAACACACATCATTGAGTGATTATAAATCAATAGGTTCGAACTCCGCAAAACACTGAAAATTGTGATGACGCTGCTAATAGAAGCAGTTTTATGAGTAGTCCTTATACAGTTATAACATGCATCAATCAGTGACTATAAATAGACATAAACTCAGCAAAACAATGATTATTGTGGTGACGCTGCCAATGTAAGCAATTTTATGAGTAGCCCTTATACAGTTATAACACACACCATTGAGTGACTTTAAATCAATAGGTTCGAACTCCGCAAAACACTGAAAATTGTGATGACGCTACTAATATAAGCAGTTTTATGAGTAGTCCTTATACAGTTATAACATGCATTAATCAGGGACTATAAATAGACATAAACTCGGCAAAACAATGATTATTGTGGTGACACTGCTAATGTAAGCGAGTTTATGAGTAGCCCTTATACAGCTATAACACGCAACATTGAGTGACTAAATCAATAGGTTCGAACTCTGCAAAACACTGAAAATTGTGATGACGCTACTAACATAAGCAGTTTTATGGGTAGTCCTTATACAGTTATAACATGCTTCAACTAGTGACTATAAATAAATAGATACGAACCCCGCAAAACAATGATTATTGTGATCACGCTACTAATATAAGCAATTCTCATTTTTTTCTCCACTGCTTAGAATAAACATTCCAATATTATGTTGAAAGCAGACTTTTTTTTCTAGATCTACAATATTTTTGCTGACACAAAAAAATCACTTTCACTTCCTTTCATGGTTAGATGAGTATAGTTAGATGTTAGTTCATTGGTAGCAAGTACAAGGGAGATTTTGGCAAGTTTAAGCTACATTTTGAAAAGTCTATTTAAATATATTTACACCCACTTTCCAAGTTTAAGTCATCAATTTTAAATGGAAATTATTAATAATATTATTTTCTATTACAATTGAAGAAAAAACTATTCGTAAATTACGTTACAACCAAATAAAAAATAAAAATCAGCTTAACATTACATTGGGATTTACAGAAAGAAAAAGTTATTTTTTGCGAAATAACAAAGTGTTTAATTACAATTTGTTGTTTACAATAATATATAATCTTGTCAGAAAACAAAATTAAGTGATGCAATCATAGTCGACATCAAGAATGTCAAAAGAAAAATAGTGAAAAGTCTATGATATTTTATAAAATAAAATTATATGACAAGCGTTAGGGGAAAAGCGAGCTCTATTTTTGAAAATGCTGAATGCATTTTATTATACTCGTAAGACTACATTTAGAATTTCCGAGACATCCCCATTATCCGAGAATTTATGACATGATCTGTATTAAGGTTTTGTATAACATTCTCGTTTATAGCGAATTTGAAACGATTTGATTTCTATATTTTAAAATTTATGACAACTATCCTTACGTATTTCGTCAGATTTCATTTTGAGCATGGTTGGATATAACTCTGACAGTGAGATGAGCGTTGCATCTCCCTCTGCATTTTAATAGAAATATTAAAAGGTTACACTGACAACCCTTCAGGGTGAAGAGTGGTGCCGGACTGTTAGGTACTAATACAAAAAGCCCCCTACTTTGTAATCAGCACGCAAGTACCAACATCCCCTTGAGACCCTGATTATTGTAAATATCTTTAATTTGTTTATATTTATTGTATTTTAATAATTGTTTTTAGGTATTTGCGGTATGTCTGAATATGTGTTTTTTGTTGTTTTAAATTACTGGGTCTAAGCCGCAAACTGAGTAAATTTTTGCTAAGAAAATTGAAAAATAAATAAATCAAAATTATGTAATTTCTATAAATAAACAGCATTACTAGCGCTGTCTTCTTCGACCATATTAATACATTCTTAAACTATCATACGCGTCTTTAATTGCCATTATGTTCTATTTATTTAATTTATATTTAAATATTCGTCGAGGAAAACTTAAATTACTACATAAAACAATAAATCAAAATAAAAATACAATTGCTAACATTACAAAAATAACCACTCTAAAATAACTAATCTTACACTATATATTACTAACTACTTACATAACTAGTTAGTAACACTGAGTGCGAGGTTAGCTCGCCCTAGAGTAGTTGTTACTGACATACTTGTAAAGAAAATCTATACTATTAATACGCCATGTTATAACTAACTGGCAATGTGAACGAGTTTTATTTTCTTGTAACATCTCGTAAGCTACTTTGCCTTAACAACTTTATAGTAGATACTGTGGGTTCCAACTCCCAAATACTAATATACAAGCCAAGTGCGTGTTGGATAACACATAAAGCAAGATTTTCTAATTTTCTATATTACCTGCAATTGTTGACAGACGTTGAACGAAATAATTTCATTTGAAACTTCTAATCAGTGTAATGCAAGGAAATTAAGATTCGCAAAATAAAAAGATTTTCTGGAAAAATAATGTCACTCTGAAACTAAAAATCAGATTAGTAAAACGCTGTTTATTGTCTACACTTTAATATGCTGTCAAAATCGGGATGCTGACGGATACACTTCTCGCCTTTAAAATCAAGGCAATAGACAATGACGTAACAGCAGATATTGTAATAGACAATGACGTAAGGTATAAGGCAATAGACAATGACGTAAGGTATAAGGCAATAGACAATGACGTAACAGAAGATATTGTAAATATCCTGAATAAACAAGATTCTAAACGAAGCAATTCTACAGCTAATGAACAAAGAAACAGAGGTAATAAGAACAATAATTGTTAATAAGAAATATAAATAACAATACAAATATATCAAAGTACGTATCGCCATTTTGAAAACGTTGACAAAAAATAATCTATAGCGGCTTCTTTTTTGGAGGCAATGCCTAAATTAATTAAATATAAAATCTAAACTGTCACTAATGTTCATTGCCAAAATGAATGACCTTTTCGGTGTTTTCGAGTCTCATGTGGCTTTATTTGGGCCAAAGATGTAACTACTACAAGGGACTTGTAGTAGTTACATCTGTGGACCTAATACAACGAGACACAATCTGCATTTTATTTTATCTCGCTGGTACAAAGGTTTACCTAAAAATTGCGTTTACAAAATATTATGACAAGAAACTGGCTTTTTACGAACTTGCACTTTTTATGACAAGAAACTGACTTTTTGAACTTCATTTTCCTTATTTAAGGTGTCATTTTTATGTTTTTATTACCTGGCATAATGCAATATGGACTGTAGCAAGTAAACAAGTTAAACGAGTAAGCAAACAATAATAAGCAAGTTACGTTATATTTATGACTATGAATAAATCGTTATTTTAATTACTGTTCACTATTTTTACCTTAAAAAGTTCAAGAATTTATGTAAAGGTGCTCCCTCACCGGGAGCATTCGCCTGTAATGTAATGCTACAGATTCGAGCAGTACGTCAGTGAGGGAGGAACCTGTAATGATACAATCTGTAATATTTTGTTCCAACTTGTACGATCAAATCAATGCGCACTACTTGTAATTGGCCGTGTCGCGGACATGGAGAGGGAGGTCAGGGAGGCAGCATTGTAACGTAATGCTCAAAATCGGATTGGAAATGTTACATTACAGGCGAATGCCCGTCAGTTAGGGAGATAGTATTATAAAGTAATGCTCAAAATCGAATATTAAATGATACATTACAGGCGAATGCCCGTCTGTCAGGGAGGTAGTATTATAACATAATGCTCAAAATCGAATATGAAATATTATATTACAGGCGAATGCTCGTCAGTCAGGGAGGTAGTATTATAACGTAATGCTCAAAATCGAATATGAAATATTACATTACAGGCGAATGCTCGTCAGTCAGGGAGATAGTATTATAACGTAATGCTCAAAATCAAATTTGAAATATTATATTCATAAACCTAAATATCAAGATACGTCCAAAGGAACAAAAACCAAATCGAAAATGACAACACTAATTGATATGCGCCATCTATTGCAATTAAACGAAACTACTTCGTCGGTCACATGACTGACTGTAGATGTAATGTTGTCATGGCGTATCTTATTTTATTATTTTTGAACTAAATTAAAAAAGAAATGGTTTTCAATTTGTACGCATATAAATTGATGTAACAATGCTTAAATAGCTTGGAATTTATGTAAAGTAACGAAAAAAGTTATTTTTTTATAACAAAAGGCAATTATAACAGGTAAATACAACGGCACTATACTATATAAATATGTCAGGAATGGTTCAATATTAAAGTGGCTAAATTATCTCAACTTCATTCTGTGCCAATCAGTTTTAATTTATTCCCTGTATCGGAAAGTCGCGTACTTATAATTGTCGACGTTGATAAGACGATTATACAAAAACCGATTTGTACTTTATCAGCGATTAAAAGGTTAATATTTAAAAATAAAATTTGTCTCAAAGAAATTATAATGTTATGATATTATCCCTCTACATACAGCTATATCTACGGTATGTTTTCAATAATAATTTACCCTGTTCTCATATTTTATATTATTTTAGTTAAAAATATTCGTTTACTATTTTAGTGCAAAATTGGAAATGTGCAAGATATATGTATAGAAAACGCGAAATTTCAACACCTCTGTCACAATAAAATTTAAAGGTTATACCGAATATTATTAAATTATCTTCAATTACGTTATACTTTCCTGTTTTATTTGCCTTTACAAAAAAACCCTTCCTAATTGCTCTTCCCTGCTTTAAAAATTAATGACACATTTGACACAATAAATTTAAATTGGTTTTAGAGAGAGACATGGTCTATGTGGAGTTATTTGCAAATATTTCAAGCTGTGCCTACGATTTTGTTCGTGTGAAATTCGGAATGCGGAAAGTTATTAGAATTTTTTCTCTTTCTTATATGTTGCTCTTGGATATAAACTATTACCATACCAAATTTCATCAAAATGCTTCCAGTGGATTTTGCCTGATTGACGCGTAAATTAAGAGACAGACTGACAAACAATTTTCTAGCTTCTATTATCAGTCTATACGCTGAATCGATTACTCTTTTTAAAATATTTTCCATGCACAGAATTCACTCCGTTACAATTTTATTATATCTACTGATAATTATTATTTGGAAGGTTAACTATTTAAAAAATTTGTTGATTCTGTTTTCTAATGAAAAGCAGTGGTTTTCAAAGTTAGTTATATTAACGCTCTTCGGGCGCGTGCGCACACACACAGGTGCAAATTTTTCACTGATAAAATACTGTTCTTTTCTTTAGTCTTCGAAATCCTTTGTGCACTACTTAACACACTGGAAAATGATTTGAATAACCTACAATATAGTACATATTTCTCTCAATAATTAAAAACACAACGTTTGTGTCAGCTCGTGTGTCTTTTGTGTATAGGCTTTGTCAAAAAGTGTATGCGTTGGCTATATTTAATCACTAAATGACTCAAACCTATGAACATTTTATACCTACATTTCCAGTTTTAAGTTACAGTTATTGATGTGACAGATAGATGGACAAATACTAATTCTTTTTGCTTCTAAAGTTTCCTGTTTTTTTGGCACCGTACTCATCAGTCGATTTTAAAAAATCGAAGCAAAGAAACATGAATATTTAAAAAAAAATAATGTGTGAAAATACGTCCTTACAAGGTCACAACGTTGAATTTGGTATAGCTACAACTATTTTTTCAATAAATAACAAAAAATACGTATGAGAAACGATTATAAACCGAAGGTAACATACATCAACCTTTTTTAAAATTCTCAAACTGTAATTTTAACATATTATTACTACACAATCCGGCATTTTTTTTATTGTTATCAGGATAAAAGTAGTCACGAGAATTGAAATGTCAACTGAAATGACACGCTGCTAATTTCGCCATATAGCACCGTTTCTAGTGGGCCATTTTTCGGTTGCTATGGGCCCGTCCTTACGAAGTACTATAGTCTATGGTTACATTACAGGCGAATGCTCCCGGTGAGGGAACACCATAAGGTTCGTATTGTTTTATTTTTAAATCGTTTAGTGACTCCGACTCAAAATCGTGTTTTGAGTTATTAACTGTCTAAAATGTTATTCGTAGCAACGCAATTTCTAAGACAATAAGGTTGATTTACACATGATAATGAGTTCAGTTTTAAATTTAACGAGTTAGGTTCGGTAAATAGTAACTTATGTCCAAACCTAACGGCTAGTTTAGTTTCAACTATTTATTTTCCATCGTGCTTTACGAGAACATTAATCAAGTTCGTAACCAAAAATTTACGATGAAATTGATTATCATCTACGTAAAATCAATAGAGAAATAGTATGTGTTCATGTAAGTAACGTAGGCAAAAAGTATGTGTTCATGTAAGGAAAGTAGAGAAATAGTATGTGTTTATCTAAGGAACGTAGAGAAATAGTATGTGTTCATGTAAGTAACGCAGGGAAATAGTATGTGTTCATGTAAGGAACGTTGAGAAATAGTATGTGTTCATGTTAGGAAAGTAGAGAGAAATAGTATGTGTTCATGTAAGTAACGTAGGCAAAAAGTATGTCTTCGTGTAAGGAAAGTAGAGAAATAGTATGTGTTTATCTAAGGAACGTAGAGAAATAGTATGTGTTCATGTAAGTAACGCAGGGAAATAGTATGTGTTCATGTAAGTAACGCAGGGAAATAGTATGTGTACAAGTAAGGAACGTTGAAAAATAGTATGTGTTCATGTAAGGAAAGTAGAGAAATAGTATGTGTTTATCTAAGAAACATAGAGAAATAGTATGTGTTCATGTAAGTAACGCAGGGAAATAGTATGTGTTCATGTAAGTAACGCAGGGAAATAGTATGTGTACAAGTAAGGAACGTTGAAAAATAGTACGTGTTCATGTAAGGAAAGTAGAGAAATAGTATGTGTTTATCTAAGGAACGTAGAGAAATAGTATGTTCTTGTAAGTAACGTGGGGAAATAGTATGTGTTCATGTAAGGAACCTAGAGAAATGGTATGTGTTCAAGTAAGGAAGATAGATATATGAAATAATAATAATAATAATAAAGAAACGAAAATAACAAATAAAACACATCGCGTCCTGTCAAAATATCTACTGTACTAAATTCTCCCGTCCACACGCGCACCGAGTTAAATTGTCGGAGTGCGCTGCACTTAAGTTGTCAAAAAAATATAACTGGACTTTATTTTAGTTGATTCTACTCTTCGCTGTCTACTTAATCTTCTACTTACTACTTATTTAGTAATTTACAGTCCAAACGACTATGAGGGCTTAACCCGCCACAATCGTAAGTTAATACCTTACTTAACTAACTAAACCATTTCTAAATCGGTCTTTAGGCAGAATTTAAATTGGCATATACGAATTTAGTTTTTGCCCGCGATTTAACTTGCGTGACTCAATTTATTATGTTTTGTTTTAAATTTTTGCATTACGAGTGTTTAACCTTTTCTTGTTATACCTTAAAATTGTCTGATACAGTTCTTTTTATATCTATTCAACGATGAAAGTGCTATGCAAACACTTAACTGTTTTTTTGAATACCGATACGTTTTAATTAGTAAAGTATTGAAATGTTAGCTTCACGATTGACGGTATCTTGAGCAGTAATACAGAACTTGATTTTATTATTTAAGAAACGTTATTTTTAAGTTTATATTATTTAGTAAAAACAAAATTTATCACTTACTGAATAAATATTTCGAAAGGCAATATAAATACAATGAACAATTCAGTTGCATACAAATCTAACAAACAATGGGGAACGTAAACAACATTTATTTTTATCTTTATTCCACAGAATTAAATGAAACTTAGTAGTATTATTAGTACTGAAACGAAATGTTTTTACTTATTACTGAGAAAATGCGCTTTAAAAAGCGGTGATCATCAGTGCTATTCTCAATCAGTCCTATGTTGTATCATGTTACTTTAAGAATAAAGTAAAGGCTATGGAATTGTTAGTTTTTAATCAGAGTATCATTATAATAATTTAATTTAATAAAATTTTTGTATCATCATAAAACGTTTATTTTGACAGCTGTTAAAATAGCGCCATATTTCAGGCGTTAAAAATGGCGTCTTCTATCACTTTACGTAAGGATAGCTAAAGCGGTGGACGTTAGTCTGACTTTATCATCATTATCATCATCATCATATTTCGTACGACAGCCCAGGGTGGGCCAAAGCCTTCTGTTTTAGATTCTTTCAGGAGGTTCTACTCTTCGCCTGGGTTTTTCTTATCCTGAGAATGTTAAAATCTTCTTCCACTGAATCGATCCATCGTAATTTTGGTCTACCTCTTCTACGAGTTGTTGGAGGGTTTGCGAAGAAAACTTTCTTTACTGGGTTTTCATCTTTCATTCTAGATACATGGGCAGCCCAGTTCATTCTTTCGATTTTGATGGTTTTTATGACATCAGGCTCACCAAACAACATATAGATTTCTGAGTTAATACGTCTTCGCCAAATACCATTTGGCGAAGACGTCTTAACTTTTAATATAACTTTTCCTTGACACCCCCAAAAATTCTCCTCAGAACCCTTCTGCCAAAGGCTGCTATTTTATTCTCTCCAGTTCTAGTCAAAGACCAGGTTCCTGAACCATATGCTAGAACTGGCCTAATAAGAGTTTTATTTACTAATAATTTTGTTTTTCTTGTAAGAAAAGAAAATTTAAGGATGGAGCTTAGTCCAAAAAATGCTATATTGGCAGATGATAGTGTCATTCTCAGAGATAGTGTCATTCTTATTGTTAACACAAGATCCAAGGCAAGTAAAGCAATCAACCGTTTCAAATGTATGTGAACCAATCTTTAAACGATTATGTGCATTATTTGGTGGAAATGTTTGTATAGCCATATACTTAGTCTTGGAGTCGTTTATTGCCAGACCCATTTGATTTGCAGCTACCTCCAAAGACAGAAAGGCCTCTCTCAGGGCTGGTACATTTCTAGCAATTATATCAATATCATCAGCATACGCTAGGATCTGAACTGATTTGTAAAAGATGGCACGATGAATAAATATTGACGCGCAACAAAACTAACCTATAAAAACGCGTCTCCCATCATCCATAAATAAAGTTCAGAAATGTCATCGTCGATGAAACAGCTCCGTCATTTTCTTTCTGCTCGTAAAATTATATGATGCTATTTTTTCTCTCAAACCAACCAAAAATATCGTTACTTTAACGAACTATAAAGGTTACTGCGATACAACATGTCGATTTTTAAAGCGAACAGTTATTGTCGTGCGTTAGCTAACATATGTGTTAACAATATACTTTTATCACACTGAGAAGGAACAAAATGGGGTATTCTTAAACTTCAATATGTAACGTTCAAAAAAGGAGCGTATAAATGATTGTTTTGTGCCTACGTGCACAATACAGTAGTTTATTCAAATGTGTTATATAAAGTGTTTTTAATTGTGTATGAATACGAGGTCTGTGACGACGAAACATTTCTATAATTAAAAGTATGTTGATTGAATACAAGAAAATATTTCGTTATATTGATTGATTATAAGAAAATAAAGTAAGTTTCGTTGAGATACAACTACTTTCAATATGACATTGTGTTTAAAAGTGACGTGAGAATTCCCTTTTAGGGCTTTATTAAATAATATGGTATATGGCAAGTACAAGAGAGTCCCAGAAGTGAGTTTCTGAATGCGACGTCGTTGGCGACGAAATATTTCTATACCTAAAAGTATATTGATTGAATACAAAAATATAAAGTAAATTTCGTTGAGATACAACTGCTTTCGGTACGAAATTGTGTTCAATAGCGACATGTGCATTTCCCTTTAGTGCTTCTTAAATACTACAATATATGGCAAGTACACGAGAGTCCCAGAAGCGAGTTTCTGGAGGCGACGTCGGTGGGGACGAAATATTTCTATACCTAAAAGTATATTGATTGAATAAAAGAAATAAAGTAAGTTTCATTGAGGTACAACTACTTTCGGTACGAAGTTGTGTTCAATAGTGACATGGCCATTTCCCTTTAGTGCTTCTTAAATACTACAATATATGGCAAGTACACGAGAGTCCCAGAAGCGAGTTTCTGGAGGCGACGTCGGTGGGGACGAAATATTTCTATACCTAAAAGTATATTGATTGAATACAAAAATATAAAGTAAATTTCGTTGAGGTACAACTGCTTTCGGTACGAAATTGTGTTCAATAGTGACATGTGCATTTTCCTTTAGTGCTTCTTAAATACTACAATATATGACATGTACACGAGAGTCCCAGAAGCGAGTTTCAGAATGCCATTTCGGTGGCGACGAAATATTTCTATGCCTAAAAGTATATTGATTGAATACAAAAAATTAAAGTAAATTTCGTTGAGGTACAACTGCTTTCGGTACGAAATTGTGTTCAATAGTGACATGTGCATTTCCCTTTAGTGCTTCTTAAATACTACAATATATGGCAAGTACACGAGAGTCCCAGAAGCGAGTTTCTGAATGCGACGTCGGTGGCGACGAAATATTTCTATACCTAAAAGTATTTGTGATTGAATACAAAAAATAAAGTAAGTTTCGTCGCGGTACGAAATTGTGTTCGATAGAGACGCGGGTATTCCCCTTTAGTACTTATTAAACACTACAATATATGGCAAGTACATGAAGGCTTCCACAATGAGTTTCTGAACGCGACGTCGGTGGCGACGATATATTGTTACACGTAAAAGTAAAAGCTAATGGCCGAAGATTAAAGATACTGTAAAATTACAGTGGTTCCCAAATGATATGACTAAGAATTAGATGGTCAGAGAAGAAAATTTGTTGATGTTTTAGTATTAAATATACGACTGTCTTGATTATAAATATTAAAGTAATAAAGCTAATCTTTAAAAATTTTGTTGCTTAAGGATTAAACATATCATAGTAACTAAGTGCTAACGTCGTTGATTATTACTTATTTTCGGCCGAGTATTAAATCTCTGCACCGATTTTTTTAACGATAAATTTTTATAATCTACAAATAAGATCTGGCAACACTACGCAAGCAAGAACAAATAACGTTACGTATTTCATTTTCGTAGGACGGAAACAAACACATCTGTATTTGGTAATTATAATGTTTGTATTTAACTTCATAGTTTGTATTTCCGCTAAGTCATGTTTCCCACTGTACATAATTTTCCAGCGATTAAGACACTTATCTTTCTTTAAACAGGTGTCGTAGGCGTAATAAATTATCAAAGTAAGCCATGTTGTCAGCGTCTAAGCGAATTTAAGTTTTTAGACTTTGATGGCCAATAACTTAAAAAAACAACGAATCGATGAAACTTTTTAAACCATTGGGACCGTACAAGACGCAATCAGTGGTAAACCTATCACTACAAAAATAATTAATCTTATTTCTTTTGCTAATTTTCACTAAAATTAATATTATTTCATGTAAAAGTTTGTGTTAAGCGAAAATGGCGATATTGCAGTAATCACAAAGAATCTTGTTGACTTTTCCACCCAATGAAAATTATGTAGAATATTGGCAAGTTTGTATGTACGAAATCCTGCGTGTCATTTGGGTGCACGCACACTAAGCAATATAAACAGTCCACCCACTTTTAACCTACTCACATAAAGGCTTGACGCACGGTCGTGTGCGTAAAAATCCAACGCACACTTTCTCGCTTGAAGTGTGCATTTGCACAGTTCCGTGACACGATGTTTGAACAGACGTGGCATATCTAGTACAGAGCGGACCGCGCGCGTCTTCCAACATCTTTGATGCCAAACAGACTATAGTCGAACGTCGGCTTATAGGTACCGTGAAACATAGCACCGATACCATCTAAAGATGAATAAATAAACGCCTTATAAGAGTAATTTCATGCTTTCGTGTACAGTTGCCATAGCATTCGTATTGCAAACATTCAAAATGAGTTGTTAGACTTCAATATGGCGTAATGTGCCGTATAAAACTGTTTTAATAATTCATGAAAAATAATTTTTAATATTTCATAAGTCAAAGCTCGTATTCACTCGTAATATACCTCTTTACGTTCAATGACGTCCACTATTTCCTATTCATAAAGTAATTATACTAATGAGTGACAAACATGTAACCAAAGGTTTATGTTATTTCTATCTCTATTAACGTATAATATACCTCTATACGTTCAATGACGTCTACTATTTCCTATTCATAAAGTAAGTATACTGATGAGTGGCAAACATGTAACCAAAGGTTTATCTTATTTCTATCTCTATTGACGTATAATATACCTCTTTACGTTCAATGACATCTACTATTTTCTATTCATAAAGTAATTATTCTGATGACTGACAAACATGTAACCAAAGATTTAACTTATTTCTATAATTTTCTAGTGACCTATGTATATCTTACACAGTCCCTATAGCATATGGAACAATAACATTCTTTTAAGATTTCCTTCCGTCAATTTTCATAAAGAACAAAGCGATTTCCCAAATTCAGAATTTATCTAAATTATATTGTGAATGTGAAGCTTATAGAATTTTTCTAATTAACATCATAAAAGATCAAAAAATTATCTCAAGAATTACTTCAGATTTTGGAATTAAAAGCCTATATGTTATAAAATCTATATTTTAGTACATGCTATAATCTATTTGTATACCAAATTTGATGTAGATCCGTTCAGAATTAAAGGAGTTATGGAGTAACAAACATCCGTCCGACCATACATCCAAACCATCGCATTTATAGCACTAGTCAAGATTTTGAAGGGAAAAATTGGAAAAATTAAAAAAAACCAAATGCCAATGGTCGCGCAACATACACTGCATTACTCGATAAAAAATTACTAATTTCCAGCGTGGGAGTGGTCAGTGCCTAGAAATTTATGCTAATGGACTAAGCGCGCAGGTATGAACTATCCGTACGACCTTGCTCCACAGTACTTACAACCTTGATTGCTTTTACAGCGAACTCTTCTGCAAGGCTAAGTACCCGATATTAGCAAAACAAGTTCAATTAATTTATTTGCTAGATAAGATAATTGTTTACTATTATGCGTTACAACATTTCTACGATCGTAACATATTTTTTTATAGAGAAATATAATGTAACATGATTTTGGACATATATATTGTTCCTCCCCGTAAAGCGAACTTGAGAATGAATAATTTTGATTTTAAAACGCCTTAAAAATCAATTCTGCATCTGGGGCGATACTCGCGCCCAAATAAGTGACACTTTCTGTCGACGAAATTTTAAACTTCAATAACTCGGCTAAAAATAAATACAGTGCCGCCATCTTGGTCTAATTTTAAAGAAGAGGAATAAAAACATATATTAAGCATAGGTTTAGACACGTTCCATACTTCACACACAAACAAATGGCCATAATTTTATATGGAGCACATGCAACCGATTCACCAGGTGGCAAGTCGAGCGTTACCAGCAATTGGATAGACGGCACGGTCTAGGGAGAATCACCATCCATTGATGGCATTGTAATAGAATATTGAATTCCATATTTAATCATTTTAAAACCTGTCAAAAATATATTGAAAGAAATATTTTCATAAATTTTTATTAAATAACTCTAATGTTTCATATAACATGAGTACATCTGAAAGGGGAAATAAACATTTTATATAGGAGGTTTGACCCTACTAAAAAGATGGTTTACAATACTTAAAGATGATACCATAAACTTACAATCTAACAATATTGTTCATTAAGAACTTAACCAAGATAAATCCGGTCAATAAATAACCTTAAAACGTAACTGTGAAACATTGTTACCAATATCCACTCAAGCATAACATAATAAGTAGGTTAAGGAAACATAGAACACACAATAATCCAAACCTGAGATAAATGATTTTTAAACCGATTGTTGAACGATTAAATAAATTTGTAATCGATATTGTTTAACATAAGTATGTGGCAACATTTAAACGGACATTCGTAAACGAAGTGGAAAGTCGAAAGAACTATTTATTTTATTTTAATTACGGGGAAGTTTTCCTTGGAAATTAATTATTTGAAAAAAAACCTATTAAAAACTATAATATTTTTTGATATACTTTTTCTCGTCCGCAGTAGAGCCTTTGGTTCCTCTTTTACGACTATAGTATTTTAAAATGTGATAATTTCGATAATATTTAAATTCTCTGGTGCTAATCTATGCTCTAGTGTATATTTCGTGGTGCGAATGGAAAAAATATTTCTACATTTTGATAAAACCTTCGATTCAAGTTTGTATGTTTTACAGTTATTACAAAATACATACATTTTATCGGTTAGAAGTGTTTCCACTCGTGTTCATAAAAAAATTGTGTAAAAACACTTGCAAGCAAATAATTCTTTAAAGATTAAGAAATAAAGTCATTTTCCGCAATCTTCTTAATTTTGCGCCTCAGCAGTTCAATAGTCTTGTTCAGTACACGTATCTTCTTAACAAGCTTGGAAATCCACAATTTCTATTTGTTGCCTCTCTTTGAAACGCTGACCCTGGTAAAAACTGCGTCCGGTAATATGCTCTTCTATAATTATATTTGTACAATACACGATTGTCAAATTCACGTAATATTTGGATATACATGAGTAAGTAATGTTTATTTTTCACATGCAACAAATCCTTATATTACTGTCATTACATTATCTGGCAACTCCGGATATTGGACTACTAATGTAAGATACACATTGTTTATCTCATATTAGCTGTATCAGTTGTCTTTAATATTAAAAATGGGTATGTGTTGGGAAAGACGCATTATTTATAATTATTCGTTAAAAACATGAAATGTTTAATTGTATACTAATCTTGAAAACTTGCATCAAAATAAGTTACATAATGTGAAGGAATTTGTTTATAAACTTGATTTCGGTATGCAGGCAAATTGCAACCCATCACTAGTTTATATACACTTAATATAAATGCACTTAATATGCTGCCTGGCATGTAAACAGAGTATATAATTCTGTACATAATCTATGATTCTATGAGCACCAGTTCAAATCTCATCCAGGCTATAAATAATGTACAATAAATAAAATGTATCAAGTTGACAATAGAGAACGAAATATGTACTAATTGTATTAAAATAATATAAATTACCTTATAGAAATAGCTATAATATACAGAAGTAGCTTTGTAGAAGTAGCTATAGCTATCTATATATACTGTACATATGTAGAAGTAGCTATAGCTGTCTATATATACTGTACATATATAGAAGTAGCTTTGTAGAAGTAGCTATAGCTGTCTATATATACTGTACATATATAGAAGTAGCTTTGTAGAAGTAGCTATAGCTGTCTATATATACTGTACATATATAGAAGTAGCTTTGTAGAAGTAGCTATAGCTGTCATTATAAATCTTCGGTTGACGTTGGCAAATTGTTATTCGGCTTTGCTCGTTAACCATCTTTTTTATATTCCTGTAAAATAATTAATCATATATTTTCAGATTTCTCTAATTGATACTTTATGAGATCATCAGAGGGATTATTTATATGATATGTTGGGAAAACAGATAATGAGTTCCAAAAAAAATAAATTAAATTTTTTTCAATCGGTATTTTTTTAAACTTTTAATTAATAGCAAACACGATTATTGCAAATATAAAAATTAGGGTGCCCTCTCCATCACGCTAAATTAAACCTCAAATATAAAATCGAAACCGTTTTTCATTTCACGTTTGTAACTACTTTCTACAACTATACCAACTTTTAACTTTCCATTTCAAACCGTTTCTGATAATAAAGCTTGTATTACATGAATAGACAGACAGACGCCCAGGTTGATTTCAATTTCTCCAATTATGCTACAAAAAATAAGAAAAACTTTATTAAATTACGATCTATCGTGATTTAATCAAGTTTTTCTTCAAGGCTCAGTGAAAATAAGATTTTGAGTTATTTTCAGAGGTTAGTACCTCCAAAGAAAAACGGAATCATTATAGGATCACTCATCTCTTTCTCTAACAACCGAAATCGTTTGATATGGAAACTTGGAATTTAGCATATAATAGTTAATACTAACAGTCATATTATGCAGTATACTACCCGGTAACACAGTACTAGTTAACTAGTAATACTAGTTTCACTTCTAACAATTTCCTAGGTGAAACGGTTTCCAAATCTTGAATTATAAAATTCTTCTCGCATACCCTGTAATTTGGCTCATTCCACTCTTTTCCGTGACATAATTTCAATCATTAGATTGCTCTGCAAAATAAAACAAAAATTGTTTTATATTTTGTGGTTATAAAAGTTTAAATGTCCACGTTAACTGGATTTTAAAATCCATTCATTATATTTGTTGGCAATAAAAAAATAATACGACATTCATGGGACGTGCATCTGTCGCACAAGCATCTGACGTAGAACGGACGAGCATCTGACGCAAACAGAGTAGTGTCATCAGTGCAACGCAGATTTGCGATTTTATAGCCACCAACCACAACACCATCATTCCATTATTCCAGAGTGATTCTTTATTAGAGAGTATTACTTATATTTTATTAGTAAACATAGCACAGTGGCACTTAAAATTTAAGCTAAACTGTAAATGTGCAAATAACAATTAGATGTTGCAGTACCGGTACTATTTCAAGATATAGATTTCGTAATACAGTCTCCCAATACAGAACTGAATTTCGAAATTTTTGATGTAAGATCTCTTAAGAAAAAAACAACCGAAGAATCAAATTAATCAAGAGAAAATATATTTCAAATTTAGAAAAATTAAAATGATTACATAAATCGGTCCTTTCCTTTCTCGATAGATATGGATTTCCCAATACATTCTGTCAATACAGTACTAAATTTCGAGATTTTTGATACTAAGATCTCTTAAGAGAAAAAACAATAGAAGAATCAAAATAATCAAGTGAAAATATATTCCAAATTAAGAAAAATTAAAACAGCTATATAAATCAGTCCTTTCCTTTCTCGATAGATATGGATTTTCCAATACATTCTGTCAATACAGTACTAAATTTTGAGATTTTTTATACTAAGATCTTTTAAGAGATAAAACAATAGAAGAATCAAAATAATCAAGTGAAAATATATTCCAAATTAAGAAAAATTAAAACAGCTATATAAATCACTCCTTTCCTTTCTCGATAGATATAGATTTCCCAATACATTCTGTCAATACAGTACTAAATTTCGAGATTTTTGATACTAAGATCTCTTAAGAGAAAAAACAATAGAAGAATCAAAATAATCAAGTGAAAATATATTCCAAATTAAGAAAAATTAAAACAGCTATATAAATCAGTCCTTTCCTTTCTCGATAGATATAGATTTCCCAATACATTCTGTCAATACAGTACTAAATTTCGAGATTTTTGATACTAAGATCTCTTAAGAGAAGAAACAATAGAAGAATCAAAATAATCAAGAGAAAATATATTCCAAATTTACAAAAAATACATAAATCAGTCCTTTCTTTTCTCGATTTAGGACGATTATTTAAAAAAATATGTTAAAGAGTAAAGGCAAATAATTTACATAATGACGTCATATGTAAACCAGTCATATGTAATAATGACGTCATATGTAATTTTTTAATGTTGGCACCGTTGTAATACAACGATGTACTCGTTGTAACTTAAATAATAAACGTTATAAAAACAAGTCATGGTGTATTTTTACATGTTATTACATTTTTATTATAAATAACTAGTAATTTTATAAAATAAGTCTTTTATAATCTATATTCATTGAAATAAAAACAAGGAAATCCCATTTTTGCTAAATTCCGCCTATCTTTTAATCCATAAGAAGCCCTAACCAAACCCTGCTTGCAAATCATCGTATTAAAGTTGATTTTTTTCATACTAACGACTAAAGCATGTGAGATGTGACTGAAGAAGACCTGAATAGAAGTATCGATTGGCCTCTATCTACTAAACCGTTGTGAAAGATAAACATTTGAATCCTGACTTCGGCGGCTTATAAACGGTAAACAGAAGATAGCGTATGATGATGCTGTCATATTAGTTTTGAGTTTGAAAATGTTTCGAGCGATATAGTTTTGAGTGAGAAAATGTTTTGAGCGATATATGTAAGTATATGTATGTACAGAAATAAACTAGAAATTATTCAAAAACTTAACCTACTAACTTAACTTAATAAAAACTTCACCGATAAGTTATCTTGCAGAATAAGAAGCAACATAAATTAAAAATTACCATGCTCTGATGCTAAACAGCTAAAATCTGTTGTCTACTAAATAAAAATCTTTATTTACTCAATTTTAGTTATTTAGTTATTTACTAAAATAAACAGTTATTTACTAAATTATTTAGTTATTTACTAAATAAAAATCTGTTGTCTAAACTCATAGAATACTCGAGATAAAAACGTTTATGTTTGTCAGTTTGTTTGTAATGTAATTAGCTTGTAACTACTAAACCGGTTATTGCTAATCTTGTACGAATATAGGCTGTATTACTGAAGGGTAATTTTAGAATAAAACCGGTCAAGTGTGAGTCTCACTCGCGCATTGAGGATAGTTCATTTGAAACGAAATTTGTTTTTTCATCATAAGTTATTATTAATATACACGCTCTAACTAAGACATTCGTATTATTAGGAAATTCTCAAAAAGAAACGGAATCATCCTTTTCCTGCAACCTTTCCACAAGTTTCGATAAACCCACTTTTTTCATAATTTTAGGTACATATTTTTCAGTAACTATGTTTCTGAAGATATACTAGCAAAAATTATGAAACAAATATTTTTGAGACTTTTATAACCAGCCATTTCAAACGATAATAATATATAAATAAGAATTTAATTTTTTTCCCATTTTTTCTTAAATATATATGAAATTTTAAACATTCTTCGCAAGTACATTTTCCCCCACTAAAATTTCTTTATAAATATTTTTGAATGTTAGTTATTGAGGTATATACGTATTAATATGCTTCATTACTATGCCGAATTTAAAGTTTCCACGTCAAGCGATATATGGAAAAAACGGCTATGACAGACAGACAAATAGACATGTGAGTTATTTTATAAGGGTCCAATTTCTTTTTGGGTTTCAAAACCTACTCTTAAAAATAACGGTTCTCTAGAAAATTATCAAAAATGATTATTTCATTTCAAATTATGACACTACTACGCGCCTAAATACTCTTATTTAATTCTTGTATTGTCCATTTTATTCTCGATACCCAACAATCCCAAAAATTTATATTCCCTAAATTCTGATATTAAATAGAATTAAGTTAATACGTGCCTCTCGCTACTGAATTTAAAAAAAAGGAAAGGATTTTTTTGTGTTACTTGATACGATCCAGCTGATAAAAAATTAATTACATATCTTTAAAACACTGCATGGGAATTAATATGTGCAAAAATTTGACTATTTGGTAGTTCCCTGTAAAATTCCATAGATGGCGCTGACTCATTTTAAAAGGCACAATGATTTTGTGCACTACGATAAATCAAAGTATAAGACGCAATATTTAACATAGATGCCGTATACACACCTACGTACACCTATGTCACCCTGCTAATACGCCGTAATACTTGCTCCTTAGTTTAGTCTTCGTTTTGTTATTAATTTTATTATACTATTCTTCGCTCGCATCATGTGACCAGTCCGTTATTTTTCAGTTTTGGAACGAAGTTATTTTAAGCGGTTCACAGTAGAGCGAACTGGCAAAAATCGTCACGTAAGGAAAAAGCGTTATGCCCCCTCGAGGCGACCTTTCCCTCTCTTTCTCTCTGTCTCTTTCTATTACATACGGTTGTATGTGTGTGTGTTCGTGCGAGTATCGACATTCGAGCAGCAAGCATTGTACGCGTCAGCTGTGTAACCTCATTTCTAAACACGTGTAAATATTATTTAAACTTATTTTTTATTCCACTGGCTTTCTATTGTAAGCCAGTCATCTGCCAGACCATTTCCAATTCGGTGTGTATTCAATAAATGGTCAAATATAATAAAATCAATGATTCAAAATAAGGTATGCGATGTCTTTTTTAAAAATCATGATTATGTACTGGAATAATTAATTTTGCAATCCAAGTTCAGTCTATTTATTAGTTCGCAAATTTCTGTCATCAAACACTTTATTTTAGAACAAATAAATTATTTAGGTGCTATTTTTCGAGTTACATGATTTTTTTCTCGTTCGGTCACAGTAAATAGGAACCAAAGTATACGATATTTGTTTGCCCTTAAATTCTAATTCTATCCGAGTGCAGCCTCCAGTAATAAGATGGTGAAAATAAATTCTTATTTATAAAAAGAATTAGATATTATAGTTAAACCACACTTAAAATATACTTATATGTATTATAACTCATCAGGTTTAAAGGGAAATGAACCGTTATCAAGTTAACGAGAACCATTGTCAGTTTTTTTCCGAGAGTCATTAGTGATATCTCATATGTGGTGTATTTATCAACCTGTGTGATAACTAGAGGCATAAAACTTTGACTCTGCATCTTGGAAATGTTTAATAATATCTGGAGACATTTAATATATAATTTATTATTATTTTAGAAGTGAAGTGAGTTTTCTTTTGGTACACCTTGCCCCATTTTTTTAATGAGAAAAGATTTACGGTTTCGCAATCTTACGCTTTCGTACGTCACTCTCGTGGCGTCACGAGCTTCGGGTATACTCGGCGGTAAGCCGAGTACGGCTGAGCGAGTGGAACCAGTGTTGCCAACTCAGCTACTGCAAAATATGCAAGAGTGGTGTTAAAAAATGCCAAAAAGTGCCAATTTTATTTTTAAAATGCCAAAAAAATATCAACATAATTATTAAATGCTGTATTTATTACTGAATAACGCTAAAAAAAATAAAAATATGCAAAATGTAGGTGAAGAAGTAACGATATATTCAAGTTTACATTAACTTATGTTTTTGAATAAAATATCATTATCTTGATCTTCATCAGCAGCTGCTGTCGACGTGTACATCTGACAGCCAGCCATCATCATAACTTTCTTGCTACTTATACAGTGACAGTTACCGCAGTACATCGTCAGGAAGTGTATAGGAATCACAAGGCTTTTCTACCTCTTTAAGCCAAATCTAATATACAAAATGGGATGTATTTATTAATTTTATTTATTTATCTACTTTAATGTATCTAATTGATACATATGATGGACTTATTGCTACGAGAGCAATATCTCACAGCCAACCATAATACAAGTCCAGCCTTGCTCGAAGAGCAGCCAGGAATCGAACCCGAGTCCCCACGGTGCGCCACACTGTCAAAGACTGTATGCCTTGTGATCAACACAACACACCACAGCGACGACATTTAGGGTTCTCACCGCCAAAAGATTGCACAGTTTTCTTTTAGCCAAATTCATTTGGCTAAATACGCGCTCAATATGCATATGATAAAACTTGAAATACGCGCTCAATATTCATTTAATAAAACTTAAAATACGCGCTCAATATCCATATAATATAACTTGAAATACGTGGTCAATATCCATATAATAAAACTTTAAATACGCGCTCAATATCCGTATAATAAAACTTTAAATACGCATTCAATATCTATATAATAAAACTTGAAATACGCACTCAATATCCATATAATAAAACTTTATATACACACTCAATATCCATATAATAAAACTTTAAATACGCGCTCAATATCCATATAATAAAACTTTAAATACGCATCCAATATCTATATAATAAAACTTGAAATACGCGCTCAATATCTATATAATAAAACTATAAATATGTATTCAATATCCATATAATGAAACTTTAAATACGCGCTCAATATCCATATAATAAACCATTAAATACGCAATCAATATCCATATAATAAAACTTTAAATACGCATTCAATATTTATATAATAAAACTTGAAATACGCACTCAATATCCATATAATAAAACTTTAAATACACACTCAATATCCATATAATAAAACTTTAAATACACGCTCTATATCCATATAATAAAACTTTAAATACGCATTCAATATCTATATAATAAAACTTGAAATACGCGCCCAATATCTATATAATAAAACTATAAATACCTATTCAATATCCATATAATGAAACCTTAAATACGCGCTCAATATCCATATATCCATATTATAAAACTTTACATACCCACTCAATATCCATATTATAAAACTCAGAGTAAAACTTTGTTTGTGTAATTTTTTGTCTTATAAAAATATGCTATGTGCTACACATCTAAAACATATGCAAAATAAGAAGAAAATATGCCAAATTTATCATAAAAAATGCTAAATTCGCAACACTAAGGGGAACGTCGAGCGGCCAAGATGGTGATGTTTTATTTCGTCACTTTGCCTAGTTAGTTATGCGCGCAATGGTGTAGTAATGGATTACGTATTGAACACGATGGTAGTCTGAGTTCAAATCCGGTGCTTGTGTTTTTTTCTTTGATTTTATTCAAAAACACTTTTTATCATACAATTGGTAAAAATTTACTTAATTTTGCGTCAATAGTCACGTGTTTTAAGTACATATATACATATGGTTTAATGGAAAAAAATGGATGTCGACGACCTTTGGTTGAAATCAGTCTTTGCTCAAGTTTCTTATTTATAACAGAATTTTTTTGTTTCTTATTTATAAATATTATTTATTAACAGAATTCAAATAAAACTCCCTCTGGTTTGTTCAGTTAATGTGTGGATAATACACCAATATTATCAATGTTATTTTTGAAGTAAAACTTCTTTACGCACGCTTGACTTGGGGAGTAAGCTGGTGAATGCGTGACGAGAGCATTACGCAAAAGTGTGATCGGGCGAGGCGAACGGAAGTTGAGAGGGAGATATATGTTAGTGAAGATAGAAAGAGAGAGAGTTACGTTTCGTATATTACTGTAGGGACAAGAGAGAGAGGTGCGAGCACACATTTTCTTTCTCTCTTTGTCTCATAGCCAGTTATATTTCGTATATCTAAGACACAGTGCAAGCCTATTGTCTGTACCACACTGTAGGAGCAAGAGAAAGCAGTGCACGCGCACATTTTCTTTCTCTCTTCCTCTTATAGCCAGTGCATGAAATATATATATATATATATATATATATATATATATATGTGCGAGTTTGCTAGCGTTACGCGAACGGTGATTTTATTATTATTTTGTAATTTCATTTCGTTCTTGAACAATTTTATAAATTATTATTTTGTTCAATACATGAAATATTCTACGTTTAAAGTGAATAAAATTGTAAATTCATTTTAAAGTTGATATTTTGTGAATTTGAAATTTTACTTCCGTCGTGTGGTCTAAAGCACACTCGGTTTTTTTTATATTCTAATTCTCTTGTCAAAATTTCCAACGTAAACAATACGATTATTCATTTATTCATAAATTTGAATGTACATAACTCATACGTATGGCGGGTTTACTGCCACAAAAGCAATCTCTTACAACCAACCATATAGCTAGCCAAAGTTTTCACTTCTGTTTCGTGGTCTTAAGCATACTCACATACTTGCGCGTGTGCGTGCCCGTGCGTGTATGCGTGCCCGTGCGCGTACGCGTGCCCGTGCGCGTGAGTGTGCCCGTGCGCTGGCACGTTTGCGTGTGCGTGTGCGTGTATGCATATGTGAACTTTGTCACCGAAAATGTTTATTCCTTTTTGACAGCTCTAACTTCACAAAAAAACTATCTTGTAACAGAAATTTCATATTTATTAAGGCATTTAATATTTTTTATCTACTACTCTTACATTGTTTCAGACTAAAAAATAAACTGTAAAATATTCCTTACATTCTTTTTCAACTTTTTTCATAAAATGTACGAGATTAAATCAAAATTTTTCATAAAATGCGACCGATTTTGTTCAGTTATTTTTTTTTAATCGTTCTATATTTATTTGTAACGGATCTATCTGTTTTTAAATAAAAAACGTATTTTTTTTTAATTTTTTGATCGCGAAGGGCATTATTTTGGGTATTGAAAGTTCAGTCCCGACATTTCGGAAATTCTAAGCGCCTGCACAGATTTACGTAAAAAAATATTATATTTTTCTGAAAATCAATTGTTACTAAAATTTCTACCATTTATTTTCTATTCTGTTGTATGTTTGATAGTTACACATAATCGCTTTTGTTAAGTCTCCTATCATTTAGTAAGCGAAAGAAATAAAATAATGAAGAAATAATAAAACAACGAAAATTACACTACGTTTTTAATTATTAAAAAAAAAGAATTGCAATGTTTTCTTTTTTCTTATTGACGTAAAATGCATTTTATATTTTGAAATCGGAGTGCTGCGCTTAATTCGCAAATGTCACAAAGAACGTTGAACAGGAAAAACTTAATACTTTTAAAATTGTTAATGTTAATAGAATTGTAAACGCTATCGTGTGCATTTATGTGGCCTCAATGGCTGACGCAATTAAAGGTATGGAAATGAACCCAGCGATGCAATGTAATAATACTTTAGTCACAGAACTGACACAGCACAGAAAGGACACAGCGCATACTAACCCACAGAATAGAGTACAGAACGGGCACTCCCATACTAATACATACCAAAAAAGTGGTCTACTTTTATATTGATAATTGGAAACCGGCTCACCAGGTGGCGCTTCGATTATTACCAAGACCAAAAGATGGCGCTGTCTAGATATAATTATCACCCATAGATGGCATTGTGATAAACCATTGAATTGGAATTTATTAAACAATATATTCAAAAACATTCTTATTTTCATAATTTTTTATTAAAACTTTAGAGTAACTAAAATTTTACAAAACATATAACAGAGATTTCGATTATAGTATTTTAATAGGTAATTATTTCAAAAATATATTTGGTTTCTCAAGGTTTCTCTGACTTTCACGCTGTTCAGGTAGATTGTAATCTGAGAAGCTTGCAACGCTGTGTCTATAATAGTTTATGGATGTCCTCTACTGCAGAGCTGAAAGTAGAAAAATACACACGGACAATACATACATATATGGATGTTAATGCGTATTCTATAGTGTTTATTTCTTAGCATGTCTCAATGGAATAAATTTATTTCCAAATTTCGTTAAAGCTTCGAATTCAAGTTGGTATTCTTACAATATTGCAGTATATATTTTATTAAAAGTATTTCCTCCAGGATTCGTCAAAATTTATACATTAGAATGTTTGTCGTGAAAGGATTATTCTTGTAATAAGTTCAAAATTCTTGATTCAATCAAAATGTTTTGTATTGAAATTGACCTAGATGGAGTTTTTAAAATTTGTCCTTGAATATTAGATTTACAAATAATAACGTCAAAACTTAAGCATTTTATATTCATAACTAACCTAATTACTATATTGAAACTTTGAGCTGTTTCTAATCATCATCATCATCATCATTCATATATATTAATGCGCTAAGGTTAAGATGTTACACTCCCATTTTAGAAAAAAACCTCACAACTAATCCACATAAATTATATATAATTTTACAGATAATTGCTTGCTCTACCGGCATCCACAACTAAAAAATTTATTATTGCTATTGTTTTTGCAAATTAATTAATTATTAAAATTATATACACAAAACAGCAATGCTGCCATCTAACGGCTTAACGTCAATATGATTGACGGTCGGTAAAATTTTTGTTTAATTTCAAATCCACTCACGTATAAATAAAGTGGCGCTTAAGCCCAATGCTTTTAGCTCAATGCTTTTGATACTCTCAGTCGTTCCAATATGTCTGGTTCCAACACTCTCATTGTAACATCTTCGGTCGACGTTGGCAAATTTAGACTCGGCTTTGTATTCACCTGTTACAATTTCCTAGGTAAAATAGTTTTAAAATCATGAATTATAAAATATTCTCGCAAATTCTGTAACAGTGGTTTTGAAATCCGGCTGCCAACTCATCCCCTGCGAACAAAACAAAAATTTCGTCTTAATTTATGGTTATAAACATAGTTATTCAGGTGTAAATGTTCACGTTGACGGAATTTAAAAATACTTTCTTATATTATTTTATAATAATAAACAAACAAAAATACGACATAATTTGTGATTATAAACATAATTATTCAGGTGTAAATGTTCACGTTGACGGAATTTAAAAATACTTTCTTATATTATTTGATAATAATAAACAAACAAAAATTACGACATAATTTGTGGTTATAAAAATAATTATACACGTGTAAATGACCACGTCCACGGAATTTAAAAAATACTTTCTCATCTTATTTGGTAATACAAAATTAAACTACGAACGATACTTACAGAGTTTCACATTTTGGAAGCTTGAAAAATTATAGTTCTTTGGCAGTTTTTTGAGTGTTATGACAGCCGGTTACAATACACGCCATTACTATGAACTATAATACAATAAAAATAATTAAACAGTATTAAATATAAAATTTTTCCGTAGAAAATATATGCGAGAGGCCACACAAGAATTTTCAATATTGTACTTCTCAACGCGAAGTAATGCCATGCGTGTGTTATACGTTAGACAACGTGAAAAAGTATGGCGCCCAGCCGGAAACCCGCAAGTTCAATACGTCTAAACGCCCTCTGCTGAGGAATCCGACATTAGCGTTTGAAATTTTCACTTCCGGTGATCCCTCTTATTGTTACTCTGTGTACTAACCCATATAACAAATTAATCACAATTTTTCATACCTTCCTAATCGCTGTCCAAGTAGCTCCCCTCTCCCCTCGCCTCACACCTCCTGAAAAAAGTCTCGTGTAATTATTATTAATGCCCATAGATGGCGTAATCTCTTACTCTCTATTGCTCATAAATGGCGTTATATACGAAAAATTAACTATATTTATGAATTTATTAATGCCATTATAGAAAAAATCCGTTTTAATTTCTATAAATTTATTTAGTAAACCATTATAACAAAACCATTTCAATCAAAAGATAGATGTCAAAATAACATTACTATACAATGACTTAGTCAATAACACATGATTATGTGATTCCTTGAAAAATTAAAGCCATTACTTTTCCTAGGAAAAACCGATGCAACCAAAAAAATCAATTTGTTCATAATCATTTTATAAAAATTACATGATACGTGTATTTAAAAAAATCACATATCACTTAAAATATTTGCAAAAAATCACGTCACTAACAATTTTATTCATCAATCTTTAAACTTCACTTGAATTATTATTTTCTGGAGAGGTCGCACCGACATACAAAATGGCTACGCCACTTTGTATGTCGGCTACTACCTGGCTACGCCAATGCATACAAAATGAAAACTTTATATCTAAATTGATAATTATTTCATTATACGATAGTTCAAGTACAATGGGTACTATAGTTTTCAAGACAATGGGACATATTCTATTGTACTGTTAATTTCATCACACAAGGGCTATATCTTTGTAACTTTACTAAAAATTACTTTAAAATTGCATTTCAAACGACAGACATTAAGATATAAAATGAATATTTCTAAAAAAGCTGAAATTAAAAACAAATATTGTAATTTTTCATTTTCTTTCCCAACGATTTGCTTTCTTTAAAATCTATTTTAATTTCTTAGGAACTAGTCAATCTTAATTTTGATATAATGTTTAGTAAACAATTTAATTAAATTTCTCTACGATATATATGCAATTGAGAATTATCTTGTTTAAATCAATAATCAACTTCTTGTCAACTAACCAATCAGTATTTGAAGATTTATGCATTTATGTATTAATGCATTTGAAAATATAATCCGTTCTTCAAAATATTACAAGAGAACTAATACGTGTAAGAATCACTTTCCAATACACAAGAATATTTCTTAAGTCGCAATTAAACCACTATTGTGTTTTGCGACGTTAAAGTATAAAATTTACAAAAAATATTAGAAACGTGGTCTTGTAATATTATGTAATAAGCAATACTGAATAATACTTACCAACTTTATGTTCAAGGGAACAATAAAAACGACTATTCAGGCGTTTTTCTTTTAATGCAATTACCAATTAATAACATAACAAATATTTATAAACACTTAATAAAACAAATATATAACAATGGCTACAACAACGTATTTAAGTAAAACACACTACCTAAAATACGAAATACGTGAAAATATTTAAAGTATAATAATATATTCTCTCCGCAACACATATAGTTTATAGGTTGCGACTTACATCTGTAACAGATGGCGTCTATTATCATGACATGTAGCTACCAGAGGTCGCTGTACATTGATTGATTTACCGCCAATTTCCTGCCGAGATTCTGTTATCAATTCGAGACCTGTTTGTCCACCCCTGACTTTAGTATAGCTCCAACCTTCGTTCTGAGAGTACGATAGGTGTTATTTGCTTTGTCTACGTTTTTCCGATAGATTATAAATAAATTTAAATATTTTCTACCTATTTATTGTTGATATTGTCTACCACGAATTGTAGAGTTTCGAAGATTTTCAAGATTCTTTAACAATATACATCTTTAACAATAACAAAGAAGATATCTTTACAAATTGAAGATATTGTCATTCAAACAAATTGAAGATATGTCAAGATGTTGAAGATATTGTCATATAACGAAACCTAGGTAGTAGTAAATAATTTAAATAAAGCAGAAATAATACTACATCACGTAGTTTCATTTAGTTGTGAAAAATTTAATTAAAATGAATTTCTACAAAATTAACGCCAAGTATATTCAATATTTTTACATGTATTTTTTACCATCAAACTTGCGACAACACATAAAGGATTATCGCAATTTCTTAAAATATTGAAAAATATGGAATCAGGCTATAATTGTCGACCTGGACAAGAAGAAAAATCCCATGATCCTCACCACTTCACATCGTAACCAAGAAAAATTACTATCTGCAAATTTGTGGAAAGCACCGAAGGTTTAACGCAATTACCAAGCCCGACTATTACTCTGTCCAAAGATTGCACTTACCAATTGGCTAGTAAAACCGTTTTTGTCACTGTCAAGTTCAACCGACAACATCAAGAATGTCCGAGAATGTGTCCAGATTTGAAGAACGCTGGTCAAACCTTTCAAAAATCCATTCAAGAGATACTGCGCGGACTCGATTTCGTCTTCCTTTTCATCGACAAAATTTTACTGGCTACAAACAACGAAATCGAACACCGTCAACTCCTGTATGAAATTATATTACAACGGCTCAAACAAAATAGCATCACCAAAATGCAATCGGCAAGGCAGAAGTAAAATTTCTCTGTTATCCTACATCCAGAGCGGTATTGAACCACTAAAAGAAATCACTTACGTATTCAATCTGTCAAGTAGTACCGTACATATACGTCAACAGGAAATGGCAACCACTGGACTATGGTTCAAAAAATGTTTCGTCTCCGCAATTGCCCACCTGGATTGAATACAATATGTAATTCTTTTTATAAGTGAGAATTTAGTTCCCCCTAATTATTACTGTAATTTTTTTCCCTATTTTTTCCTCAGATCTTTAGCATCAGAGCATAATAGTTTATAAAGCGTGTTGCTTCTGATTCTGCAAAGTAATTAATTATTTGTAACGTGTTTATTTATAACCTGTGTTGCTTCTGATTCTGCAAAATAACTAATTATTTGTAACGTGTTTGTTTACAACCTGTATTGCTTCTGATTCTGCAAAGTAACTAATTATTTGTAACGTGTTTGTTTATAACCTGTGTTGCGTTTGATTCTGCAAAGTAACTATTTGCCTGTGTTGCTTCTGATTCTGTAAATTAACTAGTTATTTATATTTATGCATATAATATCATGTCTACGATCAAGAACTCTTGGCTGTAAACATGGTGCTGAAGCAATTCAGAAAGATGTTCAAAGAATGTAAAATCATTATTTTTACCGATCACAAACAGCTTACCTACGTGCTCAATAGACCACCGTCGCTCATCCAAACGCTGCCAAGTAATTGCAGTCCCATCAACGCTTGTCTACGAGAATATATCTGAATAGTTACCAACCTAACAAAGTAAATTATTATTCAGGAATGTTACTTTACCTAACACCAATTTAAAGCTATATTACGAAATATCAACTCAACACATCCATCTCTGCATACCCGAACTGTATTTTCAAGCCGCATTCGAAACATTCCACAACGTAAGCCATCCCGACACAAAAATGACTTACAAGATAGTCTTGCAGAAATGTTTCTGGCCTTCCATAAACACGGACCAAAATATTTATATCTTACAATAAAAATAAGAAATATATGTTACTACAAGCAACAACACCGACCGATTAAATATATACATGTCGATATCGTCGGACCATTATCTGCTACACCGAGCGGTGAACAAATCCTGATCACGATTTCGTTTTTTTAAACAGGCTTTATTGGATATGCATTATACAATCTTAACATACAATCAATTAATTATCATTGATGAAATGTAATTGATTTTGTCTTTAAGTAAGTCAGATAAATTAAGTTAATTCATGAGCATTAACACATTTTAACCTTCTCAGTTCTTGGGTAATATCCAGAAGTCGAATAGCTTCTGCCTTGGTATGGTTGAGGAGTCATTTTTCGTGTCTAATAGCATATTCTTGGATAACTTCGTTATTCCATTTGATGTCTAAGTCATTGTAAATTTCTTGATCGGTTACATAAAGGTATGCATTGATAATTATACGCAAGAATTTGTTTTGGCTTCGTTGGATTACAATACGATTTGGCTGCTTGACCCAAAGCTGGATGCCATACATCAAAAGGTATATTAGTCACTTAAAGTAGAGGTTAAGCTTGAAATGATGTCCAACCAACCACAACATTTTTCGTTGTTTCAACCTGATTTGCTTAGCTTTTACTTTAATGTGATGTTTCCAATTAAACCTACTATGCAGATGGAATTCAAAATATTTTGCTAAATCGGCTTGAGAGACTTGAATTCTATTAAGACAAATCTATAGATTGCTGCTCGTACGTCGCAATGTAAATGTGACATCAATGGATTTAGACTCATTGAGTTTGATTTTCCAATCAACATTACATCTGTTCATTTTGTCGAGTACTTCTTGTAAATTTTTGGTGGCTTGACTTTGCGGGTATATAGTTGCCATTACTACCGTACAATCAGCAAAGTGTCTATGAAGATTTTTTGAGAAGTCCTAAGGCAATTCCTTGCGGTACACCTGCCCGGGCTGGATAGAAACCTGAATACGCTTCCTCATGCAACACTCTGAACCTTAGATCAGATAGATAGGACTCAAGTAATTGACAATAGTTCGCCGGTAGCGAACGGCGCAGATGTTATAGATCACCACCACCAAATCAGTATCAAAAATTTGGTTCGTGAGTCAACGGTTTGTTATCCTACCAAAGGGTATGGGTATCAGAAAAAACACTAAGAACACCTTATTAACCGCATTGCAACCAGTTATCGAACATTAGCACCGCACGCTAAAAGCCACATTGAGATGAAGCTTAAATAGCCAAGCAATGTGGACTCAAGAACTATTTACCATACTCCTCACTTTACGAACTATCCTATTCACAAACAATGGAGTGAATGTCGCTGAACTAACCTACAGCTGCAATTTAAGATGGCCGGGCGCATTCCAGACTAATTCCAACTAAACTGGACACAATAGACCACAAGTACGAACGACACAAATGCGAAATGCAATCAAAGTGTTTAAATATATTATACCTACACAACCGCATTCAAAAAAATCAATCTGTCTTTATGCATTTATATATCTTGAGTTGGAGACGAATGAAGGCAGCCAAGAAGCCTCTATAACTTTCATATGAAAGTACTGAAACAAGATAGTGAAATATGAGATAGCAGACAAACAACTATCTCCACTGACCATCTGAAATCTGCCTACATGCTCAACGAAGATAACGAGTCTGCTACTCTTGATGGGAAGTTGTCAAACCATGATTATGACATAATACGACGTTGGTTAATTTGACATTAAATCATACTGGCACATTGTTATCAATGCAATTCACGTATTGCTCCATTGTGATGGTCAGTTTATACGTTTTGGTGGACGATAATAATAGTCGTAATTATAGGTAACAACATAAGTTCTAAAGAAACAAGAGAATAAGTTTTTCTTTGATGTTCGTAGCACAGTGGGTCGTATTGAACAAGCTAACGGGACGAAATTATTTAAATTTGTTTTATTGATTGTTTTAACCATAAACTAATGAAATACGAAACAAAAAGGGGAGCTAATAAATAAAACACAATTTGACGGGTTTACCAATAGGAGATCAATGAGCATGTTTTTTAAAAATATTACCTTTTGTACGAAATTATAATTGTACAGTACAAACAATTTGAACAGGTGCATTTACCATTTTATACTTACGTATATTTGGGATAAAAAATTGATATATTTACATATAAAACATTATATTAAACAAATAGCACTTTATACTGTTGAAACTATATCAATATACTTAAATAAAGTAAAGTATAAATAGAAAAAAAAAGATTTAATAAAATATAAGGAATTTTAATAAGTTTTGCGCCCAATCTGGTATTTCGCTGCTTAGTTCAGTACTAGCAAAAAATCTGCAAGATGTGTATAGGTAATAGAATATAAAAACATAGTTTTTGGAATTTTTGTATGCTTCTTTAAAGACACATCAAGTAAGAACTATTAAAACAACTTAGATGAAGTTTTGGAAAACACGGGGTTGACTGAAGGTAGCTGTCTTGTAAAACGCGTTGTTGACGAAATTCGCTAAATTTTTTATATATTATTCAAACTATAAATATGTAACTTACTTTAAAATTTAAAAATTATTTACCGTTTAGTTTTAGTAAAAATCAGTCTCAAAAATTGTACAGTTAACGTTATTCTATTTAACTTCATTTTATTTAAAAAATACAAAAATTATTTTTTTCCAAACTGCTAAAACGATGTTATATTAATAATTTGGAAAAAAAATAATTTTCAATAAAAAATTTAATAATAGTTATTGGATCTTACTGTCACGCCACACTACTTAGTTATGTTAATTTTTTATTTCATCGAAAACATTCACTCAATAAGAAGATATACGCATTTAATATTTTCAAGAATTTATTTCCATTGCATAACATCCAAAAAGTGCCTAGCTACTCGAAGCACAGTAAATACACAAATGTATATTGTATCAATAGTAAATTTAACGCAAAGCAAACCCAACCCAAAGCAATTCCAATTCAAAACCCAACCCAATCTAAGTCAACCAAACTCACCCCAACTAAAACCAGCCCAACCCAATTCAACTCAAAAAAACTCAGCCTAAACCAAAGCATACCCAACCCAACCTAATCCAACATAAGCCAATCGAATCGAAGGCAAACCACACCCAAACCAATCCTACTCAAACCAATCCTACACAAACCAATCCTATCTAAACTAAAGGAAACTCAATCTGAACCAACAGAACCCAACCCAACACAACTCAATCCAAACCAACCCAAATCAAAGCAGACTCAATAAACCCAACTTAACTCAAAGCAAAACCCAATCCAATCCAAAGAAAACCCGAACCAACCCTTCCCAAACCAAAGGAAACTCAATCTGAACCAACAGAACCCAACCCAACACAACTCAATCTGAACCAACCCAAATCAAAGCAGACTCAATAAACCCAACTTAACCCAAAGCAAAACCCAATCCAATCCAAAGCAAACCCAAGCCAACTCAACCTAAAGCAAAATCAGCCACACCCAATGCAACTTAACCCAAACCAACCTAAGCTAAACCAAAGCCAACCCTACAGAATTTAAACCAACCTTAAGTAAACCCAACCCAAAGCAAACCCAACTCAACCGAACTCAACCAAAAGCAGATAAACCCAAAACTCCCCCCAAGCCAAAACAAACCCAAACCAATTCAACCCAACGATATGACTGCCAGCCAGCCAGAAACCTATAACCAGAAATTAATATAATTAAGTAATTTTATACAATTGCCGGAAAGTGTATAAAATTCCAAGTTGACTTAGAAAATATGTAATAATCTGATGTTTCAGTACAAAGTTTAATAATTCAATAAAAGTTTACTTTTATAATTATTATAATAGATGGCGTTACATATCTTAATCTGACAGTCATATTTTCTAAAGATCCCCACGCAAACGAAATCACAGGCACGGGCCAAGACAGCATGGGCCTTATTGTAAACTACCTAGTCTACAATAAGGTCCATGCGGTCTTTAAATTTCTACTTTATTATTTATGAACGTTGCTTCACACTATCTTTATCCCTGTCTCATCTAGCCTACTTCTTTTTTATATCTAAATGATAATGTACAGCAAACATTCGAAACAACAAATCTAACCATGTAAAGTAGAAAAACTAAATCCATAGTGATCTCCATTACGTGGATCACAGTTTTGGGAGTAACACAGCATATGTAACATTTTTGAGATCTGAAAACATTGCATACTTCATCATCGGTCATTGTCAACATCAAATGATGCTTAACAGAAATTTGAGATCCATCATACACAACACTATATAAAGCAAGAAGTAACTGGTTTACTTTCTCAACTTTGAGTCTATTTAATAAGCTGGCACTTCTCATCCATTTAATAAGCTAACGCATCAGCGCTTCAGCACTAACTCATTAACAATTCATCACCACAACTACCTAGGAAGATCACCACACATCACTTTGGGGTAATCAACTTTTTAATTTGAGCTTTAACCAATTTTTTTAATTTGTCTCGCTACCTTGCAATGTCCTTTTCTTCAATTGGCTAATTATAAAACTGGGGTTAACTCGGTCACACTACGCATTCTAAGAAATCTTCAATCTACATTTTTTTAAAAATAAAACTACCGTTGTAGGTGATCTTAGTATAACAAATATTTAAATTAAATATTAGATAATAAAATTATAGACTGGATATATATGGATAAAAAAAATCAGTCTGTCAAAATTTAAATTTGAAAGAAAATATTTATTTTTAAGGCTATATCTAGAAAAAAAAAACAAAATGTCAAGTACTAATTTCAAATAAAACCAAATGTACATATCTTCAACAGTAAATTCCTTCATTAAAATACTTTAAGGTTCAATAAAAATTTCGGGGGATGTTATCGTAAGTATGACAAAATTCATTGATTCCATTTAAGTTCTTGTTATAATATACTTTTACCTCTGATTCTTAATTGCTATTGCATGTTTGTGGCAAATATTGCCCTGGAATTGTTAACTAATAGGACTCGTTTATCACATGTCATCATTATTTCTAAGAAATTTTGACATAAATATTACCCAGCTGGGGGGTAGTATTTCACACGATTCAATGTGTGTCATTCACTCGTCTCAATGTGTGTCATTTACACGATTCAATGTGTGTCATATACTCTGCTTCGTTAGACACCAAGCAATGGACCCAAACGACCGATTGAATAGACACATTCTTAACTCTTGCAGACCAGGACACGTGATCGCATAGCAATAAGGAGCGGCACACGAAACCCATGAAGTATTGAAATGCGCAAGCAAGGAGCTCAACAGCGGTAACAGTCGCACGTTCAGGTCAACACAGAAATATAGGCTCATGACCACACATTAACGTTTTGCTATTTTCTATTTCTGTTTATAGATGCTCTAACATCTTTTAAAGATAAACATTTTTTGTGGAGATAGACATGCGTAGACATTCCAAAGAATATTTATTCCTAATTTACTCATCAAACCGGATTACTCTACAATATTCTCTCTCCGCCTTTTCATAATAATGAGGCAAGGTGTGAACACACTAATAAATATGTAAGAATTACAATATAATACTAAACCAACCAACCTCTTATTATGTCATATGATACAAGTATATTGATTTCACATCAAGAGAAGCTAACTTAATAGAGTAGTAAGAGTCTAGAATCTAAACTATTAAACAACATCACCATAGCAACGGCCTTAAAAAGCAGTTATCTTTCTTTACTTCACATGCGTGGCCTGCTATATCTTTCTTTACTCCACATGCATGGCCTGCTATATGTTTCTTTACTCCATATGTGTGGCCTGTTATATCTTTCTTTACTCCACATGCATGGCCTGCTATTTCTTTCTTTACTCCATGTGCGTGGCCTGCTATATCTTTCTTTAATCCACATGCATGGCCTGCTATATCTATCTTTACTCCACGTGCGTGGTCTGCTACATTTTTCTTTACTCCAAGTGCGTGGCCTGCTAGTAAATTTCTAGCACATAGCAAAAATTCATTTCTTTATCTTTACCTCCGGAAATATTTTTCTCCCTGTAAGTTTTTTTTAAAATATTATTTATATAAAGTTTTATTTGGTGAGAAATTTGGCATTTAGAGTGCAAAGGCCAATGCCACTGCTACTCAATTAGAACACTTGACTTCTTGTCAGTCTATTCATCAATTTGGTATTGTTCAATAATTCAGTAGCTAGAAGGTTTTGCATATCTTTTTCTGAATCTGTTAATCTCCTCAAGAATGATGAGAGTGTTAAGGTTATTCGTGAATTTTTCAATTTCGTGTGAACCAAGTTAAACTGACTATGTTTCTTAGAATTGCATTTTGAGCTCTTTGGAGACACATTATGTTGCAATTACTGGCCACGCCCCACAGCTGAATGCCATACGTCCATATCTGCTTCAGGAGTGAGCTGTATAACAGTAGTTTATTGTCCACCGATAGCACAGGGTTACTACCAATAGCCAGTGCAGTTTGTATCTGATATTTAATTGGTCACATTTCTGCTTGATGTGAGCTTTCCAAGTAAGCCTTCTATCTAGGTGAAAGCCCAGATATTTAACACAATCAGTGAGTGGTAAAGTGTCTGTTCCTAGTTTCGCTTCGGGACAATTGCCGCTCCTCAATGTAAATGTGATGTGGGTCGATTTTCCTGCATTGTCACGGATGCGCCATTTATTCAACCAGGTATACATTTTGTCCAGCAATACTTGGAGCTTGTTGTTGGCAGAATTTGGATCTTTGTGCCAGATAAACAACATCATCAACATAAGTTATGGTATACTTCAGCGATGGTTACATCTGCTGAGGTAGGAAGATCGGAAGTGAAGATATTACAAAAAACTGGTCCCAGGACTGAACCTAGTGGAACTCCAGCTTCGATCTTGTGCATATTAGATTGTGCATCATCTTGCTTTACCTGAAACTATCTCTGAGTTAAATAGGATGCTATAATTGGGAACAAATAAAAATAATAAGCCCCATCTATGAATCAATACGAATAACTTGTAATATATCCATTTCTAATCGAATTAGTATTTCTTTATTTTCTGTAATACATAGATTCGAACTTTTCATTGGCATAACTCAAGGATGGAACAAGCTTATTGTTTTGTTTGTTCCACTGAACGCTATAAAATTTAAAATGTCGGTAATCAATTGTATCCTACCATCACATTTCATATACCTTTAAAAGAGCACATATGTACATACATACATACATATATAGAGCTTCCTATGTGATTTTTGTTTTTCCACTAACATTTCCTTCGAAAAAGCCCTTCTCTTTCTTCATTCACCCCCCGGTAGATGCTAATGCAATACTTACATCATGTTGATGAAAGTACAGTATAAAAATTAAAGATAATGGTTTGTATGCACTTTTGTTGTTGTCTATAGTCACTTGTAGCTTAAGATATAGTGTATTGTATGAAAAAAATGTTGTATCATCCGTGTAATATTTGAAAAAAATTAGGCATCTTTCTTATTTTACTTTTTAATCAATAACGCTGTAGAAATAGTGTTTTTTTATTTTAATTGGCCATTTTTCGAAATAGCTTTAAACATGACCCAAAAATTGGAAAAATTTTCGGCGAACCTTTAGTTTTACTGAATTTCTGTGTTCAGAATTATAGCCCTTAACCAAAGGCTTGAAATTTTTTTTGATATGAAGAAAACCATGTTACATATACCACAAGTGTGCCCCGTTAACAAGAAAAGAATTAATTTATAAAACTAAACTGGGTCTCAATTCTTTTATCCCCATATCATTTATTTAATAATATTAAAATAATATATGATAAGACCATTCAGAAATACTAAGTGGATTTTGACTACGGCCTTTTCATAAATGATATTAATTAGGACAGTGATTACATAATAGTCATTTTATCTAGTATTTTGAAACTATCTAAATAAAACTTTTTTGAAACTATGTAATAAAAATTATGTAAAATAAAACTTTTAAATTTTACTGTTTCAAGAATATTTATAAAAAAATATCAGGGTCTAACTTTATTTTATTCTGATCATTAGAAAAATAACTTTTTTGTCTTCATTAAACATTCCTGAATACTTTTAATAACATTCAATAAACCTTTCTCAACAAAAAATAATTGTAAAAATTATAAAGCCTAGGTGAGCATTTCTTATGTCATGTTTTTCAGTATAGCTCTTAAGATATGCTAGTTAAAATTAGGAATTATCTTTGTTTGGCCCCCTTAAAACTTCTACATAAATTTTTTGAGTGTTACTATTAAGAAAATTTCTATGTCAAGCGGTTTCTGAGAAAAATGGTTATGACAGACGGACAGATATGTGCATAATCTTATAAAGGTTACATTTTTCCTTTTGAAATAAAAACCCTAAAAATTATAAAAATAAACTTTGGATACAAAACTCAAGTGGAAGACGTGTCTTTTTATTTCACGTCAAATGTTTATGTTTTGTGAAATGACACTTGTCACCCAAGGTATTTCATATAGAGTACTAAAAGTATTTATTTGTTCATACACGGGACACATATATGTACTGTCTACTTTAGACTTCACTACACACTGAGTGTAAAGTCTACTTGTAAAACCATTTTTGACATGCTGTGTATATTTGTACATATCTGTCTGCGATAGACACAGATGTCAACTAATCTAAATTTCCGAAATGGTATGTCTATGAGTTATCATGAATTTCTTCTTTTGATGTATTACGATAACTTCTTTTGATGTATTACGGTAACTTCTTTTGATGTATTACGATAACTTCTTTTGATGTATTACGGTAACTTCTTTTGATGTATTACGATTACTTGTAAAATCATGATATTTACATCTTGCACATCACATATCGCTTCAATCCAAATATTGCTGGTAATATTTCCACATCCGTCACTAATAATATTCTACAGTCCGTCACCAGGTCTATTTCCGACAGCCATATTAACTCTTTCCTTGAAAGTCATAATCCAAGGCCTCTTTGGGGATGTGTATCGATTCCTTGCTGAGTGTTTAGCTAATCCAGTTCCATTTTAGCATTTTAAGTGATGCTCAATCAGAACTTTCCTGCATCGTCATAGCAAGCTTTCATTAGATATCTTTTTAAGCCAAGGTGATCGAAAAAAATATATAAAGCAGAGATGAATGAAGACTTGGAGTTGCTGTAGGAAGTCTTTTGTTGCCTTCCATATCTCGCACTAATATAACAGTACAGTTTTGACGTTGGACCAGAATGTTTTAAATATCACTCTCCGTTAAATTTCCATGACTACCGAACAGAGTGATTCTATAACTACCATATGTTTATACATATGACAAATATTTATTTTATCTTACTTTGAAGGCTACTTTATATATTGATGTTTAAATTTTATTTAACACTTGTTTAAACCTACAAAATATTTCTTAAGAATTCACAGCTATAATTAAAATTAATAGCAAAAAAAATGTAAATGTGATATCCATTTTAAAATTAGATACTATATATTCATCATATTTTAAAATGGATATATTACAAATCAACAACTGAAAGTAATAATTGAAATAAAGACCTTGTAAAATACTATCAGACTATCTGGTACCAAGTCAATATACACTTGGTTGGTGTCATTTATTTAGGTTATTGCAATTATTAGTTTTAAAAAACTAATATTGCAATTTATTTAGGTGTGTTTAGTTTTAAAAAAAATAATTTCTCACATTCACTAATCTGACATAACTATTTATGGAAGTAGAAAGGGAACCAAAAATAATTTAATATTTTATGTATGATCACAAAAAAATTATAGTATACTTTACAAAAAAGACAAAAATAATTGAAAAACAAACATTGACTCCATTACTAATAAGATTTATTAAATATATATACAAAACCTAATGGACAGAACATTATTTCTTCTTCTATTTAATTGTGTGTATTAAATAATCACAATCCACATGTAAAAATACAAAAATATTTTGATGTCAATGTTATGTCAAATTCAAAATCTCACTTCTGCATTTAACAAAACCTTTTTTAAATATTCGCATAATTAGAGACAGAAAAGTATTAAGAGGACTGAACATCTAACAATTTCAAGAGGGTGGACTTTCTGACCAAGTTTATCATGGATAAACAGTTCAAGTTTTTTACGTAATAATCACCATTCCAGCAGGTGTTCTAGAGTAACTACGACCTACAGGTTATACATTTGCATGCCAGAAATGCATTGTCTTATGAATCGTATGTCATGAAAACCAAATTGTTTGTTAATCAATAGACTAACAAAGAGTTATTGTTGCATGTTTACCTATATAAGTAAGTAATAAACTTTTTAAATAGTTTGCTAAACACTATCATTAAACTTATGGAATGACAGTATACTGAATTCTTCTCCCTTTTTTTTTTATATATATAGAAAATAAAAAAGCAATCTCCAAATAACTGAACAAAATATTTTACTGATTACCCATCATTGTCCACCAAACCAAATTGGCGTGTAAGGTTACACACTCTCATTCTTTGCATTCTTTGGCGTTCAGTTTGATTTATTTTGAAGAATATATGTATTTTTTATACTTCTAGATACATTCTTTTCGTTAATATAATAATAATTATGTTTTTACTCCAAATCTTGGAGATGGTAGGATCATCTTCTTCTATTAAAAAAAAACAAATAAAAAAATCTAATTTTAGCCTGCAAATATAGATTTCAGTGGTGATAAGATATTAATTGTGTTGTTAATCTGCAGTGCATTGCACATTCATTCAAATAGACATATAACCTTCACACATACACTTAAGTTCACTACAATAAAAATAAAAACAATAATTCTATTTAACGTTTTTTCTTTGCATTTTGTGCCCACAATCTTTTTTTGTAATGAGTCAATTCTGTGTGCTGCCTTATGTACATTAAAGTAAATAAATAAACTTCTGTTTTCATTATTTCTTTATGTACACTTATAAAAAAATTACAGTTACACACGTATATGTTCCAATAAAGTTAACAGGACTAAGTTTAAAATAAAATACACCAACTACTAAATTATAGGACACTGCAATACATAATGAAGGATATATTTCAAGAAATTTATTCTCAAGCATCGTAAACAAATTACACTTTGGTATAACCACAATCAACCGATTGAGTAGTTGAATACCATAAGAAAGTGGTAAAATCCATTATAATTTAGTTTTATTTGCTAATATTGCAAAAAGATGGTGACTACATGACCGAGTATCTTCTCAATAAAACAAAACAAATTTTTTTTCCATTTAACAATAAAAAAATCAATTTTGTAAGTAAAATATTTATCATGAGCTGCAAAGAATGGAAACCTTACAAAGCCAAGAAAAATCAGTAGAAACAAGGAAAAGGAAAAATAACAATACCGTCTCGTGTACAAATATTGAGTGAACATTTTAGACACATTCTATCATCAGGCCGTACTTGGTCTCATGTGGTCTCCAAAAATTCAATTAGTTTCTACTTTACTTCACACTAAAGTTATATATAATAATTTAATTGATGAAACACATCGGAAGTCCCTGGTATTACGCAACGCGAAATCAAACCTTCTTTTCACTAGATCCACCAAATATCCACAAACAGTGAGGCAAATTGAATCGACCTCCTAAATTAAAAATGAAATGGGTTAATAATATTGGATATAAAAAATGTGCCCTGCCTTCGTAAGACGCTCATCGGATGTGAAACAACTTAAAAAAGAACAAACATCAGGCAGTGTTTTATTCCATCAATCATACTATACCTTAGCTCAAGATTGCATTTATTCAATGATTAAACAGTAATCCTATACATGAATAACCTGACCTATTAAAGGTAACGGCGGATTTCATGACAGCTTGATTATACATTCGTAAAAACCACACATTTAGTTTTATTTATCTACTTTAATGTATCTAATTGATACATATGGCAGACTTATTGCTACAAGAGCAATCTCTTACAGCCAACCATAACACCAGTCCAGCTCCATTCGACAAACAGCCTGGTCCCCGTGGTGCGCTGCATCATCAAAGGCCATATACCTTGTGATAAACCCAACACACCATAGCGATGACATTTACACTTAAATACGGAGAAATGCAACTAGTTTTTTTAAGTATTTTGTAATTGAATCGAGAGCTTCAAAACAATACTAGGATCATTCTTGAATTTTTAACATACTCATGACAGCTGCAATCTAAGTACCATCAAGTGTCAGAACTATGGAGACTCCTATTTAATGTTATAAACGAGACAGTGTTTTTGTTTGTTTGTTTGTTATTTAATAGCCTTTAAACAATGAAGCCATCTTTACCATAATTTTGTATACTAAAAGAAAATATTATGAACTAAGATATGGGATAGTTTTTATCACAGACAACACACAATTGCTTAAAGAATGGAAAAAAACCTTTATTAGGCTAGCAGTTGATGGCACTTTAACTGCTGCAATGAAGCCACAGATAAGAGCTAATAAAAAATTTATTAAATTTACCATATAATTTATAAATTTTCAAGATTAAATTGAGATCTGAAATATGTTCAAAATGAATGTAATTCAAGTGCAATAGTATCTCTATCAATCAATCCTAGGCACACTGCGTCAAAAGTTTAATTTATTTCTTAAAACCCTATATGTCCAACTTGGAGACTGACTCAATGCGTTGGACATGTTCAATGTGCATGTGTCGTAATTACGATGTTTAAAATTTGTCAAGGTAAACAAACTAAACGTTTCTGCTTCTTCTTTTTGAATAAAGTTAGAATACATCTCTGTTCTGTGGTCAGAATACCATTTACATAAAGACATAAAATTTACTTACAAAGCAGAATACAACGTATTGTTTTTTTTTTCTAAACGTCACTTCATTAAATCATTATTTTCGGTGCGTACAATAATTGTACTAGTAAGCACAACCAATTATTATTGAACCATTATCCATGAGGTCACTCATGTGTGAAAAACATCATTTAAAAATATAACGATAGGCTGCAGTACACGTATAATGCGGAAGCGAGATCTCTTTTAATTTGTTTTGTTACGGCAAATATTAGTTCTGCAATTAGAGATATTGAAGGTTTTGTAAAATCAAATAATAATTCTATATTTCCACAAATAAAAAAAATTAATTTTAGCCAATTTGTTAGCTATATACATATAATTGGAATATTAGCAGAGTTAATGGCATTATATTGAATTGATACGTCATACTCTTGCAAAAGGTACAAAAAATGGCTCCAGATACTGTTCACTTGCTGACTATAAAGAATGAGATGGAGTCAAAAAAGCATGTATATAAATGAGATGAGAACCTAACCTATCGAATCAAATTCTCAATAATCCCAAAAATAGGGGTCTTTTCGCTATATTTGAAGATCCTTTAAATATTAATAAGACTTATTAATACAATGTCACTGAGCAAAGTAGCAAAATCAAACTTGAATTTTTTTAGCGAATCATATAATTAGTCAGAAAACTAGCATTGACTATAACATAAATATTATATCAACTGTTTATCATAAAATAAGACTTATTTAATATAACGTCACTGAGCAAAGTAGCAATATGAAACTTGAAATTTTTTAGCGAATCATATTAGTCATAAAACTAGCATTGACCATAGCATAAACATTATATGTAACTTTATTAATATTTTATAATAAAGTGTTGTTTGATATGAAAGTAAAAATAATCTCTTAGTAGAATGCGAAACTTTTTATATTTTCCTACCTAAAATAACATAATTAAAATTATATCTGCCAAATCTACAAATTCAGAAGTGTTGGATTTCAATTCATTTGGTTTTTCAATTAAAATATATATAATAACAAAATAAAAATAAATGCCCACTAGTACATCAAAAAAATGCATGTTATGTCATAGTTAAAAACACATTTTACAAAACATTACTATGAATTACGAATATATTGGTATGAATTACATATTTGGGATATGACTATATTATAAAAATGCTGATAAATTTAAAGTAAACTTAAGTCAGCAATGTTATTATTCAATTTAGTTTAAAATCAACTTTACCATCGAAGTTTACAAAGAGTAAATAATTGGAAAAAATAGTAAAGAGAGAAAGCAAAAGAAATTTAATAATTTTCGTTAACCTTCGGAAGAAATCTTCTAATGTAAGGAATAGAGAAACTCGGCCTTTTGCACGTAGCTACCATAAATTTTAACGTAGTTTCTTGAATCAAGTACTAACAAAAAATTATATAAATCGCATGACTTAAGTTTGTTGATAATATAGGGCATTCCTCTAAATCTATATGATCTAGGATGATCTTTATAATTTTTCTATAAACTATGGGTAAACTTCTAGCAATGCTGTTATTAATTTTTTGCACTTGTTTTTCGGCATATCTCTGGCAGTACGCTACATAAAATTGTGAAAATAATATTTTTTGATCTACATAACTTGAGATCTATATAACTAAAGATCTTTAAGTCTATAAATTGACTTTTCAAACAATATCCTATATGATACATGAAATGGAAAAAATTGTTCGGTTACTTAATTTGCCCCTCCAAAATTTACATATATATTTCTTAATATTAAATATTGTGATTTATATGAGTTATTTCACTTTATCACTATGCCAAATTTCATGTTTCAACCTCAAACGGAACTGAGAAATACATCTGTGCCACACAGGCAGATGAATGAACATGCAATTGGTTTTAGAAGGATTTTATCTTTTTCTTTTGAGGTATAGAACCTTAAAAATGATATCAGTTTAAACAGAATAAGTTCATAATTTCATAAAAATTCCATTTACTATAAAAACAAAATTTAGTTGTAGTTAGTTAAAGCTCTTCTGGTTAAATGTATAGAACTGGCCATAATCTGTTTTAAAGGTAGAGAAAGATTCTAAATTAAAATTCTTTATGTAATGATAAATCAATGGTGGTAACATTTTTTTATTTAATAAATATAATTTAACCTTATAAAATCAATTTATTTTAGTCAAGAAACACATATAAGGAATCTGATTTTGAAAATACAAAATACAGCATTTTTCTTTGATGAATTTTGCATTTCCTGTGGCTCCAGGTCCTGGGACGTTCGCAATATGGTAGAGCCAGCCTTAATGTATGAATGTTATTTTGTTTTTCAAAACTGGTTGTACTTTATTATGGAATTAAGTTTTTTCTCACTAAAGTAACTTACTCATTTTTATAGTCACAAGTTTTTTGATCTCCGTGACCTGTTATTTTCATTTCGCCCACTCTTTTTTAATTTTAATTAGATTTTAATCAACCATTTAATTTCTATTATATTTAATTCACTCACAATTATTTTAGCACTACTAACTAGTGTGTATAACTTTTACTAGTGTGTGTAAATTTTGTAAGTAGTAAATTTGTATGCTTTTGACTTTAAAATTTGACTCAAATTGTATAATAACATTTTCCAGGTTGCCTCCAACTAAAGATTTACAAAACCCCTCCGTTCATAAAAAAGGTTTGAACAATGTGAAGAAGCTGTTCGAGGATAAATTCATCGGACCAGAGTGCCTTGCAGTTTACGATGACGAGCTGTACTTCATCGCATTGGGAAATAAGTTATTCAAAATGACACCTTCGCAGGAATTGAAATTCGTAACGGATGTAGGAAATCCTTGCAGTAAGTGAAAGTATATAACGTATATATCTCTTATACAAGAAAAGAAATAAAAATTTGAAAACATTTCATATTCCATTTTCATATTTTTATTTCTTTTGTTGTATAAGACGTCTATATACATATGGATAAACAAACATACAATAGAATTACTACTTCAAGAGCAACAACACAGACGATTGTAAGAAAATAATGAACTAATCTGATTTTTGAAACAGTAAAAGATTTTAGTAAAATTTACTAAAACATTTAAATTTATTTATTTATGTATTTACTTTGATGTATTTAATTTATACATATGAATAACTTATTTCTACGAGAAAAATCTCTTACAGCCATCCAGAACACCCCAGTTCTACTCAATGTGCGGCCGGGAATTAAACCCGGGTCCCCTTGTATTCGATTCAGTTAATTGAAAGTAAAACAGAGTACTTTATGCTGAAGCAATTTATGTTTTTCCCCCTTGCACATCCTTGAATGAATTCAGTTAATTGAAAGTAAAACAGAGTACTTTATGCTGAAGCAATTTATATTTTTCCCCCTTGCATATGCTTGAATGGATTCAGTTAATTGAAAGTAAAACAGAGTACTTTATGCTGAAGCAATTTATTTTTTTTCCCCTTTGCACATCCTTGAATGGATTCAGTTAATAGAAAGTAAAACAGAGTACTTTATGCTGAAGCAATTTATATTTCCCCCACTTGCATATCCTTGAATGGATTCAGTTAATTGAAAGTAAAACAGAGTACTTTATGCTGAAGCAATTTATATTTTTCCCCCTTGCACATCCTTCAATGGATTCAGTTAATTGAAAATAAAACAGAGTACTTTATGCTGAAGCAATTTATATTTTTCCCCCTTGCACATCCTTCAATGGATTCAGTTAATTGAAAATAAAACAGAGTACTTTATGCTGAAGCAATTTATATTTTTCCCCCTTGCACATCCTTCAATGGATTCAGTTAATTGAAAGTAAAACAGAGTACTTTATGCTGAAGCAATTCAAACCAGCTTTATTATTAGGTGTATCAAATAGTTGCCATTTTGCAAAAATGTACATTTCAAAATATGTTTATTTAACATGTATATTATAACATGTTTATTTAGATAAATTTATTGCCTTTAAATTCTGAAACTAACTTTACTTAAATATTTCAAATCCAAGCCTTATCCCATGGAAATGCGGCTTTATTAGTACAATTTTCATTTTTGTCATACTTTTAATGACAGTATAAATTTAAAATAAATGGAGGTAAACATAATGACATAGTAAAAAATGAATAATAAAATAAAATATGAATAGTGCAAAAAGGAGATTATGAGATGTAAGTATTTTTCGTATTTTTTTGTAAGTATTTTTCGTATTTTGTTGTTTTGATGTAAGTATTTTAAATATGTACCGAAGTTATTTGCATGGTGACAAAAACCTATTGCTTTGCAACTGACAACCAGCATCAAGTTTTCCTTTATATAAAACTTGATGCTGCTAATACTTTAAATAATCTTAGAAGGTACTTGATACAAATAAGGTCTATACACCCAAAAATTAAGGATAAACCCAACTTAGAAAATGACATACTTGAAACAAATACAGCCTACCTAATTTGGGTAGGCCATATTTGTCTTATTATTTTGCCTTATAGGCCTTATTTTTATCAAGTTTGTTTTATTATTTGCCATATAGGCCTTATTTTTATCAAGTACCTTATGATTTAATATTTAGATTTTTCATGTCACGAAGGCTACCAAGACATTACATGCATATTTACATATGGTATTCTCGTCAATCACATAAAATATTATAAATACACTTGTCATATATTACGAAAAGCACAACATGCACAAACATTTTGATAGTGATTACCTTCACGAGATATAATTATTAAAAACCACATGCCCAACTTTCAAATAAGACAGAAACGTAGCAACGATAACAAATAAAACAAAAAACACACAACAACTCAAATAAAAATCATCTAGCGAACATTCATGAACCATCAAGCAATTCTCTAACCCATTTCTGAAATGATTAATGGAGGAGAAACTAATATCAAGACTGGATGCAACTCCTAATATTATGTTGAACAACGTGAGTGCACAAGAGACAAGTAAACACTGCAAGATGTTTGTACGTGTTATAGGTCTAAGACTTAATTATGACATTGTGCTCTAACGTGACAGCTAGACGCAAAAAGCGCTAGTAAACTCAAGATCGAAGAGTTATCAACGTAATGATAGAATAATTTAATTTATATCAACGTAATGATTAATAACACAATTATATAATTTAAAATAATCTAATGCGTTTTCCGTTGGAGTTGAAGGGAACTACATCCAACGGTGAAGGGTATAAATAAGGATAATACCCATACATTCCATAGTAGAAAAACCTGTTGAATCTTTTTAACATTTTCTCTCGCATTAAGATATAAGTTGTTTCATACAAAGACCAGGTGACTGCACTTGCTTCAAGAACATTACGGATTAAAGAGTTGAACAAAGTCACAATATATTAGATGTTATGAAAATCAAGGAAATTCCGTATAACAAATTCTAGTACGTTACAGGCTTTCTGACTGAATTTGATGATGTAACTGTTGAAATGTGCCATGATTATCCATAATTACACTCAGATCCTGTACAGATGAAATATCTTCCACATTTCAGTTCGTTCTTACTGTTTCATGTTCTGTTAATTTATAAGAAATCACTAGTGTATGAAAACAATATCATAAAACAATCACAGAATAGCAGAATATTTGCAGTAGATAATTAAATTTCACTTATAAGTCAGTATATAAAATAGTGGAACAGTTTAAGAAAAATAATTAAGTTTAAGAAAAATTAAACTTTTTTAACAAATGTCATAAATTTGTTAAAAAAGTTTAAATCACATCTTTTAAATTTTTTTTTTGAAAATAAAATGTTTAGAAAATAAAATGAATGTGAATTTTGGTACATTTGTTCTAATAGCAAACCAGTTAAATTTGACACATTTGCTCCAATAAGAACCAAATGACATTAAACTTGACGCATTTGCTCCAATTGAAACCAAGTAAAATTTGACACATATCCTCCAATAACAACCAAGTTAAATTAAATGTCAAATTTAATTTGCTCCATTAGCAACTAAGTTATGTTTGACAAACTTGATTCAATAATTAACACTTCAATAGTTAATTTAATGCATTTTCTCCAATAGAAGCTAAGTTTGCTCCAATAGCAACCAAGTTAAATTTGACACATTTGCTCCATTATCAGTCACATATTTGATATTAGAATGAAGAAAATGATACCTAAACTTGTTCAAAAAGGTCTTTTTAATAATATGCAACATGACTATGAATAAAGGAAATTAATTTCCTCTTTCCACTTTTTTTCACGTTTTTTCCATATTTTTTGGGAAAATTAAATGCAACCAGATTTGTGATATTTTGTTATATTTATATATTTCCAATATATGTTATCGACCTGATAATATTTTCGCGTCTAAGCGTCATAAACCTCTAAATGTTAAGATTCATTCCTTATGACTCGTGAAAATCTCTTTTTTGTTGTGAAAATGGCAACAACATTTATATTATGACTTTTTGTCATTTCTTTTTTACACAGATAGCACCTGGCAAGAACCTAAATGTGGCAGAGCACTCGCTCTAAGATTTGACAAATCGGGAACAATGATTATGACGCATACAGAACAAGGCATATGGAGATACAACCTGAAGACAAACAAAAAAGAATTGGTAATTTCGCCGTCGGTTCCGATCGATGGAGTACTTCCTAAACTATTTAACTCTATATCGTTGGAGTCGAACGGTGACATATATTGGAGTCATTCATCATCACTGGCTGATTTAGAAAATGGCGTTTTGGAACTTCTTGTGGATGGCACAGGAAGGCAAGTTATATCTTTAATTAAAGATTTTTCGACATAATATATATATATATATATATATATATATATATATATATATATATATATATATATATACATACCCTCCATACACACGGATTTAAATCGATTTACATGTATGACAACCTGAGTTAACCTGGCTCATTCAATCACTAGCTGCACTCATTATGTGTGTCGCTCGCATGTTCAAACCATATATATCGTTCACATGTAAGACTCAACTTCGCAAACCGAGTTGGAGTTAAACGAATTATGTGTAAATGACGAAGCGAGTTAGCAGCTGTTTCGTTCGATCGCTCACTGCGTTGAGTCTGTGTATCGCTCGCATGCTCGAATTAAACCGAACCTTCTCGGTTACCCCATACAATTTAAAAGCTTGTTCGAAAATGTTTTATTGTTTTAGTCTACGAGTACCTTCCTTACTCATACAAGTAGGTTTTAATAAATTATATCCGTTAGTTTGTTCAAATTGTATTTTTTGTTAGAAAAGTTTTATTTTAAGTCTGTTCACTATTTAATTCACATATTTTAAATTATAATGCCAGCCCGAGAAAGAAGTCTATAGTTGAGAGATTTTTGAAAAGCCAATAGACAGAAAATTATGAGCAGAATTTGAGCATAATAGCTTTGTCTTTTAAATATTCCGGAAATATGAGCATGATGATGACACACATTAGAGAGAAACATGCGGTTTACTTGACTGCTTATTTATATGAGTCACATGGTCGAGGCGAATTTTTTAACTTAGCCCAAATTGATAATTTTTATAGATTCTTTATTGTTTTAATTATGTAACTGCCTTTATTTGTCAATAACCCAATTAAATGACTCAAATATTAACGAGTTATTAAATAATCGAAATTGACTTATGACACTATGCGATTATCATTGTTTGTTAAATTGACTTGACCAACTCGGTTTACACGTATTTTAAAATCTAATAACTTGGTTGATGAATTTCCGAGTTTACCTGTCTCTAATCCCACTTGACAAGGTGTGTCTATGGAAATATATCTTTTAAAGAACTATTTTCCTTATTTTACCAAATTCTAATTTAAATATTGACCTGAAGCAACTACTGACAAAATTTAATACCTGTAGATTTAAAACTATAGACATTATGAGGCCGTTACTAACAGACAGACGAACATGACAAAGTTATAAGGGTTCATTGTTTCACTGCGGAACTCTAAAACTAGGGTCAAGTACTAGACGAGCTCACACCATAAGTACTTAATATAAACCTAGCTAATATTATAAATATGAACGTTTGGATGTTTGCACGTTTGTTACTCTATAACTCTTTAATTTTTGAACATATTTACATAAAATTTGGCACACAAATTTAGCCAAAATTAAAATAATTTTAAATTATAATCTGAATTAAAATATAGGTTATTTTTTACATCAAAACGTGAAATACTTCCCGAGGCACAGTGTCCATCTTTGATAATATTCATTTGGTTCCTATTCCATCATGTAGTATTGTCTGTAAGGAAAATTGGATAAATTGTATTTTAGCATGTACTGATGTTGTGTTTCCTGAAGTACCAAACAGAATTATATGGTTTCCATGGGATAGAATACAATGTTTTTTCTTTTTCTTAACTTCGTCATGATATACCCACTGAGCGCGAATGGATTTTGTAAAAATTAGAACAGAGATAAATTATAGCACGGATTAACTATACTGTAGACTAAACTATTCTGTACCTACATTACTGTAGTGCATGCAGATGTCCTATAGTCAATCCAATTGAAGGCTAGTGCTAGTAATTGAAATAATTTTGGGTAAATGTAGACTCCATCTCCTACTTTCCTGAGTGTCAAAAATATTGGTGACTTATTTCACACTCCCAAAATTATTCATAAAATTGTGAAACATCCTACAGTGATAAAACAAATGATGTGTAACTATGCATTTACATACAAAGTATGTTAACGTATTACCTTTCGGAACTTAATTAGCTGAATAAATAAACTATATGAAGATCCATCTCTGTCACACAACTGACACTGGTTATATGAAAAATAGAAAAAAACAAACATGGTTAACATGAGGCATCATTTATTCTAAACACGTATTTTATTTAATGGTGTCCTCTACATTTGTCTTAATAGTTATCTTTTTTCTAAAATGACCTAACCAACCGGCAAAATGAATGGGTATGAGCTGCTAAAACATTCTTAAATAGTAATACTATACAATTTCAATTATTCCATAACGCATTTGAAGAAACATCTGACCAAAACACAAACCAAATAAAACAAACTACAGGTGTGGCTGTCGGATGACTGATTTTTTCTGATGAAAAAATGTTTACTGATGTTACAAGAATGAAATTTCTCTTGAATGATCATGTGCTAGGTGTTGTATCCAATGAAGATAATGTCATGACCAACTCGGTAACCACAAGAAATGCGGTGGGCATTTCTTTAAAAAAGGGGAAAATATCATAAAAAAGTTTATTTACATGTTCTGACAAATGTGGTAAAGCTGTGAATAGGAACTGTGTCATCTGGAAAGCTGTATGTTTTACATGGACACAAGTCATTTGTTGCAAAATTGGTTGTGGGACAACATATACATGTTTTCGTCAAAAAAATTCTGGCTTCCCAACAGTCTAGATTTGAATCCTTTGGACTGTATGAAGCGTAATTGCAAAGGTCATGAGCAAGTCCAGACATGCAAATGTTGCATTATTGAGAACCGCTACTGAAGCGGCATTCGTCTATATGGATAATGACACATTAAAGCGCTCCTACACATGCTTCAGACCGAGAATGGAGGCAGGCATTCAAGAAAGCAAGGAATTTATTGAGTAAATGTGTTCTTTATAGCCTTACAAGGTGGTTAAAAAAATTTATAAACCTTTTTCGCTTTTGCCATAAAAAATATGTTTGGAAGAAATGTATATTTCGTCAAGATTTTGGCGCCGCACCCATACATATTGCCAAACCGGTTAAGAAATGCTTGGTAATGGACTGAGAAATTAGTACCCCATGCCGTATTCATCAGACATTGCCTCTACAGATTACTATTTGTTGTCGATGCAATCAGCGCTTTCTGAGCAGCATTTCATTTCTTAAAAGGAAATAAAAAATTGGCCCGATCAATGGAAAAATTGGCCTGCTCATAGGAAATGGACTTGTTTGTGTGTCTTTCCCGAAAGGTGGAAAAAGATTATAACTTCTAATGAAGCATAGGTTTTTATGTATAGAAAATAACATCCACAGAGAAAATATTTATCTCAATCATCATAGAATTTGGAATCAATACACTCCTGTAATTGAACAAGTAATATTCATGATTTAAGTACTCGAGCTATGAACAATCATGTACGTTATTGTGTAGTCTATTCTAAAATTTACCATGTTGTTTATGAGTTCCAAAGATATTGTCGACACACAACCACCTTCCTCTGAAAACTGTTAACTTGAAAATTATGAAAACATCGACTTATAAGCAGTTAACTAAAAACATTTCAATAATTCTAGATGTATAGCCTCATATTTTTTTTTAAATTCACATTAAGTGCATACAAAACCTTTGTAGTACGAGTTCTATTCGTGCTTACGGGTCTTATTTTTTATTTAACACCTCAATAGATTTGTCATTATGTTCACGAGTTCCAAAAATATATAAGCCGAGGATTTGCAATTATTACAAAGTTTATCGACTTTCTCTCAGTCAGTTAGACAGATGTAAGAAAACTATACAGAGGTACAATATGACTGCTTTTCATAAGAAGCAATTGCTTTTCAAGACAGATAAATTTATCTAATATAATTTTAAAAAACTCCAGAGGATGTCTAGACCCTGGATAATACTCCTCCCTCCCTTCCTTGATATGCAATATCAATAAAGGCAAATTATACTCAACCTTCGTTCCTAATCTTTCCTCAATTGCAATACAATCCCAGAACAAGATAGACCAATCCCAGAATGAGACAAGACTTATCGAACTCAGATTTCGAAATATTTTATTAATCAATTCAAAGCTTTGTAAATGGACAAACCAATATGTTTATCTTCTAAAAAATATCACTTTCATCATTTGCTGAAGAATTAAAGAAATATTTGAATCAATAATAAAAAGTTGAATAAATATTTACTAATAAGTTTCTTATCACGACTGTCTTTACAGGTTGTTACGTTACAATGCAGCCAAAAATGAAAACGAAGTGCTTTTGAACGAGTTAAGCTTTGCAAATGGGGTCGCCGTATCGCCAAATAAAGATTTTGTTGTTGTTGCCGAAACTACCTATGGAAGATTACGTAAAGTTTATGTAAACGGTCCGATGAAGGGTCAAAAGGAAGTTTTCATTGAAGGACTGCCAGGTTAGTTTTAACTCTACAATTTAAAAAGTAACCAAAGACAAAATTAGAGAATCACTAATTATTTTAATGATAGTTTTTGTACATTACCTTTTAACTCGTGCTCTAGTAATTAAGAGTTCTAGTAAATAATAATTTTATTCAATATTTCAATATTTTATTAAATAATATTTTTAGTTCTAGTAAATAATTATTTAAGAGAACCCATAATTAATTATTGAACAAAATAGTTTAATAACTAATGAAATTACTATTTAAAAGGACAGACCTCTAACATTTACTATGTCGCCGTAATTCTATATTCTCCACAAAGATCTAACTTTGACTATAACAATCACTGTTACTTATAAAGTCATTTAATAGAATCTAACTAATCTTTGTATGCTGTAAAACGATATAGACAGTCCGGTTAAAATTAAGAATAAATCATTATGGTTGAAAATAGATGTTATGATTACTTCTATTTTCAATTACCAAACGAGTTTATGTAAGATTTCCATTCTTACCTCTCAACTTGAAAGAAATTTTCTGTTAAAAAATTTATTTTTCAATTGTTAAATCGAAAAATTCTGTATCCTATGTTGTGGAGAAGACTCTTGTTCACCATATTTGTAATTTTTTTTATTATATATATATATATATATCATAAAACGAATAGGAGTTCAAATGTTATGTTGCTGTAATGATATGCAGAAATAAATTAGTTAAATTTTGAGAATCTAGATTTCAACAATTACAGAGACCAGAATAGAGATCTAGAAAGTGGATTACATGTGCTAAAAAAGTAACTGCTTTGGAAACAGTACATGTAGTATATTTATAATTAGTTCTGGACTATTGTTCACTGGTACGTCCAGATTTCATTTATAGTCAAATAATGGAAGATATATTTATCTTTCAAATTGCCTGGCAAAAAAATTTACTAAACAAAATAAATTTTTAAATCCACTCTATATAAATAACCGAATAATTGGGTTGTACATATTTTAAATACGCATATTTTGGTTTTAACCTTCCTTACTACGCTAACTTGGAATATTTCATTTGTTTTTCACAGGCTGCCCAGACAATATACAAACAATACCAGATGGTAGTGGAATTATAGTGTCACTCGTTCTAGCTGAAGGCGAGGATGATATGATCATTTTTAATCATGTCGCTTCATTACCATTCATAAGAAAATTTATAGCAAGAGCCATAACTCTTATCGATGATGCTTTCATTTTTTTGAATAACAATTATCCACATGTCTTCTTTGAAAGAATCATTAACAAGGTGAGTTAAATGTGAAGATGATAAATAACATGTGTCGAGTTAGAGTATAAATAAATCACGAAGGTCTCAAGTACTTTAAATAACTTGGGTAAAACCCTTATTAATAATAAAGAAAAAATAGAGAAACATAAAAAGAGTGGTATCTATAAACTTAAATGTAACGACTGTAATAGTGTATACATAGGTCAAACAGGAAGAGATTTTACTACAAGATATAAAGAACACATTGCCAGCTGGCGAAATAACAAACCAGACACATCTCACTTTGCTTACTGAGAATAACTTCCGTTTAATTTTATTACATACACCGGAACATTCGCATTGTACAACCTCATAGAATAACATCAATTTAATTTATTACCCTCACTAAAATACTTGTATATCATATAACTCTCGGAAATATAATAAAATCTACACCACTCCCCTACAATAAACTCACTAACATAAGCAGTGGGAAAACCCACACAAACCCGTCTTCTGCCCTTGTTTTTGAAACATATAAATGCTGTTGTATGTTCCCAAAAGTTAATCTTTGCTAATAGCCCACGTGAAGATGTTGTAATACAACGAAACCTAGGTCGTGGTAAAGAACCTAAAGAAAGTAGAAATAATACTACATCACGTAGTTTCATTTAATTGTGCATATAAATCCATTTAATCTGTTTTTGGTCATAGTAGATCTAAAACATGTTTAGACCAATTATAATTAAAAACTGGTACACGCTAACTTCACCCATTATAATATCCTGAAATTAAATTCTTCTTCTTGTCAGAGATTGGCAGTCATTATGACTACTTTAATCTTGGATGTAGCTACGCACTTAAAAGTTCATGTACCTAAAAGTTCATTTGATGTACATCCATACCATTTTCTCAAGTAGTGCAGCCATGATATCCGTTTTCTGCCTTGGATTTTACTTTGCATGACCCGTCTTAACATAGTATATTTTGATCCTCGTGTTGTATGTCCAAAATGTTGTAACTTTTTGGTTTGAATTATATCTATGATTTTCATGTCTTTGTTAATTCTTCTAAAGACTTTTGTTTGTTAATCTGTCCATCCATGATATTTTTAGAATTCTCCTCTACACCCACATCTCAAACCCTTTGGTAGTTGCCGCCTAACTGTTCGTGCTTCTACTCAATAAAAGAGAGAAGACATAGCACTTTGCTAATCAAATTTTTAGCTCCAGACTCAAATTTCTATTTGTTAGTACTTTTTTCAATTTACACAATTTAGTATGTGCTTTGTCTTTTCTTATTTTAATTTCATTGGCACATTTATTGGAAGAGTTAGTCATTGTGCCAAGGTGCATATAATCTATTTTCTTTCCATTAATTATGAGTTTCGTGGTATTGCGTAACATTTAATGAAATTAAATTACGATCTTTTAATTGAGCACAAACCATATCAACGTAACCCAAATTTAATTGAACACAAACCATATCAACGTAACCCCAGTTCTAAATGCTCTTAAGAAAGTCAAACACAAACCATATCAACGTAACCCAAATTTAATTGAACACAAACCATATCAATGTAACCCAAATTTAATTGAACACAAACACAAACACAAACCATATCAACGTAACCCAAATTTAATTGAACACAAACCATATCAACGTAACCCCAGTTCTAAATGCTCTTAAGAAAGTCATTTAATTGAACACAAACCATATCAACGTAACCCAAATTTTAAATGCTCTTATAAAATTCAAACAATGGAGAATATATTTTAATTCATTACTTATATTGTCATTGACTATAATATATTTCAGCCCCCCAAAAAAATCCGGGTATTCTCCAGAGAATACTTGTTTACAGGCTTTAAGATATGTTCGATATAATGAGTATCTCAGACTCCTTATATTTCTCGAATCCTATTGTTCTTTACAGTCCCACCTCACGAATCCTTTTTCCACAAACTGTAGCTTCCTGACTCTTCAGATCAAGCAGCTTACACTTGATTTTGAAACATGAGAACCAACTGTCGTTCTTGCATTGATCTCTGGTCATTGGGGCATAATAGGTATTGAAAAATTTAATGCAAAATATAATTTGCCGCCGTGAGTGGAAAAATCCATGTTACTCTCCGCTTTTGGCTCAGTGACGCCCTCTGCTTGGCAGACGGCATGGGGAAGGTCGTCTTAGATTGTAGGGGCAGGGTACGTATAGGTTCAGAAGCTTATTGAGGCAATATTATATCCTCAAAGCCTTAGTTCTTAAAATTGGTATTTATCCAAAGAGATACCTTGATGGTGTCTCACATTCGTTTGGAACATTGCTCTAATTCCACACATTTGTATAAGCTGTGTATTAGTCTTAAATCCATGATTACGAAACGTGAATAAGCAATCTACACCATGTCATCTTTTAAATGATAAATTTCTTTCGTTTATTTATAAATTATTAAAATATAACAAATTCAGTTACCTATTAACATTAGATACATTTTAGCAGTTACCAATAAATCCACTTGAATTAATCATACAATATATAAGAAAGAATGACATCAGAATCTAGAACATCATAAATGTATGTATCATTAGATGTTTAGGTGTTTGTGTACGTATATATGTCTATATATTGTAATTGTATTTGTATTATCTGTAAATAACTTTTTGAAGTAAAATCTTCTTTAGGCGTATCTGTGCACTTCACTTTGAAGTGAAAACTTTTCTGAGCAGTCAACAATGCTGACGCATTCGCTTGAGGTGACACTGAGCCCATCACATTCTGGTCAGAGATACAACGCTCGGGTCGGTGACGCTGCATCGGTTAAACTTTCCAACGGCGTTGGCCAAACGAGTTCACTGTCTGACACGGAGTGCATCCTTTCAAAAATTACATTCAATTTTTGAATAATATTTTATTTAAGTATAATTTAATATAATACACATATGTTATTTCTTCGACAAATCCTCGTTTGGCCAGCTTCGTTGTATTGTCGACTCTTTCCAACTTCATTCAGCCAGCTTCGCGTCTTGTCAGCAATAATCATCCCCTAAAGAGCCATTTTTGTATTTTTTGAAATGTTGGTTAAAATTTAGTTGAAATTATGATTTACATAGGTAAACTTATATTTTAAATAAAATTATTTGTTAGTATAAAATATTTTTGGCAATAATTCTCAATAGATGGCGCTATACTAAATACACGGTTCAAATCTATGCTTGCGCTAGTTTTCATTAGGTTTAATTGGGTTTGATGTGTATTTATAAAATTTAGATGTTTCGTATCTGCTATTAATATAATATGCATATGTTATTATATATAATTAGTGTAATATTTCAAGTGTATATATACGATTAGTGTTTAATATTTTATTTGAGAGCAGTTTTAATGTTATTTTATTTTAAAATAATAATCTCACATTGTTCCCGATTCTCCGAACTAGTACCTATCATATAACATCAAAGTATATATATTTTAAAATTTTCACTTCATTTGTGTGGTCATAAACACACACTTTGTATTTTTGTTTTGTTTATTTTATTTTACATTCTATTTCATTTTTCATTATCTATTACAATAAAATATCTTGTAATCCTAATAAAGGAAAAACATTTTAAGATAAAAATTCAGAAGAGTGTCTGAACATTGCTTTTTATAAACTAGATGTTTTATGCAACGTCGATTTTTAATATAAATTGTAAATGTATATATAGTCCGTTCTTTATAGAATATTTTTATAAATTTAAGCTTTCAGTCAGGATTCCAATTAGTGGATACACAATATAAAACAACAATGTTTTTATTAAAGAAAAGCTTGTATAACAGGATATTTATAGTGTAATATTAAGCTTTCTGATCAGACATTGATGGAAGTTTGAAAGAGGGCGTACAGATGGAATCAGTCTAAGTCGAGAAGAAAACCAGAGAGTGGTTATCATAATATGCGAGTGTAGTTATTGTTTAATACACTATGAGTATAGTTTAAAATAAGAATGGGAGAGGCTCATAGCTGATATACCTATGAGAAGGTAAAAAGTTAAATACATTTAAGGATTTACAAGTGGAATGTTCATATTTCCGACATAAATATGATTTTGAGGGAAAATACAAGGCTATGAATATATTCTACAGATGGAATTGCATGTACCATGTACATGTTAAATTAACTTCACAATAATTAAGCAGTTTTTTCTGTCAGTTTTTCCTTAGAGCTATAATTTTAGCACCTAGTGGTTTGATACCTAAAATGAAAATAAAGTTTCTGGGACTGGAGCAATAACCAATAGCACAAGCGTAGACTTGGTTACTTACCAAAAAATAAGTTAATCTATTTAGTTACGATTAATCCATCATTTTGTCTAATGGCCAGGTCTACCCACAATGGGTTAACAGGATTTGTCCGTTCGTTTGCTACCAAAAAGCAATGGATCAAAAATCAATCTAACCTCTAAATAAGAAGTTCTAAAGTGAATTTAAAAATTTTTGATATATTTCAGGAATACTTCTACAAACAAAAATACCTAAATTAGCTTTGCATTCACCTATTTACATCATTAGTTTTTATTTTTTAATGTATTGTAATTTCATTTTTAATTGCAGTAAATGCCTTTATAAATATAAACAGTAGCTATAAAATATTAGAAATACATATTGAGAAAAAAATATTCCGTTTTGCTCAAAATCATGCCAATAAAAAAATATAAACTGTAAATGTCAGTTTAACTAGAAAGCAAAAGAACTAATTTCAAATGTTGCCATATTTTTAATTTTTTCAAACAATAGGTACATTATCTTTTTAAATGGCACCTATAAAAAATATCTGCGAGTAACATTGAAATTAATATCTTTACATTTTTTTCGCTATTAGTATAAATGGCTGCCATAACAATAATACCTATAATTTTTACAGGTCGGCAGCTTTGCATCATTCGGCGTATTTTTCACAAGTACCACAGCCGTGGCCAGGGTCGATTGGAATGGTAAAATTGTCGATTTGTGGTTCTGCACTGATAAATCTGTAACGTCTATAACAGACTCCATAATATTTAACGATAAACTTTATCTCGGTAGTCTAACGAATAACTACCTTGGAGTTATAGATGCTCCAGCCAGTTTGAAATCATCATACAACCAAAAACAAAATGAAAAGACTGCAAAACAAAATGAAAGTACAAACAAAGCAAAAAATGTTTAATTAGAATTTATTTGTTGGATTGAATGTAATTATTTGTTAACCTATTACTATTTATTAGAATAAAATAAAGAATTTTTACAATGAATTTTCAATTATATTTACGCTACACAGGTCTTGTAAAAGCTCAACATCTCTACCTACTGCAGTACCTGATGATGGTTGTTACGTTTGACAGCTGTATATATGTATATACCCTAATAAGTAAGGTGGTGTAATAGATCATTTCAAATAGCTCATTTAATAAATAAGTAACCCAAATATTAATAATAAAAGACAGCCTACTCGTTTACAATACTTCATACACTGCAATAGAAACCTGAAGAAATTGTAAGCAATTCATATATAGTTTGCACAAATATAATTAACCGTTTTAGTGCCATGGTTTTTTTACTCATATATACTTAAATATGCCAAAGAAATCTTTTGTTTTTGATGTCATTTACCCTTGTCTCGAAAAAAAAACTGTATCTCTTCCAAAATTTATCCAATTTTAATAACTTTTTCGGTGTTTTCTTAATAAAAACTTGTACAAGGATAATAAAATTCAAAGAAAATTATGGAAATATATATTGTGAACAAAAATTATAACAAAAACTGAAATCAAGGTCACTTCGTATTTTCGCAGTCCGGTACATCCTCTGTACCAGCAAAATAATTGTTATCGTCACTGTTATCACTATCACTCAAAATTTGCATTACGCCAAATTATAAGCGCACCACAATGTCACTCCCACTATCACTTTCTTCACAACTTGAAAAACAATCATTTTCACTCAAATTATTTTTGTATTCGGACATTATGGGTTAAAAGTTTTCTTTTCCTGAATCCTTTTTATATTATAATTATTAATAATATTATAATTTGAACTTTATGTAACACGTAGAAAGATAAAAAATTAGCGATGCGTGCGAGCGACCTTCCCTACCGCGCGCTAAACAGCAAATGATAAGTGCGATGGCGCTCTATCTATGTTGCAAAAGTAACTTTTGTTTACCTTATAATTAAAAAAATCTCGAGTTGTTCCCGCCTTCACAAGGCCCAATTTGTCATATAAAAAAATAGATAATACTGACTGGCAACCCAGATGCAGATTCAAAGCACTGCGAAGCAAAAAAATATGTAAAACACAGAGAAATCTCATGAATATAAGCAATATAATCTCTCCCTTAAAACTAATACTTAAGATAATTAACAAAATCTTGTAACATAAAGTTGTGACTTTAGTTTGATTTTCTCCATTCATAAATACAATATTCATAACCGACCTGTGAATATTGACTTATGCACTTTAAGTTTGCAGACCGAATGCAGTGTTACAATTTATCAATTCAAATTTGTGTCTCTGTACCCATTTAATATTAATACTTTAAGGCCTTCGCTTGCAATGCATTGTTTTTTTATCCTATGCCTGCATCGTTTTATGTATGAATTTTTGTCATATTTTAATAAGAATATAAAATAAAATCATAAGAAAGTTATGGTTTCTTGGTATCAAAAGAAAATCCAAAAATGTCCCACCTAATAGCACAAACATAATGTAAAAAACACTTGGCAATAAATGTGTTAGGAATAAATGTGTTTTTTTTTAGATTAATTGAAGTAGGTATGTGAAACAAATGAATTTGATCTCGGAAAGAATAGCATTTTTGTTGAACGTAATGAACATTCCCAAAATAATGTGTTTTTTCTAATTTTTATTGCTTTAAAAAAATTATTAAAAATGTTGAATGTATATATATATATATATATATATATATATGCATGTACATATCATAGCTGAATAATCTTTCGGCAATACCGAAGTGAATTTTCTGAAATTTGTTACATTTTCCACATCATACTAATTTTATAAAATTAATATTTTATTTGTTTCTATAGTCTTGGCACAAAACCATCTTATTGAATTAACTTTCATCATCATATCGCTTTGATTCCAGTTGCAAACAGGATATATGTTTTCAGAATGTGCGGGTAATGAGCCGTAACTATTCAAATGAAGCAAGTCAAAGTGTACTGGTTACAAGATTCGTTCAATAAGCTTCTTATCTTTTATTTACATATAGCTAAGTTTCTAAAGATTTGGTAGTAGGACTAGATACAGATTTTCCAAATTACGAATGCATCCCTCTCCATGTTCCTTTACACAGGTTTTAGACATGCGTTACACCTGCAAGGCAATAAAAATGTAGAAGTGCGAGGTTATGAGAGTGAGGGTAAATATTCCAAAAATATCACCTTCTAGTATAGTTTCTAGGATAGACCATAATGAAAAGAATACTACCCCATTTTCCGTCAATCTTCTGAATGCCCGTATAATGATTGGAACAGCGAGGGGGAGTCATACTGGATACAACAATAAAATCTCTCTTTCTCATGCGGGTTCTGTAAATCTTCAATTAATACAGTAACTGACTATGATTTTGATAATGAATTGGACAATATACATCTTCAGAGAACACAAATTGCAGATTGGGAAACTAAGTTAACATTGAAAATCAAATAGGCACTACTAGTAACCTGATTGATAGCAAAATTACTGAATATGTAATTCTGCCAATTATGTCACAAGACGAAAAGAAATAGAAGATAAGAAAACAAAAAAGCGATTCTTACAATTGAGGATGCCTTGAGCACTTTAATAGCACTGAAAAGATATTATTTTGCGAAAAGCAAAAATATTTAGATATAGAACGGAATGGACCTTACATTGTACAACTTTAGTAGTGTAGTGACTTAATATTGGCATTGCCTTCATCGTGTTATAACCGAAATTCACTGTGATCTCTAACACAGTGCTGTGATCAATTTGTTGTGTTACAAAATCAAAACAGAAATATTTTTGAGTTTTAACAAACTAAACCATTATTGGCTGGGTACGCGATGTCAGTGCAGCCTAGCAGCCGCAACTTTAGAGGCGCTTCAATTTTATTTGTACTTTTAAAATCAACGGCTCTAGTAACCGTTTACGTGAATAATGCAAAAATAACGAGACATCATCTGTGACTTGTAATACTTGACTTTTTTCTTTATATCGTTTTCCTCACTATGTATCAATTGTTCCTTTGTTATTTTCGTCGAAGAAATGTAAATATTATTCGTATTTTTGATAAAATCATTTTAAGTTATATTATGATTGTTTGTCTCGTTATTTATCGTAGGGAAAAATATCAAAATAAATGCTTTATTAATGAACAATGACAAGATTTTAGTTGTCCATACCCAGAGTATATAATATCCCTTTTGTTGAAATATTGAATATATTTGGCGTTAATTTTGTAGAAATTTATTATTCACAATTAAATGAAACTACGTGATGTAGTATTATTTCTACTTTCTATTAGAAAGAAAGTAGAAATAATACTACGTCACGTAGTTTCATTTAATTGTGTAATATCCCTTTGTTTTCAACTCAACAAAATGAGTTAATAATTATATTCAATGTATTACCAATATCATAACATTTCAACCACAAACTTCAGAAAGAATATTGAATATATTTAGCGTTAATTTTGTAGAAATTAATTATTCACAATTAAATGAAACTAAGTGGTGTAGTATTATTTCTACTTTCTTTAAGTTCTTTACCACGACCATCTTTGCTAATTGCTCACCTGAAAATGTTGTAATACAACGCAACCTAGGTCGTGGTAAAGAACTTAAAGAAAGTATAAATAATACATCACGTAGTTTCAATTGTTAGAAGGTTAGTGAAACTGTATCAGCAATTAATTTTGATGTATCTAATTTTCGTATGAATTTGCTATTTCTTTAAGTATTTTTACAATTTACTAGACAATAACTATCACGTCACATTTCAAAAATTTGCTTTTAATCCATAAAAAATAGTGTACGAGTTCAATACAGTAAAAATGCTAATTTTATTATCTTTTTAACTTAAAGAATATACATAAAAAATGACGTATTTAAAAACAGGACTAAGTCATGATTATAAAAATTTATTTCAAAAAATTGACTTATAATGAATGTTTATTTTTTTATAGCTATTAAGTATTAGTGGTAGCACACTCAACAAACAAGTAAACAGAGATATTAATAATAAAAATTTAACAAGATAAAAAGAATTTGATATTAAATTTTTAAGGTCGGTAGAATTGAATGTTTTTGTTACTATTAAGCGAGATAGACATCATCTTTTTAAAATGAGGTAGTTTTATCAATCTCTTATTAATGTCATTCATATTTATTTGTTTGTTAAATATGTAGTATTTAATTAAAAAATTTAATGTGAAAATAGTGAAAAAAAAATGAGTATTTAGAGTTAGGAGTAAGTTTTTTATTCAATAAATTTTTCATAACAAAATAATTGCGACCCCTATTTTTTTATGTATATTCTTTCATTAAAAAATAAGTGAAAGTTTCAAAAATGAACATGACAATATACGTAGATAAATAATATTATCTATGACAATATTTAACAAGAGTCTTTGGATACTTCCATTTCTGCCATAACGAGATACCCTCGCTCTGAAGTCTGCACCCGGCCAATAATATATACCAAAATCAATATATATATATATATATATATACAACGCAAATGTACATTCCTAACTGCTTAGTTTTCTCCACAAACACCTACCACCTTCCTCTTGCGGTTGTGCCAGTAGATAGCCCTTGGTCTCCCATTGATGTCAAGAGGGTTTGGTAACGGCGCCTATGCATGGGTGACAAAAATGTGTGATATTACAGAATCTTTACTAAAAATGTCGCAGTTTTTATAGAAAGTTTCAGAACTTCCTAAAACATTCCACAATGCACTGCAATTTTGTAGCTTTCTCACAAACACTAACGTTCATACCCTCTTCCATCCGGATATCAAATGGATCTAAACTAGAAATTTTGATCCTCGAAAGTGTATGATAAGGCAAACTTCAATGCGCATACGTTCAAGGATATTCTATGATATTAATAAAACACAATTACATTTAGTCCAAAGTTGTTTATATGAACTTATTGGTTTACACAAATGTCATTGGAAACTTAAAAACAATAAACTAGATGTACGTAGGCTGCTTAGTCCAGCTGAAACAAAAAAAAAATTACTTAGTTGCTGCATTCGAGAACATAAAATAAGCTTGTGACACATGGGAACTCTTAGCGCAAATTTTAATATAAATTTAGTGTTCATATATTAACTTCAATAAAAATCTGAGCAACAAAATTGACAATGCAAGTAAAGCGTTACTTAACAATACAAAAATACAATATATTTATAAAGGTGATTAGCAAAAAGCCGTATAGTGTTGGGCACAGATATAAAAAGAAAAAACGAGTCCCCAAAAATTCTTATTTAAATCACCAATCACACAAATGAGCAATCTTTTATGAAATTCATGTTACTTTTATATTTTACATAATTTGTAAATGATTCTATAGAAATCTGAACCAGCAAGAGGAAACAAAGTGTAAATTATGTCCAGTTGTATACTCCATAGACAGATAGAACATACTAATCCACGAAACACACAGACGCGACAGTCTAAGAAAAAAAAACTACGTAAATAGAAAAATAGAGAATTTTCATAACAAAATGAATATCGGTAACAGTTTATTTTTAATTATTTCAGACTTTACCCTAAAAAAGTGATCAATATTAATTTTAACAGTTAACAGTTTATTTTTAATTAATTCAGACTACACTAAAAAAGTGATCAATATTAATTTTAACAGTTAACAGTTTATTTTTAATTAATTCAGACTACACTAAAAAAGTGATCAATATTAATTTTAACAGTTTATTTTTAATTAATTCAGACTACACTAAAAAAGTGATCAATATTAATTTTAACAGTTAACAGTTTATTTTTAAATATTGAATATATTTGGCGTTAATTTTGTAGAAATTAATTATTCACAATTAAATTAAACTACGTGATGTAGTATCATTTCTACTTTCAGCAAAGATCTTTGCTAATAGCCCACCTGAAGATGTAATACAACGAAACCTAGGTCGTCGTAAAGAACTTAAAGAAAGTAAAAATAATACTACATCACGTAGTTTCATTTAATTGTGGGTTTATTTTTAATTAATTCAGACTACACCACTAAAAAAAGTGATCAATATTAATTTTTGGAATTGTTTCTAAAAAGACTTAATTCGCTAGATTTTTATTATCACTTTTATTTCTTATTAATAACTGATGTATTCCAAATATATGCACATTTATAAAGATAACTTTTTTGTTTTATATTATGGTTAGAAATTCTATATTAGATTTTTTGGTCTTTCCCCATTATCAATCGCTGAATTACTTGGTTTTTTATTTTCCATAAAACCATCTTTTTATTTCCGTAAAAAATTATCTTCTATTTCTATAACGCATCACGCCCATATTCGCTGGCCTCCTTTAAAAAGAAAAAACTTACACTTTTCTTATGACACTAATTGTATATTTCTTAAAAACGTAAAAAAAATTCACTTATGCTAATAAAGGGACTTCAAAGTTTTAAGTTTTATTTCGATCGTCAATCAGATAAGTAAGAAATTTTATTTTTCCATGAAACGTTTGGCTATTAACGGTTTCTTTAAAACGGATGAAACAAAGCACAAATAGTAATTCCGTATGCAAAGATGCAAAATAGTAATCTATAAAACTTGCAGGCCCCACAGATTAACGGAAAAAGCCATACAAAACTCGAACAGCAAAAACATATTTATTTTGAAAATGATTACCAGTTGATAATTTACTTTTCATAATTTTGACAATGACTGCACATTAAAAAAAGAAATCGGTATTGATTATAGTTTATAGTAGTTTCTAAAAGGCCATTACGTACTTTTTTAGATTTTTACTGTTACTTTGGTTTCTTATTATTAATTTGTGATGAATCAAAAATCTAATAGGTATATGTGCATTTATGAAGATAGCTTTTTTTAACTATAGTCCTTTCCTGATTGTCAATCGCTGAATGCTTAATTGAATACATACTATTGACATTCCACTAATAATATTATCAATAGAACAGCAAGTGTCAAAATTGTCTTTTGGGTTGAAAACTTCAATAAAAATGAACAGCCAAAGAATGGTAATACCTTTTTGTATTGTTAAGCGACCAAGGTCGGTTTTAAATAAATCATGCATCACGTGATGCATGATTTATTTAAAAATGTTACAAGCCAACTAATCAACTGAACATTGTGACTTTAGTATATAATTAAAAAATAATTAAATCATACATGAATGAAAGTAATACTCGTATAATATAATATTTGCTGAATAGTATAAGTATGCTAGATCATATATGCAGAGATATCAAGACATATCAGTCATTACAAAATGGTTATAATTTCAACATCATATAATTACAAATCTAAATATATAATTGAAAACCATAAACTAAAGCGCTCTTTATAAAGTCACCGACGCCATACATGTTGGTATTCAAATTGTAGCAATTAGCTAGTGTTCACTAAAGCAAATTAAATCGTTTACGCCAGCACGAATAGAACTATATTTATTAATGGTTATTTTTTTATGAACGTTTGTTATTAACTTAAACTGTAAAAAACAATAATAAACTAACCTAGTACTAACTTTGAAATATATAAAATTTATAAAAAAACATTGACACCAGAAAGAAAGCATTAACTTCGAAAACAATTTGTTTACTTCATAGAATTGTTCTATTCATGGCAAATGTACTATTTTTACGAAAAAAAAAGACTAACAATACTAATAAAGTAATATACCCCAAAAAAGTATATCATTTTTACTATCACATCGATAATTACTTTAAGACGGAACTTATATTTACCTTCTTAAAACCTATATCGTTGGCATACTCCCTGAAGCACTGCCGACAGATATTTAATCCGTATTTGCGAATAAGACCATGTCTGTTGGAACACGCCCGGCTGAAAAAGTAAATGCCTAATTTAATAATGGTCACACGTATAGGTTAGAAACATAGTGTCAGTCCCATGTGCAAGTTAAACATGTGGAATGCAATAGCAACGTCACAACAATTGAATATGAAAATATTAGAACTTTGATATTTACTTACCAGGATCTTGAACCCTGGCCGTATCTACGGGGATGAGAATACCAAATATTTGCGTGACCCATGTTTAACGTAAGTTATTTCACAGCGTTCCGTGAAAAAGAAGGAAGTACGATATACGTCAAACGACAGGAAAAGAAAATATTTTTTACCGAAACTCAACTATGGATACAATGTTAATAATTTTAATGTTCCTAATTTTATAAATATTTTTATTCATTTGCAACAAAATGATGTTTCAGTAGCTATAGTAAATAAATTATGTAAACTCTCAATGAAAATATTAAGTTACAAAAATATGTTATTATTTTGAAAAGTTAAAAATATTTTTTCTGTTTTTTTATTAAATATAATAATCTACTGGCAGTGTGACATCGAAATGAATTGTAAATTGGCATTTGATCAAGTTTTAATTCGTGGCCATATAATTAGTTCTTATTGAGATGATGTAGCTATATGTATTCGAATGTTCTGTATGTATTTCAAAATATTAACAACTAATTTACAATACAAAAGCTATACATTCTTTTTCCCTCATGTTAGCATGTGCTAAAACAAACTATAAGCAAAACAAAGTTTCCAAAAGATATTTGTCTCTTAAGAGAGTTTGAATAAAAACCAAGTTAGAATGACTATGCTACTGACAATTTTGTCTTATTAAGTGGCGATCTTATCTGTAAATATCAAATAAGATAGCAAATGGTAAGGTTTTACTCTTTTATTTATATTTAATAAATAGTAATTTATTAGTTATTAAAGATGTCAGTTTCCAAAGACGATTAAATATAGATTTAATAAGAAATGAAAGTACTAAAATATGTTTTATTTTAAGTCCTAAAAAGGTACCTAAATGTTTAAAACTTAAAACTGAAAACATTATATCCTGCCTAATCTTATAGTTCGTAATCTTAAATCTTACCTAATTTATATTTATTAAACCATTTTTTATTATTAAGAAATAGGTTTATTAAGAAATTAATGCCTTTACTTTACCCTTTTACTTAACTTTTTATTCTAAACTCGAAAAAGGCTTCCTAAAAAAACATTTGCCATATCACACTAAATTGTTATATGTATCTACATACCTACGCACATAATGAAAAATAAAAATATATATAACAATCAAGTCAAGCATTCCTGGTCACTTTCCAGCTGCTAGCAACACTGTTAACAACTTGTAATTTGACAGTAAAGTAAACTCGTACACTGTAGGTAAGTCGACGTCTGCAATCAAAAGGTGAACGAACATTACGAATCAGAGTGTCCATTGTCATTATGTTATTGCACAAGCTTTAACAGTCTTAATTCGCTTTTGGACTTTTGACTTGGATTAAAGTGTAACTTACGTTGCATATGATTATCGAATTGTATTAATATACTTGCTTTCCAATTAGATTTAATACAATACAGTGCCTCACGTCATGATAACTGTAAATACCGCCGGTTAAATCGTATTTTTCTTTTCTCACTTCACTGATATTATCCAGTACGAATGCATTTATCTGTACACGTATTAAAATTATTCTTCCACTGGTGACTGTAACATACTTACGTATATTTTTTTATTACAGGTCTGTACGGCGACGGCGTAATCGAGTATATTTACCGCTAACATAATTTAATATTGATACCTCGCCGGCAACAATACCATGGGTTTAATAGGATGGGTGTTTAAAACAATTTTTAAGTTATTAGTTTTCGCCCTAATATTTGTGGCTATAGTTGTACTAGTGCCAGGAATACCGCCGAAGCTCGACTTTACACCTTTTAGGTAAGGACCTTGATTTTTTTTAAAGCATTATGAGTGTGTACTTTTTCATTGACCTTTTAATTATGACCTTATTCCTGTCAGTGGAAGTACATGACCTTATTTTCCTGTCAATGGAAGTACTTTATAAGATGAGTATATTATATTGAAAATATTTATTTCAACGAAGAATTACTTCTTTCAACTTTACCATACGTGGAACATATTTAACTGCAAATATACAAACGTTCTTTACCATGACTAAGTAAAGAACGTTTGTATATTTGCAGTTTTATTTAAAGAATCTTACAAACTTTTCTGTGCTAAGAATTGCTTAGCACTTGTATAAATATTATTTTTTCTTTAAAATTATATGCATTTTATCTTCTCTGTATGCAAACCAAAAATAAATAATCAGTGTATCACATAATTACTTAAATGAGTTGCTTTTCTCGCTTCACTTATATTATCCAGTACGAATGCAGTTATCTGTACACATATTAATAAAAATTTGTGGCCACTTATCAGCTAAACTTAAATATTGTTTCCTTCACCCAAGATAATAAACAAAACAAATAATATTTAGAAAACTTTTATTGTGTTTACAAATTGTCATATTTTATCAGTTGGCACCATCTCTACATACTAATGACGTTGATTTTTCAATTTGAGCAAATCAATAACTTTAAATTTTCGATCAGTCCCAAAAATTTTGTTTATAATCGTCTTTACTTAGCAATGTTTATTAACAAAGCTTACTCAAAGTTATTCGACTTCTTTCCGATATGGAGGGAATTAAAACCAAATCGTAAGATATTTAGAAAAAAGCCATGTAATTAGCTATAGAATTTGTTTATTTGGTATTAAGATGAAATTAACACACATAGACTAAAATATTCAACTATAATACAATAGAACTAGATTAGACTAAAACAAACTTATATCGCAAAACTCTAGAAAGAGTTGAATTTTCCTAAATCAATTAGAAAAAGACAGTGCCATCTAGCATCAGTAAAATAAGCTATCATTGTTCTATGGTTTTCTTGAAATGTGTTATATAATTTGTATAAATTGGTGCTTCGTTATATATTCGTAAGCTAAAGAGCTTTTTTCTATTTATTTAAAATTTTTGAGAATAGTTTTCATAGATTTTTATCTCTTATTTTTATATAAAATCATTCAGAAAGCTTGGGCTTGTGTTACATAGTGCCAGGGACTTTTAATGTGTTTCTTCAATTTATTGATTATATATAACTTTAATGCGACACGGGTCAGAAGCCAATTCTATTATTAGGAGCCCATATGAAATTAAACACAACCTGATAATTGAAAGTATCTGAATAATATTACTTCAATATTTGTATAATGAGACAATATGGTTACTTCCTTTTTCTATTGCGTACTGATTTTCTCTTGGGTATGCTGGCTTTATCATTGCAGCACAGAAGAAAAGTGTTTTTTGGTGAATTTTATTTTCTGATTCCCTATCCCCTTCCTCATAGAATAGTTAGGGCATAACAGGAAAATGTTATGCCCTAACTTATTAGAAAAACCAGCCTTTCGTATCTGAAAACTAGCCGTAATTGCATAGTTGTCAGCTTTTTACTATACCGATATCTAGAACCGAATTATATTAAAATTCCTCCCTTTCCCGCGGTATACAATTATTCAACCACCTGATCGTGTTTCCACCAGAGTGTGAGTTGTTTGTGAGGAGAGTAAACTTCTGGAAGGTATCATTGTTACGTCTTGTACTAATATTTGTTTTTTTTATTTTATTGTTACTAAAATGCATCGATGTAATAATTCTATTACTACTGCCATGTGAAAATTATGGTGAATTGTTTTCCTAATTTTCAATCTGATGTGTACATAAGCTTTTTATACCCATAGTTTTGACAGTTAATTGAACCGCTATTCTATTAAGGGTTCAAAATGACTTTCTTACAGTTTTTTTTATAATTTACTTAAACATTGCAGTGTCGTGTTAAAGATATATTTTTAAGGATATGTTAAAGTAATTTTATATAAATTTTTATTGAAAATAACATAAAATACCTATATTAGATAAAACCAGTACTAGTCCATAAAAGTCTTCTATCAATTTAATCAACATATCGGGCATAGCTGATCTGAAAAAATCAAACATTTTCTTATTCTGTATGACTAAGCGTAGTTTAATTATTTTTTCCACAAAATGATGGAATGTTGGAAAATATTCACTAATTTTCAATAAAAATAGTTTTGACGAAAAGCACTATTTTTGAACGTTTGTGCTAAAATATAATGTAAAAAGAGAAAAAAATCAATATAGTGATTCATTACAGTAACACATACTTTTAAATGTTTAAGAATGTACTAAGTTTTAATAATGTATATTTTAAGTATATGAAACTCTATATACTCGATAATATAGGAAAACTGGTCTTAAGAAAAATTTATTTTATAATGATCTTTAAATAAAATTTAATAATCTTGGTCTCTTTCTACCATATGATTCTGTTCAGAACTTCATTTTTCTTATACTCACTGCTATATTTCTCTAAATATTCTACTTTATTGTTCAGATAAATAGTCTACTTTTCATATACAAAAAGCTTATTTTACTTATATAGTTTGGCTCACCTCGCAACCTTGCCTTTTTGCCGCCTTAACTTTTTCTTCTTCTATTATAATTATTATTCAGACTTTATATATATGCACTTCATACTACGCATCTAAGATTATTATGTATAATTAAACAGTCTTTTGTGTTTATGACATCATTGCTAAACCTACACTTTGTATGATGATTCATTGATTCATAACCTTTAAAGGCAGCTATGGTTTATATTTTTATTATTGTGTTGCAAAAACAATCCTATTGCTGAAGTGCAATAGTTCAAAACTAGATCGGATAATTAAATCTTTGTAATTTGGTTGGTTTGTTCATTGGTTGGTTCCAACTTCCCTTTAAACCTTATCATATAATTATTTTCTAGGAAAACACATTAGTTCTCGTATTGTATATGTTTAAACTTTGTATTAAACACTGTTTAATTCTTTTATATGGCATTTTATATATATATATATATATATATATGTACATATGACACTACTACAAGAATAATCTTGAATTTAACTCTCTGCTCGACTCTGTTATAGAAATATATATATATATTATATATATATATATATATATATATATATATATATATATATACACACACACATGTTGTCCAAGTCCTAATTATTTGTATAAAATAAATATATGAAATGAAAAATTAAGTTTTGAGAATAGAATTAACGAAAAACGAAATGAAATATTGTTTTTTTAATCCTAGTATTTTTGGCTTATGTGAAAACGTGGATTCGTTTTTGTATATTATGGTCTTCTACCCATTTAGTCTTTCCGTTTGTTATATATTTTTAAATTATGCTAGCATTCATCTACCCAGAATTATCTGTCACAGATTTTTCTATAAACCAATATTCACTAACGCTGTTTATAATACTATTTGCTATTCACGTATAAGAAATAGCATAGAAAGCTAAAGTTATAATGGAAACAGATTTAAATAAAAGATTATGAGGGTTATTTTCTTTATTTTTTGTGGTTTTGTTGATAGTTTTGTAATGTATTAACATCAATTGTCTCTGTTTAAAATGCGTTGTAGCAAAGTCGGCATACCTGTAGCACTTATAATTGCTATAACAAACCCTGTAATCAATTCATTATGCTTTTCTTCGATACAACAGCCTTGCTTCTGGATACATCTTCAAGTGTTCTATGACTCAATCCGATTCTAAAAAGATGAATATCATACCTCTAAAATTTTAAGATTCTTATTTTAAATTCTGATTTTAAGGGAGATTCATATTTTGAGAAGTCTATACAGCAGTTGGCAATGGCGTTTTCTTTGTCTAGTCAAAATTGAATTTGGACCAATTTTTTTGCAGTTCTCAAACTTGTAAGTGTACTTATGCCTTGACTGGTCGTTCGTGGAACCTGTGCTTCTTTAATTTCATTTTTTGTTACGGTTATTGCTTGGATCAATTTTACTTTTTTTTATCAATTGGTCTGTGCGATATCCTAATTTCTTGTGAAGTAAAGTTAAGCATCCAAACTCTTATTGCAAAGTATTATGTGTATTTAGTATTAAGTCACATAGGCTGGATATTAGAGCTACGAAACAATAAATTAGCTGTCAGCAACCATCAAATATTCAGATATACCTAACTACTGGTGAAAAGGCGTAATTTGTTACTATTTTTTTGTATTCAGGAAATTGTCAACTATTTATAGCGTTAATTTCGGCAAGGTTAGAATAGATTAGTTAAGGTAATCTATTATATATAAATTGAACGAAAAACCAGTAGCCGACCATGTGAGGTCAACTATTGGTTAGTTATTTAAAATTTTTTATAAATACAAACGCTTTCTCGTAATAGATGGTCTTTAAGTGACCATTTTTATGTTAAAATAACTAGTGGTAATTAGCATAGGTGTTACAAAAAAATAGCACATCTGACAGATATTTATATGTTTATTGCAAATACACGATGATTCCTCAGCGATTAATAATGAAACACCATGAAAATGTGTGTAACAAATAATTAAAGACAAGATATCATGTCGACATCATTTGTTTTAGTCTGATTTGTTTCGAATGCTTAAAAAATACCATGAAATTGCTGACTACTGGTGTTCAGGTGTTTCATAATATCCATTATGTGCCATTCATTTGATTGTCCTATGATCATTAACTCATATTTTTCTCTTGTGGATCAAAATTGTCAATCTCATTGTTTTAGGTCATCAATGGCCATGAATATGTATTCTTCTGTTCTAGATCATAATCATCAATCTCATTGTTGTAGATCATCAATGATCATGAATGTGTATTCTTCTGTTCTAGATCATAACCATCAATCTCATTGTTGTAGATCATCAAGGATCATGAATGTGTGTTCTTCTGTTCTAGATCATAATCATTAATCTCATTGTTGTAGATCATCAATGAACATGAATGTGTATTCTTATGTTCTAGATCAAAATCATTAACCTCATTGTTGTAAATCATCAGTAATCATGAATATGTATTCTTCTGTTCTAAATAAAAATCATCAATCTCATTGTCATCAATGATAGTAAACCTGTATTTTTGTATTCGGTTTGATGTTGAATGCAATCATAGATTTTGAGTGTGATTCTGAGGATTTTGAATGATTAATCAATTATAAGAATGTCTTCATTTTATAGCTTTATCTTTGTTCTGTTTGTTAGTAATATTGTTTCGTATTTTTAATAACATGTTGCAAAATTTTACTTTGCGTTGCAAATTGATTGATTTAGAAAAATAAATAAAAATGCTTAAATTCTTTCAAAAGCGTAAAAATATTGTTTATATTGATATTAAGTTGAACAGAATCTGGATCCTGTAGCCAATTTAAATCTCCTCAGTCAGAACTTTCGTAAATCTATTTGACAGATAGTTATAAAATAATAAAGATGTTATTTCATATTGTTTAACCTGTCTAAAACCTTACCAATAGCCTAAGAAAAACACTTGAATTAAAGTAATGGGTAATTCAATATTTCCTTATTCAGTTTGGCGCCAAAACAAAGTTTAGAAGGTGTTAAAGTTAATTACGATGCATTGAACAACGCGGAGAAGATACTCGTAAACTCCTTCCACGGACCAGAGTTCTTCACAGTCCACGATGGGAGCCTGTACACGGGAATCCATGGAGGCGAGGTGGTAAAAATATCACCACAGAACCACGTCACTTTTGTTACGAAACTTGGAAAGCCCTGTGGTAAGTTTATTAATCACTTTTGCGTTTAACAATTTTCTATTATGTACGTGATAAATGATCTGAGTGGAAAATTAATTAAGGCCACTGTTATCACAAATGACAAGCAATACGATGGTCACGTCTTCATTTAACGACCCCAAGATGGCTTGAAATCCATTTGACAACTGAACAAAAATATTATTCAAGAAATTTTTTTTGCGTTATGTGATCTATAGTTTATATTGTTGTAGTTTATAAATTGTATAAACTAGTTATTAGTTTCCACTACTCTACAGAATTTGTGTACAATTCTACATATATATATATATATATATATATATATATATATATATATATATATATATATATATATATATATATATATTTATATACATATATAGGTTCACTGTGTCAAGCGAACTAATGAAGAATAATACATTTTTATACCTATATATGTTTTATTTAAACCAATGATTTGAGTTAAAATAAAACATATATAGGTATAAAAATGTATCGAGTTTGAGCGATGCAACCGAAGCGCTCTAGTGCAAATTTCTTCGATCAAGCCGGCATTGAATTGAAATCGTGTGGTAAATTGAATCGTTCGATTGATCGTTTGCCTATGGTATTCTATGGTCTACTTCGATATTCTATATCTTATTATTTGAGATACTTAAATTCGCTTCGTATTATGTCGAGCAAACTTCACCAGTTACGGAATATTATTAAAGGGCCGCACGTGTCATTAAGAGGTGGCTTATTTTTATGTATTTACGTAAGTTGATTTAGTAATTTACACAAAACATTCTGCTTTGCAACGCTGTAGGCGTTATAAAAGTGCAGGAGTGTTTTGACGGTAATGAAAGTCTGCAGACGAAACAGCCTTCAACCACAGATGGACGGAGATTTTTTTTCAATTGATATGGGCAGCAATGTTAGAATGTGATGCAACTGATGTTTTTTCTAACTCTGCAAGCGCCACTGGCGACTTTTATCTAGTGAAAATTCGATTTAATAGCTCCAAATTTATTTTTTCAATGACAAATCGTGCACATTATCACAAGCTGTTCTTAAAATTTAATTCCATGATAGCCCTCTAGTTTAGAAAAAAAAATTAAAAGCAAAACGTTTTCAATATAAATAATAACTGCTTATTAAAAGTAATATTACAAGTTAGTTAATATTATCTTCGGCATAGAGCTTCGACTAAATCAAGCCTAAGGTAAAAAATGACTTATCATTTAATAAACAAATCAAGTTGCGACAAAAAATGTAAGCAAAACAACCAGATAAAAAATTGTTAAGTTAACAAATAGCCAGATGCCGAATATTAATATTATGTGTGACCTTTATTCTTATACCCACATAACCAGCCTTCTCTCTATCTAGTCACAATCCTCGTATTGAAATTTCATTATTTCGCTAATCTCTTCCTATCTCCATGAGACAATGAGATGATACAAAGTGCATATCATGATGCGATGATCTGTAAAAAGTCCATAAATATCCACAACATTTTTCAGTTAAAAGGACGGAAATTTGAAACAAATATTGGAAAGTTTATTTTAAAAACAGTATATTACTATTTTAAAATAAACTTTCCAACATTAAACAAAGATTATTTTAACAACAGGATATTAGAAATGTTTTTGAAAAGCCTTATTGTGGTAAGATTGTTTTATATAAAAGATACCAGTTATTGTATCTTTTGTATAAAACAATCTTACCCAAATGATGTTTAGTTGTTAATACCACTAACATATTGTAGAAGACAATGTCTCTTTGCTTGTCTTTCTGGAAATACACTTATTGAGAACTGCTCGTTTCATTTGCAAGCTTTTTTAATTTGTACATAAATGATTTGGTCAGGTTTATGTATACATACTATCGTGTTGCAAGTTAAAGGACCTGAGCAGTAATACTTTTTGTGAAACGACGTCAAGGGAAAAATGTTCGGAATATGTATGACTATTAAACAAATTATGAATGTGGTATGCCTGTATCTTTAAAAAAATTAAATTGAAATAATCAGTGTCCACACGGGCCATGGGTACATGTAGTCATTTAATAAAATTAAAAATATAAAAAATGAAAATCTAGTAATAATGTTCTTTTCAAAATTACTTTAATGCCTAAAGTTATTATTTGTTTTAATCAATATGTTGAATTATCAAATAAATCCCCTAAGAATTTATTCAAAATAATCATTAACTGTTTTTTTTCATGTAAAATATATTATAAAACGTGTACACAATTTATAGTTCAAAAACCTCATGCGCTCTGACATATTTAAGTAGATAACTTGATTGCTAGAATTCAGTGTTTTATAATTTGCCCCTCAGAATAAATTTTACCTACAAATTTTTCAGGAAATTTACCATTAATTGTAAATCTACATAATTCGGATTTAACGCTTGTGATATAAACATCGTTTACTCTTTTAAACAATACAATTTTTTCCGTAAACATTGGTCCTTATCTATCTTACATTGTAATACAAAAGACATACTTGTTAATATTTAACGACCGTCTTATGCTGAAATATTTATCTTGAGAATTTGGCATGCTTCCGCAAATTTTATATTCCCAATACGTAAAAATATTTTCTTGTTTATTGTTGCCAATCACATATTAGTAACTTAGTGTATCTAAGTATACTGTCGTCCTTTCTCCTACCGAGTTGGTGTCAGACTTCAGGATGGTGTCAGAACAGGTTCAGCCTTAAAACATAGCACCACACTTTGCGTATTGTTACTTATTTATCAGCTTGTCATTTCAAGGTAGCCCCACCTCTGTTGTAGGCAGCATGGAGCATATCAAACTTAATTTATCGGGACACATTAAATGCTTTCCTTTTTTTCGTTACATAGTAATAACGTAAATAAACCTTTATAAAAAGAAAAATCTAACTATGTTATGAAGCAGTGTAAGTTAGTAAAGTAATAAATATCAAACGAATCTTCCATTGAATTTCGTTACTATATAAAGGTGGGTCAAAAAGTTTGCAGAGTGGAGGTTATGACGGGGGTGGGGATTGCTTAGTCACATGGTCGCTAATGAGAGACTCATTACGAGTATATATACCAAGTTTCAGTTTAATTGTGTCATTAAACTCTATCATCAATCAAGCAATAATTCTGGAAGAAATTGTTGACTGTGGAGAAAATCAAATTCTGATCTGTCTTCAAGTTCCGACAAAGCAAGGAAAAACACCACAAGTCATATTGAATGAGATGTCACTGATTTACTGGGACGCTTGTCCTTAAAACCATGATTTATGAGTTGCATAATCTCTTCAAACAAGGTAAAGATTAGATTAAAGACGACCCGTGTTTAGGATGACCTATCGAGGCCATCTCCTCGGACATTGTTCAAAACAGTTGAAAAACTTGTGTTGGAAGAGGCTCAATTCAAGAAAAAGCAGTTGGGAGAAACATTTAGAGTATCTTCTACAACCATTTTGAATCTTCTTCAAGGTCATTTAAGGTCAGCACAAGATGGCTGCCGAGAATGTTCATGGCGCCACAAAAGCAACAATGTGTCAAGTTTTCATGCGGCTTTTTGAATCTCTGTAGAGAGAGTGTTTATAATGACAGGAGATTCTTGCAATAAGTTTACTTCTATCAAATCAAGGTCTTCATTCAATATACCTACATCATGTGTATACATATATAGATATACATATCTATATATGTATACACATTATTTTATATATATATCATCACGAATATAGATATGTATATACATTATGTTATATGTTTATTGTCATGTATATAGATATGTATATACATTATGTTATATGTATATCATCACGTATATAGATATGTATATACATTATGTTATATGTATATCATCACGTGTATAGATATGTATACACATTATGTTATATGTATATCATCACGTATATAGATATGTATATACATTATGTTATATGTATATCATCACGTATATAGATACGTATATACATTATGTTATATGTATATCATCACGTATATAGATATGTATATACATATCATCTATATTAATACAAATAAATTGAACATAATGTTGAGCTTTTTTATTATTAATGTGTAGTCAACCAGAGATCTATGAAGAATGATGTCTTTTTTCACTATATTACAGCATTTCAATTGTCATAAAACTTGTATACGTTAATATATACTCGGCAAGCTTTATTTGTGAATTTCCCCAGGGTAATCACCCTGAGGGAACCTAATAAAATCTTAAATAAAAAATATTTTCTTTGAAAAAGATACTATTTAAGAGCAAGGCTTAGAAAAAAATTGCTAAATATTTCTCAAAATATCGTCTATAGAAAGGTTTTTAAATTATCTCTCTAGCTTTATTAATTTCCGAGAAAAAAAATTGAAAAATTCATGGTTTTCAGGACATTTTTCAAGGTCACGCTAAGTCAGTAGGACATAGGATATCCGAAGATGTATAAATAATGATGTAGTAACATACCTACCCTTAAAATAATGATTACATTTGACTATGTCTACACATTCGCTGTGCTTATACTGCTATCATACCTTTTACGTTAAATCTTATTAAAAAGTTAACTTATTATTAACAACAGTTTTAATCTTGTTCGACCTTCGTTAAGTATTTAATTAACTCTTATTTCCATTTTAAGAATGCATGTTATCAATTAACAATGGAAGACTTTACTCAAAATCGGAATTAATTGCGAGTATTGAATCTAGTCGACAAAAAAGAAAGTTGATTTTGACATTGAATTAATCAATTATTTTAAGTGAAGTTAATTTGAACCTCTATTGACCTAGCTTAGTACAAAATAGAATGAGCTGCCCACATGGAACTTTTATAATCAGTATGGAAATAAACTGAACGTGAAAACTGGACACTGGACATCAAAGATACGCCCCGGGCGTATCCACTCCCAATGGTTTAATATTTTTATCTATTAGTAAACACTATTAATTTATCTATCAGTAAACACTAATAATGACAGGATCCATTGCTAACGGTTTAATATTTTTATCTATTAGTAAACACTAATAATGACAGAATCCATTCTGAACGGTTTAATATTTTTATCTATTAGTAAATACTAATTAACAACATTTATAAAGTACACATCTATCTTTGTGTATTTTAACGTAAGAACGAATCCACATATATTAAAATTGATCTTAGATTTTGAAAATTCGTTGTTAGAAATGGTTAAAAAAATGTGGCATTTAAAATCGAATATGAACATTCCCTTGCGATTGAGATGTAAGCGATTAAATGAATACATTTTTTTTCACGTGCGGTAAAACAGAGTTATAAAAGTTTATACTAGGATTAAAATAAAACAAATATTAGTGAAAACCTAGAATTATCTTTGGAAGAACCATAGATTTAGTATATTCTCCATAGATAGGCAGTGTATATGAAAGAGAAAACGGATTACAATGGCCTTCCGAACGTCTAATGTAAAAGGCAGAAAAAATGTCATAAACTATACATGTATTTGCTAGCATCGTGTAGTGGCTTGCCTTCATTAACGTTTGTGGTTTATTTATAATGGGGATGGTCAATGCTTATTTTTCCAGCCAGGTGGCACATCGTCGATGCGGCCATTAATTATAGAACGGCTGTTGTCAAACGTCAACTACATATATTAACCTCTGTTTGGTACATTTTCTAGTTTTTATAAAGTTTCAGTACAATATGCCCCTCTGTGCTATCTCTGAGTGCAAAAAATGGGGTACATTTATTGCCCATAAATAAAAAAAAAACATGAAAATTTTGCAATGATGGACAGAATTCTAACAGACAGTGGCCATGTTGCTTCAGTCGTCATCTACAATAATTTTGCACAGCCATCTCCATTATAACCAAATTATCTTAAAATTCAGCGCAAATAGAATTGTTTACGTAATGGTGACATATGCAGTACCTAATTGTAGCTCTTCTCTTTATAAAACCCTTAAAATTCCAGTTTCCATTGGCAAATATGTAAAAAATATTTTCAGCTGTTTAAGTGACTTGCAGTGCGTTCATTGATGTACTTATTTCACAATTTATTTGAAGAATATCTGGAATATCAAATACGTGAAAAAAATTGCTAAAATAACCATAATTGCCATACAGTGTTACACACCGTTAGAGTTTTACAAACACTAATAAATTTGAATTTTGGTTTCACATTGTTTAAGTTATTCCCCGGCTATGAATTATATACTAAATCTAAACCTATCTTTGTTCTTAAATGAAACTATGTTGTATTTAAGAACAAGATGTCTTAAAGTACATAAAATCGACAAAAATGAAAATTTTTTACAAAATTATACGTTCATCGTTTACAGCATGCGCTCCATAGAAACAATCCTCACACATACACACAATATCCATTGCGTTGAGCATATATTATACTCCTATTTTTCTTCAATAGGTAGGCCTGTCACCAACTGAGGTGTTAGTTGTTTTTCTGGTGATACAGTGCAAGCGATTTGGTTCCTAAATGGTTTATTCATTGTTGTTGTTGTGAAGCAAGTTCTTTTCATTATACGAGAGGGCGTTTTTAAACTTGCGGAATGAGGGGTATAAAAGTGCAAATTTTTTTTTGAAAATATTCACCTGCTACCCTAATATACTTTTCCGGTTTTTCAATATGCTTATGTAAACTGAAACTGCATCCTTCACTTTTTCATTGCTTGAAAATTTTTTCCAACGGAGTTCTTTTTTAATTTTGGGAATAGTAATAATCACTGGGAGCCAAGTCAGGAATGTAGCATAGGTGATCCAAAATATCCCCTTCTTTTGTCTTTGATGAATTCTTACAACTACTCTAGGATTGAAGCCTAGTATTCTCCGGTTATGGATATGCCTTTATCTTTATGATCTATCAACCCTTCTGAGTCCCAAAAGACTGTCGCCATGATTTTTCCATCCGACTTTGAGACTTTAAACTTCTTGGGTAGTTGTGTGCATTTCTTATGCCACTGCAAAGCTCCAAAAACGTGCGAGAATACTATACACGGTGTTTTTTTTGAGGCGTAGTAAGCATTCTCTGTACCCACCTTATGCCGTTATCCCAAGATGATCGTGAAGAAGTTTAAAAATGGTTATATCCGACACTCCAACCGTTTCTTCTTTAGTCTAGCATGTTTCAATATTACATTTATATTAATACTCTATAAATCATGGTTTTACCCCTTATAAATCATAGTTTTACCTGGGCAAGAGTTCCCGTAAATGGATGCCGTCTCTTCCAGTATGGTTTGAACCTACTTTCGTTGCTTGGTAAATAAATTTATAACAGCACGGTACTCTATTTTCCCCATATTTATCACTTTCTTCCCTATTTAGTTCCTTGGTCGAGAATAGTTCAAAGACTAATGGACCGATTAAGATAAAACTTGGTATCTGTACTAACGAGTCACTGAACACATAATGGCTCATTAAAATACCATCCCTATTGATCTAATTACAAATTCCGCTAACTTAAAAATGTACCCTCGTATGGGCTTAGCTAGGGCCAAGGAGATTTACTACACATGAATTATACTTACATGAGAAAGCACGCAATGGGCAAATTACCGCTCCTATTAACAGTCCTAATTTCCAGCAGCCCTGTGCATTTGTAAAGCATAAAAGATTAGGTCGCTGGTATGTGAAGAAAGAGGAAGAACTGGAAAGCTTGATCTTGATAAGGGAATAGGTTTTGAATATATTTGGCGTTAATTTTGTAGAAATTCATTATTCACAATTAAATGAAACTACGTGATGTAGTATTATTTCTACTTTACTTAAATTCTTTACCACAACCTATGTTTCGTTATATTACAACATCTTCAGGTAGGCTATTAGTAAAGACTTTAGCAGATATCTTTGTAGATTAATAGCATACCTGAAGATGTTGTAATACAATGAAACCTAGTTTGTGTTGAAGAACTTAAAGTAGAAATAATACTGCATCACGTAGTTTCATTTAATTGTGAACAGAATAGGTGTCAAACTGAGGTTTTGCTGGAGACAATGAAATTTTGCAACGCAATTGATTTTATTACATTATAATCCATCCAGAGACGTTTTTTTATTGCTCTATGATTATTCGTTTTGGAGATATAAGCGCCCAAAATGTGGTATATTTTTGTTACACCTTTTACTGAAAGTGACCCCGTCTGATATGAAGAAATACATTGTTCTATGTCGAAGCAACCTTTTTAATACACAGAGGTGAACGGAAATTAAAAAATAAACTTTTAATATCAATTTAATCCGCTATCGCTACAGCAGTAGTCTATGATAAAATGTAATCTGTATACACATACATATAAACAATGCACAATCACGTAATGTTTGTCAACGGCAAACACTAATTGTTGCTTCTCAAAACTTGATAATGAACATTATTTACGTAAAGTGTACAGTTTTATATGTGAACAATAGTCTTATTATTATAGTGATGTTGAGACACTGACTGTTCGCATCGTAATTAGAGCCGCACTTTTAAATTATTCCCATTAAAAGCAGTTCATTTATAACGAGTAAAGTATACAGACACAATAATAATAATCATTTTAATATAATATGGGTCATCTTCATTGGAATAAATTAACCCTGAGAATTTACCAATTTTAGAGATATAGCACTCTATTATATTCCGAAGTCACGTAAAAAGGAACTTGATATGCGTAACAAATAATTGAAATGCAATATGACAAATGATGTGATTTCATCTGATACTCGAAGCCACTGCTCTTTATTATAGTAGTACGCTAGACTGACTTTGTACAAAGTCGTAATGAAGTAATTTTATTCTTACCATTTTGGCACTGATAGTGAACGTCGACAGTAGCGAGTGTCCACGCATTTGTTACAGATGAGACGGTGGGACAAAATAAATGTTTTTGGGGCCCTTATTTTTAGCCCTTGCTAATAATATCTCTCACTGTATATAAAATATAAAAAAAAATTTTTTGGTGTACTTAATTTGCCTGCACTAAAATTCTCATATAAATATTTTTGCGTATTAGATGATACATCGGAAAAATGACTGCGACGTCTTATAAAAGATGTTGCCGTGACGAAATCTTATAAAATTTATTTTTTTCCTTTTGAGGTACGGAACTCTAAAAACAAACAAGTTTTTTTTTTAAATTTGTATGATAGACACAATGCTTACATATGACGTCTGCATGCAAAATTTGGAACTCTTTTAAATATTCTAATTTTTTCAAGATAAGATACTGGTAAAAGGATTACCTGTAGTTACCGCGGAAACTAGATATCAAAGAAAACTTATCTAGCAAATTGATTATGTAATAGTTTAAGTACATCTAATGATAAATTATATCTATATTCTTAGGTCATAATTAGTGTTTATTATCTGTAAATTAAACGTTGAAATGAAAGCAAAGAAAGTGTGATAGAAATACTTAAAACAGTAATGAAAAATTTATGAATGATGACGATGCATAAAATAAAAGATTTAATCATAAAGTATCGGTTTTAGTAACGAGATAAGTTTATATGTTTTGTACCATTAGTGTTTTCGTACCGATAATTGTTTAATTACTTCTCTTTTATACAAACATATACGACTGATAAAGAAATACGTTGCTAACTGCATGTTGTGAAATGATAGTGGTGAATGTTGAATGTGAAACTTGCTGAAATAGAATTATATTAGGAGTTTTTTAAACAAAACAAGCTTCATAATCGATAGTTTTAAAACAAGCAAACCTCATAACTGAGAGTTTTAAAGCAACCGAGCTGCATAATTGAGAGTTTTAAAGCAAATGAGCTTCATAACTGAGAGTTTAAAATAAACAAGCTTCATAAATGAGAGTTTAAAACTAGCAAGCTTCATCTCTAAAAATTTTTAGAACTAGCAAGCTTAATAACCGTGAATTTTAAAACAATTGTGCTTCATAACTAAGAGTTTTAAAACAAGTGAGGTTCATAACTAAGTTTTAAAACAAACGTAGGTTCATAGCTGCGAGTTTTAAAACAAGCAAAGCTTCATAACTGAGAGTTTTAAAACAAATGAGCGTCATAACTGAGAGTTTTAAAACAAACGAGCTTTATAAGTAAGAGTTCACAATAAACAAGGTTGTTAACTGAGAGTTTTAAAACTTGCAAGCTTCATAGCTGAGAGTTTTAAAACATGCAAGCTTCATAACTGAGAGTTTTAAAACAAGCACGCTTCATAACTGAGTGTTTTAAAGCAAACGAGCTTCATAAGTGAGAGTTTTAAAATAAACAAGGTTGATGACTAAGACTTTTAAACCAAGCAAGCTTCATAACTGTCATAATGTCTGGTGGTAGAGCTATTCAGGACCATGCGATGTTGCAAGCGGTGAATCTGTTAAATAATTGCACACTTTTATTATAGTCCCTTTTCTGTTTATTTGTCTCGGTCAAACTTATAATATATTTGCATTCACTTCCACGTAATCGATCAACTTCAAATTTGGAGTGTATACTAAGTTTGCATGACAATGGAATTCAATACTTTTGTATAATAAAACTCCAAGATGGCTGTTAGTTTGTTTAGTTCAAATGATTTTTGACCCATTTCCAAGATTTTATTTTTGTTATGAATATTAAACTGCAAAGCATGTTTTAGATACATACGACGCAGAAGAAAAGACACAAGATTTAGAAAGTTGTTTCTAATGGATTCATATACACTTGACTTTATTTGAATTAATCAAGGAATCGGGCCTTGATTTTGTAATCTTCATTAATTTATATAAATATATATAAAATGCCATAATCCAATCCAAATATACATCGTTGTAGCGTAACAACATAGGTGGGTGGTCAGGTACTGATGTGGGTGCATATTTGTTTATGCAAAAATATCTAATGGGAACCAAAATATATGCTAGATTACGTGACAGGTCATATGTCACGTCGCTTAGATGATTATCCACTCTTTTTTTTGTCATAAATTTGGTTATCTGTGCCAAACATTTTTTTGTATGTTTTAGGTTATTTTATCTTATGTTTTAGGTTATTTTGTCTTATAACATTTTTTCAAATATTCGCAATGAAATATATTGTAACTGATGAAAATCAAACACCTTTTAATTGAAAACGCTTAAACAGCTATTAACAGCATTACAGCCGACCTGCCATGGATGAGATCGCACCAATGGCCACTTGCAAAATTATTATTGCTTGTGACAATATTAAGAATCATAATACGAAACTATGGTTTTGACCACGACTTTAAACCTGTATGTTGTGCGCGAAGGTGCAAACAACGTTTCATCACCGTTTATGGTGGCACGCATATTTATATAATTTGTGAGGCAAATATTCTGCCGGGAGGAGTGATCGACCCCATGTGAATATGCATCCAGCCCCAGGATATAATCGGCACTCAAGTTAAACATATGTAGATATAATATTTGTTTCCATCATTCTAACAAAAAATTGAACGTTAGTATTTTCGCCAATAAACGCTAGCGAAATCAATACTGCTCTTAATCGTATGGACCGTGACCGAGATTTATATTTTGAGCAATGGTACAGTGACCGACTTAAAGTTATCTGCTGTTAACTAAACCTCACTGATAAGATAAATATTAAATCATATATGTACAGGTAACATTAAAACGTTTTTATTATTCATAGAGATGATTCCGCGCGTCAAACTGGGTAGAAACTATTAAAGAACTGTACAATAATTCCTAATAATTTTTTCAAAAAAGTCATTATCGAAGTGATTTTTTTAAAAAGTAGATTGAAAATTGTCATACATTTCTTGATAGTGACTTGAGATTCAAACAAAAAAATTTTCATATTTTTCCAGAAATGCACTTCAAATATACTCCGTTTGATGCATAAAATCGCTTGCATGAATAAAAGACACGTTTCTTTTTACACCTGTATAAACAAGTTTTGAGGTTTACTTTTTTCCAATAACTTCTAAAGAAACAAAATGACCCGAATTTCTGTACTATATACAAAAATTACAATTGACAGAATGTGAAAACCAATATTACCGTTAACAAAATGTGTATTCTAATCCACAAATTAAACTGTAAGGTTGACTTATTTAGTTAAACAAAATTATTCAAACAATAGGGAATCTTACACAAAGCTAAGCGTAGATGGCGCCACCGAAATAAGTATAAACAAAAGTAGCTGTCAAAAAAGTGGTAGATTTTTGTGACATACAAAATTAAAAACTTTTATATGAAAAGAAATATCGCGAAAAATTATGGATATTTAACAATACCAAAATTAGAAAATCAAAATGAAATGAATGCTCTGAACAAAGACGAGGCTTCGTTTTGTTGCCTAAAGATTTGCAATGTACAGCTTCCGACTTGGTTTATCCTTAGGGAATGAACAACGTTGATGTATATTTATTGTAAATCGAGATTTAATCTTCGAAAAACCAATGAAACACAATACTTCTAAAGAGAGATGGATATAAATTACAAAACGTCACATCATGTTTATCTATGTTTATTTATGTTGTAGTAAGGGTAGCCCCCTAGCGGGAGACATTTGCAGAAAGGTTCTATATTACGGATACCAAAGTTCAGCCAGTTACACATGATACATGCATTTAAAATATTCGGATTTGTCAGGCAGCACATCCGAGAATTTCATGATGTCAATTATACTAAGGTTTAATTTAATGCTCTCCTTCGTCATGAATTGAAAATGAACTCAAATATTTGGTAATTCATGTGAGATAACTTATGTTATAAAGACTATTTTCATATGTAATCCCCGCGTTTCATCTTGGGCATGGTCAGATGTATCTCTCTACAAGTGAGAAGAAAGTTGCACCTCAACAAAATACTCTCGCTTATACAATGTCATTTGGTTACGTTAGCAACCGATCAGTGCTGAAATTATCATTTTTTATCCTGAAAATACTCTTTCGAGACATACTATTTCGTATCCTTATATACTTAATAACATTGATTTGTAAGACCAGATCGCTCGCGTGTTGCGTTTTAGCTCAGTATCCAGGATAATGTCTCATCTCAATCAGTTCTGCTATTAAATTAACGACTTTAGAATCTAGTTTATGGAATGTTTATGTATTTTATGCTGTTTAACTATTTTCAATTGTTATTGAATTAATTAAATATGTTTTCAATTATTTTACTTGTTTAGCTGTCTGTCACTCTAAATTTTGTTTCTCACCAACTTGCCCAATACATTGGCATTAAGTTGTAAGTTGAACAAGGACTTTACTAAAAAAAATAAATAAATCATTATATTGTCTATGATCTTACACAAAATTATAATTCCTTCTTTCTTTACTTGTTGTATTTATGTAAGCCACATGAAATATGTGTTTTAATATTTCAACAGGCTTAACAATATGCAAATAGATACGACTGAAGTTTTTAAGGTAACACTGGCCAGCTTCTATTTCAGTTCATTCAGCTCACATTTCAAAGGTTATTTATTAGCAAATAACGAATATGTGGCCAAAAATTCAATTCAATTAACAGTTGCCAGTATAATTATTATTTTTTCCTTAAATTACTCTTTGAACTTTCATTAAAGAACTTGTAACAATTTGTTCCTTTTCCAACTTGTAAGAATTTGTTCCTTTTCCAACTTGTAACAATTTGTTCCTTTTCCAACTTGTAACAATTTGTTCCTTTTCCAACTTGTAACAATTTGTTCCCAAAAACAAATTGTTCCCTATTTACGACATTAAAATGTCTGCCGCAAAATTTAACTTTGCCCTATTTAACAAAAAGCTTATATAATCGAACTGTATCGGTAGAACCATCACACCCTGTGGGAAACCCTTTCAACCCACACGATAAATGAGTTGTATATTTTCATAACCCATTAACTGCATTTTTTATCCATATTAATGTGTTGAATTAAAAAGAAATGAACTGGAAATAATGTAAAGTAATATTTGTCACACTTTTTTTTTATTTCCTTAAGAATTTGGTCAGGTAGAGTTTGCACGTTTGGAGACTATATGACTGGAATACTGAATGAGTAATCAAATATTAAAATTTGAACTGTACTGACAGTTGGATAAAGTCATAATATTTGATCTAACTTATGCAACTCTAGATGTTTCCATTCTGTAAAATTTATGGTAGCTGTAGTTAGATCGATACGAGAGTATGACATCACTTGTCTTCATTACCACTACTCTCGGCTGAAAGTAGTTGTAAGTGGCTCTTCCTGTTGTATTAACAATAACATCCAACCTCGCATCTCCTACAGCTACAGGTCATTGCAATTACAGCTTTTTTTGAAGATTGTTAATTGAATCAGATTACACTTGAACTGACAACTTGTCTCTACTGATATCATAAATATGAAAGCCAGTTTGTTACTTAATAAGTCAATAATTGAAACTATACTGACTGCAGTTAAACAAAATTGTTTCTATTCTATACAATTTATGGTGATTGTAGGTAGCTCGATTAAATCATATTACACTTTAACTGACAACTTGTCTTTACTAATATCATATATATGAAAGATTGTTACCTAATAAATCAACAATTTAAACTATACTGACTGCAGTTAAACAAAATTGTTTCTATTCTATACAATTTATGGTGATTGTAGGTAACTCGATTAAATCAGATTGCACTTGAACTGACAACTTGTCTTTACTAATATCCTAAATATGAAAGACTGTTTGTTACCTAATAAATCAACAATTTAACCGTTTTAGTGCCATTGTTTTTTACTCTATAGTTTTTGATGTCATTTACGCTTGTCTCAAAAAAAAACTGTATCTCTTCCAAAAATTATCTAATTTTAATAATTTTTTCTGTGTTTTCTTAATAAAAACTTGTACAAGGATAATAAAATATAAAGAAAATTATGGAAATATATATTGTAAACAAAAATTATAACAAAAACTGAATTCAAGGTTACGTTGTATTTTCGCAGTCCGGTACATCCGTATCAGCAAAATAATTGTTATCGTCACTATTATCACCATCACTCAAAATTTGCATTACGCTAAATTGTGGGTGCACCACAATTTCACTCCCACTATCACTTTCTTCACAACTTGGAAAACGATCATTTTCACTCGAATTATTTTCGTATTTCGACATTATGAATTAAAAATTTTCTTTTCCTGGATCCTTGTTATGTTGTAATTACTAATAATATTATAATTTGAACTTTATGTAACACGTAGAAAGATAAAAAATTAGCGATGCCTGTGAGCGACCTCCCCTACCGAGCGCTAAACAGCAACTGATTTCACGAGCACCATCGCGCTCTTGGCAAATTTAGTTAGCACGTGCACTCAAACGGTTAAACTATACTGTCTGACTGCAGTTAAACAAAATTTTTTCTATCCTATACAATTTGTAGTGGTTGTAGGTAACCTGGCTACTAAACGCTCTTACAACAGAATTATTTTAATCCTCCTGAATAAGAATCATCATTAATATTAAATTCACTACTACTAAATATTTAAATCACAAAATGTCAAAGGTTGCCATTTTCTCTACGTTCATTTTACAGATGAGTCTATTTTGTTTCAATAAATCTTTTTCATCCAAAAAAGATTGCATGCTGAAAAAAGACTTATCGAGATACATGAATACTCTTTGCCTGGTTCCATTTTTGTGTAAAAAGACAGATTACCATACTTACTAAAAATGTATAAAAATTTTAAGGCCGTTATTTATTCATACATATACAGGGTTTCAAAGAACATGCATGTTTTTCATAAAACTGATTATGTGCCTCACATTATTTAAAGCACGTTTCTGTAAAAAGTTTTCAGTTTTTTTTTCATTGCATCTCTGACATTGATTTATTGAGAAACATTCTTTTTCTGCTCAGTTTGGTGCACAGAATCACCTTTATGAATTGAAGACACTTTTGTTACAACTGTATACACGCATACAGTGTGTTACAAAGAAAGTGTCTATTATTCATACAGGATTCTGTGTATCAAACTGAATATATTTGAAATGGCAATTTTGACAGTGATTTTTTCAGAAATGGCTGACAATCTTCATATAATTCTATAACATTTCAACTCAATTTGATGCACAGAATTGCCTGTATGAATAATGTACACTTTTTATGAAACTGCCAGTAACTTTCATTTTAAATTTGTTTTTTTTTGCTATAGTTTATACAGCAAATTTATGAAACTGCCAGTAACTTTTATTTATTTTAAATCTCTTGAACTCTTACAAGCACCTCTGTAAAAACCTTTGACTATGGAAACTTCAAAGATAAAAACACATTTTTTTTTTAACAAAGGCTTCCCTCCATATTTTTCTTCGTTATTTGACACTTTTCCTGTGTTTCTACAGCAGTCTCACTTTTTATATTATTTGTTTATTTTTTAACTATATCTATCTTTGTTTCATTTTCATTCCCACCTATGTAGGTAACATTTCATTACGTGGTCGTGCAATAATATATTATAAAGGGTATTACATTTTCAATTTTAATTATATATTTCTTTTAATTATTCATACCATATATAAAGAAAAGGTCTGATTGGACCGCCTCCTAGCTGAATAATTAAAAGAAATATATAATTAAAATGTTTTATTTCTGCTTAATGCATACACACGTGTATGCATTAAAATGCATTATGCCAATCAGCAATTGCTATATTCTACAAATGCTATTGTTTAAAAGAGCTTAAACTAAAAACGTGTAATATTTATTTTAATTAAGTAATGCATTAACCTCTGTTAATTTAATTTCCTTTTTCCAAAGTTCACAAGGAATATGTTGAACATTAATTTTCTAAGGACACGGCAGTGCACAAGGCAAGTTTTCGCAAAACCTGCTGCACGCACAACGTACGCTGTTTACACAAACTGTTTTGAGCCACTTTAAACTTTCTGCACGTGTGAATAATAACTGAAATCCACAACTAATATTTTGCAGGTATAATAAGGTATCATTATGGGGATCCCAAATTGTATCCATCTGGCTTTATTTGCTGTTGAGAAGTCAAAGGATTTATTTGTTTTCAAGTCTTCAAAACATTATTGATTTTGGCCTCAGCGACTCACTGGTCAAAACCTATCGTTTACCTCGAAAGTACCTAGTACCTTGGAAATCAGCACATAGATAGTGTTATGATGGGAAAATGGCGAAAGCTCATCGGAATTAGTTTGCTGTTAATTTACAAAAGTATGCATACATGCTATTGATAACTTCGTTCTAAACTAACTAGAAGTACGAACATATGATGTCTCATCATTGGTATTCCCAAAAAAATGCTATTGTAGAATAAAAAAAAACCAAAATTGTTTATGTGCAACATATTTTATTCATAAAGAGTAGAAAAACTGCAAAGTAAGTGTTTGCTCTATGCCACAGACATATAACAGACATATTATTGAAAAAAAAAATATTACTCCAAATTTTTTAAGGGAGGTCCATATTTAATAAAAACAATAAACTTTTAAGTAAAGTTTAATTTAGCTTTAAACAAGAATTAAAGTCCCAACACTCTTATGACAAAATGTACCAATCTCTCGCCGGACAAATCAGTTAACAATAAAAAGATTTGAAACATAAAATTTCACCGAGTTCATATTCTGTGTCAAGCTTGTAGTATGTAATATTTTATTAGGACAAAAAAAAACATGTCTCCATTTTAATATTGAGGTTTGAAGTTGGCAATTTTTTAGAGCTACTTGCACAAAACGATCTAATTGTAAGGGCCAAAATATTAAAAAAAAATCTGCAGTACAGCTCTCCGCGTAGGTATATTGAGGGTAAACAATATTTTTTATCCTATTGAGTTAGGGTTATCATAATAACCTTTAGAAAACTAGAAATTGTGAAGAAAAAGACCCGGACATTTCGATTATATACCCGGATACTTAAACTAAAGTAAAAGATACGGTAAGACATATTAAAATTAAAGAACAGTAATCATATAATTTATCTTACTGACCACAAACAAAAAATTATACTTATGAATTATGTATAAAACAATTGGTTACTATCCAATTTAAACTCTGAAATTTAAATCATGGTAACAAAGGGTGTAGCCGGATAAATGTGATGAGTCGGCCCCAAATGAGAATCTGTATCAAAACTTATCTTTTAATATCGACGTAATGTACAAACACGATTTATGTACATTTTGCGGCCGTGTTATGCTTTGGCCTTGAAATATGGAAAAAAATAACGGTACGCATAACTATTATTCAAAGAGATATATCCCAAAAACTATGTAAGCTAAAGGTTAAAACTAATGAGTCTTTAGGTAACTTTACAGAGTATATTATATATATTTTATCAGATTTTTCAGATTCACAGAGTATATTTTTTCAGATTTTTAGAATAATTTTTCATACAAAAAATAAATAATAATTTTTTTTCGTGTTTCCTGTAACTTACAATCTCGGATATAATATATGTTATGCGCTATTACTCATAAAAATTGTGTGAGAAAAAACTTGGTGCAACATTACAAAAAAAAATAAAACGTGGTTCACGCCTTGTAGTGTAATGGTATAAATATGGCTTTTCCTATACACGTGGCAGCGTGAAATTTTAACAAACAAGTTCAGACTTGTCATCACGCTGTTTATTATATTTTGTCTTGTCAACATCGCACTGTCATTGTTATTGCTCTAGGAGGTAGCTTGTGACTTAGATTCTGTGGTATTTTCTTTCAAGGTTTTAAAATTAGTAACTGTTAAACTAAGTTATTATTAATAATGTCGGACAAGTGTAAAAACTGTAACTAATATCTTCGTAAGAAGTTCAGACTTGTCATCACGCTGTTTATTATATTTTGTCTTGCCAACATCGCATTGTCATTGTTATTGTTGTAGAAGGTAGCTTGTGACTTAGATTCTGTGGTATTTTCTTTCAAGATTTTAAAATTAGTAACTGTTAAACCAAGTTATTATCAATAATGTCGGACAAGTGTAAAAACTGTAACTAATATCTTCGTAAGACTAATTGTTATAAAAAAGTTATAAAAACTGAAGAAGATGACTGAATAAAACAGTAATAGTTAATGTTATATTTTGTAACAAATATCCAGTTTTACCTTTTTAGCTTAATTAGTTTTATAGATATATCTTTTTGAATACATATAATATTTAAGCGTACGGTTATTTTTTCCCATATCTCAAGATCAAAGTGGAACACTGTCGTAAAATGTACATAAATCGTGTTTGTACATCAAGTTTCAATATGGGTTCCCATTTGGGGGCCGACTCGTCATACCTATCCGACTAAACCCTTTTAGAAATTAAATCAACAATGACTAAATTTGAAAACTCGAAAAAAAGAAATTTAAAACGCGTAAGAACGTGTTTTAAATTTACTGACAAGTCATTATAAATTTATATTTAGTCCTAATGAGTCAAGATTGATGATTTATTACATTTATTAGTCTATGGATTAAATTAATGTGTTAATAATAGAAAACTGCTTTCTTTAAAACCTTGGTCAATTTAAAAAAATCACCCCAATGGCTATTTCAAAAAGAGAAGTAACCGAAGAAAATAGGACGGATGGTAACCCTATATTGAGCGGGATATCATTGGTTAAGACATAAATTGAAACTGGGTTTTCGTTTACCTTTTTTAGATCCTGTTTGTGAAATACTAATCTTCAAAATGGTGCGCAATCTGCCTATCCCTCTAATTTTTACTACTGATTAAAATAGATAAAATTCCAAATATTGTGTCTAGACTCTTTAAATTTTTTATTGGATCATGAAATCTCAATTAAAATTATGTCAGTTAACTTGCATTAGCGATTTTAAAAGATATAGACATCTACGGAAACCTATTTTATATGTTTGTCCCATGTGCAGTCAGCCAGTTTCTTTTCCCTTTTTTTGCATCAACTTTAATCTAATTTCAGTCGAATATTGTTACTTTTGTTGTATTCACATTATTAACAAGTCAAATGCCAACTTTATTCAATTACAGAAGGGTTCTGGCAAGAAGCAAAATGCGGTAGGCCTTTAGCAGTTGAGTTCGACAAAAATGGTCAAATGTATGTAGCCGATGCATACTACGGCATCTGGAAAGTGGACCCCGCGACAGATAAAAAGGTTCAACTTGTGTCACCAGATGACAGAATTGGCGGTGTCGCACCGAAGATAATCATCTCATTAGCCATCGCTTCGAATGGTGACATTTATTGGACAGATGCATCATCCGATTATGCTTTGCATGATGGTTTCTTAACCATGCTTGCCGATCCCAGTGGAAGGTTATTATAATTTTTATATATACTAAATCATTTTTATTTATAACTGTTTCGCTATGGAGTATCATGGAAATATTTATTGGTGATATTTTGTAATAAAATTGCAGATAATTATAATATGGTGCTTAATATGAGTAGTGATGTGGTTTTTTATTTATTTATTAATATATAATAAAATAAATAGAATGTCGCTCTGCTCGTCAGAGCAATTTCTCCATTGTGGCTGCGCCTCTATAGTTATCAAATTTAGATAATATACCAAAATCTTTTTATGACTTTATTACGCAAAAGTTCAAGTAAATTTTTATTATTCTTATTTTTATAAATTTTTATTAATCTATTAGTATTAAAGGTAGTTTAAAAATTCCTAGAAATTTCATTTTGTTGTATATATTTTTTATATTTATTATTAAAAATACTCCTTAAAAAATATAAGTTAATCAACTTCTAGACTGATTCACTATGAGGCAGCTACGAAGCAGAGTCGTGTACTACTGGATAAACTTTGGTTTGGAAACGGTGTCGTTCTGTCACCGGAAGAGGACTTCGTTGTGGTGGCCGAGACAATGAGGCAATCTCTTCGTAGGGTCTACGTTAAGGGACCTAAAAAAGGAAAACGGGACATTTTTGTAGACGGCTTACCAGGTAACTTTTCTCATTGATATATTGAAAAACAAAATATATAAAAATATGCTTTAATGAATAAAACAATTTACATTGACTTTAGTCTAAAGATCCTGCATTGAATACAATATTATCTACGTAACATAAAAATTATGTGAAAATATATTGATTCTCCAACTAGATATTGCTACGCTCCTTTTTTACGAGGCGTGTTGTGACTGGAGGGGTTCTTAATCATATAAACAGTACGTTAAATATACTAAGTGTAAGAGATGATGCTCTGCCAATCAGAATGTCTCGAGTATTCAATACCCCAGCTGACCAGTTTATTTTAAGAGTAGATTGTGACCACGAGCCTTAATTAAGCATTTAAATGAAATACTCGTAAGACATAGCGTGCAGAATTCATTCATTCACTATTTCTTAAAATGTTATAGTTATAACGCAGTTACTCTGTAATAATAATATGCCTAAATTACAAGAATTAGTGTAAAAAATGCAGAATTATGATGTATATAGCAAATTTAAACAAGCAGAATTCCAGAAAACATAAAACTGAAGAAAGAGCAGTCCATCGTGATTCAAAGTGGTACCACTTGTCAGGTGCCACTTGAAATAGCCTGGTACCGGGGCAGACATTACCAATGGTGATCTGCTAAGCATTGATATGAGCATTAGTGCTGCCGACCTAGTAGCAATGCAAACCTCACCACAGTGATCTGCCAGATATTGGTATGAGTACTTGAGATGTCAGCACACCTTTGGAAAGTTTTTCAATGAGTTAATAGTATTGTAGTGTGTGTATTCATCGTAAAAATTTAGGACTTGAGAGAGGAAAAAGTTTTTCTTGTCGGTAAAATTTTATAATAAACAAGATTTTGACTACTGATTTTTACCATTAATTTTTTTTTAATATATTTGGTATTTTCACAATTCCTGTTGCACCTCTATTTTCAATAAATAATAAAATTGTAACCAACATTAATTGTTTTATAGAATCAATAATTATAAAATATTCTAAAACCCATTATTGTTTTTGGTATGAAAAAGCATGACCAGTTTTGTGGCCATTCAAGAAAAAGAATTTTTATAAATATAACATAGGAGTAGTAATTAGAGTTTTTAATAATTGCCAATTTTGCAAACTTTTGTAGATTTATAATTTTTTTTTTAAATTGAATGTTTGAATGGATAGTTACGTTTCTTTGTGATCAAATATATTACTGCCGAAGACATGCATATAACTATTGAATATATTTGGCGTTAATTTTGTGGAAATTCATTATCACGTAATTTTTATTCACAACTAAATGAAACTTCAGGTGAGCAATTCGTAAAGATTCATACAACGAAACCTAGGTCGTGGTCAAGAATTTAAATAAAGTAGAAATAATACTTCAAACATACATAACTGTTAAAGATAATTATAATAAATATGAAAAGTGAAACAATGTGTTCTAGGAATATGCTACTCGGAATGTGAAGGCTGAATAAAAACTGTTTTGGAGGTCATTAATCAGAAAATGAAAAAATACCGTAGCAATATAAACTATTCACTTTATTTAACATTAGTAAACATCTTTTTCAACATATACACTTGCGTAAATCCCACCGTCAGCATCGTCATTATCGTTAACGATGACCACATGTCCACTGTAAACCTATCCTCGGAAGCCACATTCATGTCCCGTGACCGACTTGCCCCGATCATTTCCAACAAATGTCTCGCTTTCGCCACATTCTTGAGGGTCCGTGTTATTATCCTTATTATGTCCTTGACTTTAATGTAGTAGACTTCGCCGTTATCCTCACGTATTTCCATTTCCAATACTTGTTTTTTAGGTTTCGCTGTCATGTTTTGTACTGTCATATTATGTACAGTCGCATTATCTACAGTCGCATTATGTACAGTCGCATTATATACAGTCGCATTTTGTACAGTCGCATTTTCTGCTGTTGCATTTTGTAGTGTCTCATTTTGTATGCTTGCATTTTCTAGTGTCACGTTTTGGTCATGTTCCTCTAGACTAGTTTCTTCTTCGGAGTCTTCTTCACTTGTAGTCCCATGCACATTCATATAGAAAAACACACTCTTGTGATTTAGTAAACTGTATGTGTTGTCGAAGCATAATACAAACTCGCCGGCTACCTCGACGTGATGAACGATTACATTTCTCGTCCTCTTATAGTCGTTTACAATGACTTTGTGTGAAGGATCGGCCATTTTAAACGATATGTCCAGTGAACCGTGATCTCCGTCTATTACTTCATACTGAACCTCCAGTATTTGGCCAACATCTGCTTTTTTAAAAAAGCACATAGTTCGTCCTGCGTCTATTTGCATGGTCATATCTTCCTCACCGGAGCAGCTGCATGGTGTCGTCATTTGTAACAATATTAGTAATAATGGTATTAGTTTGAACTCATTTCTTGCGTAAAACATTTTATACACTCAATTTTTTTAAGATCTTACCGGCACTATGTTTAGTCGACGAGTAAGTCACGTCAATACTAAGCTGATGTTGTGTTTAAACAAGTGTTGACATTTATATTTTTTATTTACAAAGATGGCTTTCAATAAGGTGCAAGGTGGAATATATCTTGATATACCATAGACAATGAAGCATAAACTTTATAATTTTTTGCGTTAGTAAGATTATACACATGATTTCGGAAATAACTCTAGTTGTGGTAAATTATATCATTCTATTTTATACCACATATAATTATCAACAAGAATAGAAATATAATTTTTTTTTAAATTTACCGCACACAAGTTATTTCGTTTTGTTAAAACAAATTAACTTAATATAAATATTAGTATCCTCTATTCCTTAAAAAACCATTTAGTGCAGAAGCCTATAGAATTTGATATTGCTTCAACAATTAATATATTTTACCCACAGTTTAACTCGTTACATTTTTTTACTTATACTACAGAATTTTTCTCTATACTGGCCTGGGATAAACCATGGAAAGTCTTGATATTCGTCACTTCTTAAGTCTTTCCATTTGGTTCTTTCCGCTTGAATGCTGGTAATTTAATTTTATTTAAATAAAAGAAACTCTAGATTTTGATGTTTTTCAATCTAATGATTCTCAATCATTATCCTGCGTGATGCTCTAATAAACAGATTAACAGTCAGACAGATGAAAAATCCCTTTGGAAATATTCAATAATGTTAAATAGTAATCTAGATTTTAACCCGAACCCCAAACTACATCTAAATAAAAATCCATTCAAACCAGTTCTCTAGTTTTTGTGTGATACCCTAATACATAGATACACACAGAAGAACAGATAGTCAGAAAGTCCCTTCGGGAAAATTCACTAAGGACAAAACATACCCATTCAAATTGGTCCAGTGGTTTTGGGGAGTAGATAGTAAATGGACGATAATTCTAAGTTATTTTGGTGTTTATTTGTTCCTGACACAAACATTTTTCAATAGTATTTATTAATTAGAAGAAATTGTCATAATCTATGGATTGAAAATTTTAAAATTACAAGCTATTAGTGAGATCTGACAACTGTG